>CM031239.1:122045212-122630212 GCA_018340775.1 Taxus wallichiana var. yunnanensis
ATCTGAAAATTGTTGAGAATTCACCAAGGGATTTAATCCTTTTGTCTCTGGAACTTTCATCAACAATATTTGACTTACTTCAAACTCAATTTCATCCACATGGGACTTGAATGCCAAAGATAACATCTTTCTGGTTCATGGATATGCACCTTCTTCATTAAACGAAGCCATAGCTAAGAGTTATTCTGTTGGTATAGTGCTCTGGAAGTGCATGCATAGCACCTTGTTTGGATAATTAATGTATCCCATCCGTTGCCCTTTGGTTTCCATTACACCCTTCCCACCGATCACATATCCCTTGGGAAGCTTACCGCCAAATTGGGATTCCCACCCATGTCGCCATATTGTTTCGCGATGCTCTCTTCTTCTATTTCCTTCAAAATTTCATCTCGATCTCCACTCCAACTCCTACTCCACTAAATCCTTGATGATACACGCTACTTCTCATTCCATGGATTCTTCCACTTGTTCCTTGGTGAGGCTTAGGGTTCTCTAATTTTTTTGTCTTTGACCTCTTCCCTCACCCCCTTCCCTTAATCATCTCTGCTTCATCCTCATAATTATTCTCTTCATCTTCCTCCTCCTCAAAGTCATGTACATTATATACTGGATGGTTTTGACCTCCCCCAGGCTTGTTATCATCCCTATCACTAATGTAGGCTTTTAGGCTCTCTATTTCCTCCGAGTCTGCCTATTCTACCACCTTTTTCTTCTTCCTAAATGGTGATTACAAAGATAGGAGATTCTTCCTTATCTTTCTCCTTAATAGGAGATGTATTCCTTGGTGAATCTTCATGTTTGAGGGGCCCTTGATGCACCGGGTGCATATTAATTTGAGGTATTTTCCTTAACTAGGGACTTCTTACTACACACGTAAGTGCTAGGATTAGCGCTTGCTTCCGGTGTGCCCACAGATTGTGTTATTTGCACACTTGGTGCCTTCTTCTCCTACACCTCTTCTCTTTCCCTATTCTTTGGTGTAACCTTTTCCTCCCGTGGGGTCTTCTAGAATGGATACATCACTCTCCAGATAGGAACCTTTCTCAAAATTAGGCCTTATGCACATATATACCCTTTTACAACCCTTCTAGCAATCAGCAAAATTATCCACTTCATCATTTGTACTTCGTGGGAGACATAATTTTCCACATATGTGCATTTTATAAAAATTATGGGGCATCTCACGATGGTCTTGGTCTACCTCACTAATGTCAAACCTTAGCCTTTTGGCCTCCTTGAACTAGTTGACCCTTGCTTGGAAGTATTGCACGGTGAAAGTGAAGGGTAGCTTGCACCATGGACTCTTAGTCCCATATGTAAATATAAACTTGTCAATGCAAAAATGTTGATATACTGCAAAATCTACCCCTCCATCCAAGAGCGTAGGAAACTACTCGGTGATCCTACACTCTACCCTAAATGCATTACGCATTCATTTGTACCACTTTTCTAGGCATACCTTGTGAGGGACCTTCATGGTCTCACATGTAAACTTCTAAAAACATTCAATGACAAGGGATCCTCTTCGTGATGCTCCCAAACAAACTTATCTAGCCCGTCGGTCACTCCAATCTTTAAGAAGACGATGGTGACGAGAATGTTGCTGAATAGTATCTTTTCTCCTTCCCGCCCATTACTTATGATCTCATCCACAATAAAGGTGTACAAGTTATAGCAGGTCCCTTCGATATCTTCCAACATACATTTAACCATGCATTATTTTTTTCATCTATCTTTCCTAATAATTAAGCTTGGAGACTAAACACATGGCCATCCTCATAACAGGGTCAGGTATCTTTGTGGTGTTAAAGTACCATGAACCCTTTTTGTATTCATAAGCCTCTATCATTTCCTTTCCTGCTTCCTTATCCTCCAAGTCATCATCTATAAATTCTCCTTCACAATTCATACCAGTGAACTTTGATATAATATGAGGGGTTATGGGCATCTTGCAGCCTACAAAATAGAAGTGGTCTTTATGTACACATGACATATACCACTGATATAGCCACTCGAGCTTTCAAAAATAAGGAAACTCATATAGTTGTAACAACCCTACCTTCTCCAAATTTACCTTTACTTCATCACTATATATTGGCATTCCATTTGGTGTCCTCTTGTTAGTTGGACGAACCAGCCCAATGCCATTTCTTTCTTAGTAGTGCTCGTGTGATGGTTGTAATCACTCACGGCCATTTGTCTCAAGTGTGACACCCACTCTTTCCCCAACAATACTCCATCTGGGTACTACATTTCTGCATACCATTCTTCATTGGAGCTAATGACGACAATAGTTTTCTTTCCTTTTCCCTTTCCCTTCTGTTTCTTTGGTGAAATGGTCACCTTCTTTGGTGCCATGTTTTCTTGTCGGGTTATAACCTAAATCCCTCCTTATTGCTCAAATATACTACTCTGCTCCACTCTAAGGCTCCACTCTGCAAAGAATCCTCCTTCTTCCATGCATTAGCTATCAAAACCTAACTAGGAACAACTTCTTCCAAAAGACAATGTATTCTGAAAAGAACTCTCCCCACACTCGTGTACTCTTTCCACTCTAGTTCATCAGATCGATCTAGTTTCACACTTTATGATTGTTCTTCCTTTGCACAAATCTCTCTAGATGCCCTAGTTTGCAAGAGCTCTAACTTCACAAAAGTAAGGTAAATAATAACGCTCGAATTCATACTTATAGTTATTGCTCCTCTCTGGTAATAAATGATATACCACCTACCAACATACTTAGCATTAAATATGAATTTTTCCACTAGGATGACCTTAAATTCCCTTACCCACACACCTAATCCTGCGAAAAAAACCTTTTACAACCTTTTGGCGTGCAAAAATCAAATCTAACCGAAGACTCTTATGCATACGTCTCCGCACCGAAGGAACTTTTTCGACCTTTACCTTATTTTTGTCCTTGCCTACCTGATGTTGTTTCTGAACTCTACATATTTTGTATGTGGTATTTATTATAGCCTTCTTGACACCACAATTAATTATCAACCATTTCCCCACATGCTTTCTCAACCTTGCATGCTTCCTTCTACTGTCCCATTCAACTTTTATTGCTAGCTTATACTTTACTTTGCACTACTCCACCCCACACTAAAACATATGTGCGGTCCTTTGCACATAAACAACCTTAGAAAAATAATGTGGTTACCAATGCACAAGGCACAAAACAACACAGAACGAAAAGGAACAAACAACGAGAAAGGGAAACACAAGAAAGGAAAATCATGCATAAAGGGAAATCCTAAACTAACTGGCAATACTACCTTATTTACAAATAGAATGAAGGCTTATTTATAGTAGGGATTTAGCTTATTCCCATTGAAATGGCCAAGTAACATCATCCCATCCAACGCTCAGTAATCGGCATGTGCCTAAACCAAGGATGTATGAGATGATGTAAGGGCCCAACCAATGGACTTTCAACTTATGAGGATGGTGTAGATACTTGGAATCATACAACAAGAACATCTACCTAACCTTAAACTGTTTGTTCTTGATATGATGATCATGTTAGGACTTTTTCTATATTTTTTAGTCTTCTCAATCCATCTAGACAGTGATCGTATCTCTTTTAACTACATAAATTTATAGATCCTCTTTTCCAGTGCTTTTTCATCATCCAATCCTCGTCGACGCATGCTATACACAATGATGGTAACATATATTCAATGGAAAAATAGCCTCAGGCTAAACAAAGAATCAAACAAGCAGTGTGGCCTTGTTCAATATTTTGTAGGTTATCATGTATGCCCATAGAATGGCTAATAGTTTGTCATCACAATTTTGTTTTCCGACATCACAGATCTTGGTCAATGTGTGACTTAGTATTTTGTTAAATTCCTCAATAGTTCCATTCACTTGAGGGTGATAAGGGGAAGTCTTGTGATGGGCCACCATAAATTTTGCTAACAAAATTTTGACCGTTTCATTAAGAAAATGTATACGTCTATTACTTGTAAAGCTTAAAGGACATTTGTACTTGTTGATTATGTTCTCCCATAAAAATCTAGCAGTTGTCATTGTAGTGTAATCCTTTATAGGTGTTTCCTCTGCCCATGTTGTCAAGTAATCAATGTAAGTAACGATATATCACTTAAACTGTCCTTCACATGGTTGGTGATATTGGCCCTATAAAGTTGATTTCTCATTTTTCAAATGGTTTAGGGTTGACTAATGGTTACAAAGGCATGTCATCCCTATTTCAAGGTTTTTCAAAGCACCGTAAATGGTCACCTGGACTTGAAAAACTCAATACAATCATGGTAGATGGTTTCCCACAAAATCCCTACCATTAGAATATTCCATGCGGTAACATTTCCTGCATAGTGTTCTCCTTCAATCCCACCATGCTCTTCCTTCATAATTGCTAAGTGCTCATGTTCCAATATGCATCAGCGTAGAACCTCATCACATCCTAACTTATACAGATCACCACTAATCAACATGTAGGGTCCAAAGCATATTGCTATGCTTCCTCTCTAGACCCTTCATCCCTTCTGACACCATACCATTTTTCAAGAATACAACGATATCTTCCAAGTCCAAGGGTGTACACCATAACTTAAATAGTTACTCATCTAACATGGTATCCTTAATGTTTTTCCCATACTCCCCTGATTTAATCCTTAATAAGTGGTTAGGCCTTGAATTTCTCGTACCTAGTTTTATAACCACCATGAACTCAAACTCTTAGAATAATAGGACCCAATGGCATATGTGCCCTTGAAAAATGGGCTTGTTCACGAAGTATTTCAATGCAATGTGTTCTGTATATAATGTAAAGGGTGTTTTCAAAAGGTACTATTTGAACTTATGCAACACATAGATCATTAATAGAGGCTTGCACTTAGTAGTTGTGTAATTCTATTCTACCTTTGTCAACTTCCTGCTTGCAAAACACAAGGGGTGATCAACACTCCCCTCACCAAGTGTGCTAGTAATGCTCCCATGGCAATTCTTGAGGTATAAATATGCACATGAAAAGGCCTACCCCAAGAAGGAAAGCATAGTATAGGCATAGTGACAAGTTTATCCTGAAAGTGTCCAATTCCTTTTGTTGTGCCTCTCCCCAATGAAAGGAAATCTTGTGTTTTAGAAATTCCTCCAAGGGTGTGGTGATCTTGGCATACCCCTTGATGAATTTCCTATAGTACCCGTATGCCCAAGGAATTTGCACATTGCACTTTGACTAGTAGGCTCCTCAATCCCATAATAACTGCAACTTTGGTGGGATCCACTAGTAGGCATTCCTTACATATAATATGTCCCAATAGGGTTCCAAATGGAGTAGAAAAGACACATTTCTTAATTTTGAGGGATATCCTCAACTGTCAACATATCTCAAACATCAGCCTCAAATTTTCACAATGGTCTTTTACTAGCCCATACAAAGTCCATTCATCTAGGTAAACTCAAAAACATTTATGGATGAAGTCCTAAAATGCTTGTACCATGATACGCGATAAGACAATAGGTGCATTATTCAATCAAAAGGAATAACCATGTAGGAAAAAATTCCCCATTTAGTGACAAAATTATCTTTCTTTGGTATCCCTTTGCAATCCTGACTTGGTGATACCCTGAGAACCCATCCATAAAAGAGTAGACCTCACACCTAGATACTCCCTCCGTAATCTCTTCAAGATAAAGGGTGTTAGGAAAGGATTGATGAAACATACTACATTCAGTCTCTCTAGTCCACACAAATCCGTATTCTTCAATCCTTCTTGATACTTATGATCATTGGACTCACCCATTTTGATTCCTCAATGGCCTCAATAATGCCTAATTCTATTATTTTTTTATCTCCTCCTTGACCATTACGCGAAAGTTAGGATTCATCTGATAAGGTCTCTTCTAAATTAGATGTGCACCCTCCTTCAACTTGATCCTCATTTCCCTAAGGAATGGTGAATTCCTTTGAGCTCATGGTACCTGCGAGGGAATAAATCCTGAAACTCACGTAATAGATCGATGATCTTAGAAACTTATTTCTCTGACCAATAATCCCAAATGATAACTTCCTTAGGTTTTGTCTCTATCCTAATCTTAACCTTTTTTGTTATCAAGGGCTCATGGTACGCGTGTGCTCACTCATCAACACTTTCTATGACTTCAGGTGTACCTTTAGAATTTTTAGCATCCAAACTCTCCATTTCTTCACCATCTATCACATAAACCATTTTTCATTTTTCATTTTCCATGTACTCGTGCTCAAGCTATAATTTATCTTATTCCTCTTCATCAAAATGCGTCTCTAAACTAGGTTCTCATAGTAGCTCTTGTATTCTATCTTCTACCATAACACTATCTCCCATTTTAAGACGCTTGACTACTTATAACACCTTATCCACTGATGGATTTGTACTCCTATACTTTAAATATTAAATGAGATCACCCGCCAACTCTTTCCAATTGCTCGTTTAATTGCATCTCTCGAATGAATATACCATGCACATGCACAACCCTATAAGGTGGAATATAACATATGCACCTTTTAATGTGGAATATAACTTATGCACAACCCTATAAGGTGGAATATAACTTATTCCTCGTTATCTAGGCCTTCTCACATGATTAGACATGAAATGAGGTGGTCTCTTTACCATGGTAGTCATGGATGACAATGGGCGTGTTGCTCCTAGAGAACCTAATAGAGAATGCGACCCTTACCTTGCACCATTGTAGAAATATTTCCCAATGTGTATCCCACCAGTGTGTTGTAGTTTCGAGTAGCTTATAGTTGAACATCTGTCTTCTCTTGACCTCATCTTTCGATTAAGCCTACATTTATAGCAAGAAATCATCAAGTTTGGATCTTCCAAAGTAACTTGGTAACTTCTTCCTCCTAGGTGCTTGACTGAATGTGCCCTTGTTACCCTTGTTACAGATCCTCTCAAATGTCTCCCAATCAACTCATAAGTCCCATGTACCCAATTGTCACATGCCATGCTAGTGGTATCACTCAAGGATTGAGTATCTTCAAACTAGATAACTCCTCTCGTGGGATGAATTATCTCAAGGTCTCTAATGGAGCGCACATAAATTCTATCAAGTACTTCTTCTCCCAAGGGCTCAATATAAGGGGATGATTTTCCATATGTCAAGGGGATGATGACCCATTCCTCCTTATTCTCAAAAATTATATACCCCTTGTTAAACCACATGTCAACATTGTTTTTGTAATACCAGGGGCACCCAAGCAATGCTGGAAAATTTTCTTCCTCGGTGAGTGCCAAGACTTCAAAGTCATTAGTAAATTATTTCCCTTGAATAGTGATAACTACATCCTTCAAGACTCCAATGGGCATTTCCTTCATCTTGTTTACCATATACAACACATTCAAAGATGGATGTAATGTGGGTCTTCCCATTTGATGCCAGACATCCAAGGTAAGAACATTGACCTCCACCTCCATGTCATTAAGGTTATTAATCGAAGCTAGCCATCAATAACTACATTCAAGGTAATCTCCTTATCATAGTCAAGGCTATGAGGAGGAAGGTTTACATGCAAAACCTACCTTTTGCGCTTATGCTACGGCACATGGTACCTTCTCCCGTAACCATTCTCCTAGTAAGGGAATAATATTCTCTTGCCTTAACATCCTACATACTTCCTTGACTTCATCCAGGTCCTCCTTCAAAGCCTCAGCATTCTTCCTTTTCTCCAACTACTTTGACTGCTCCTTTAGACATTGGATCTCCCCTTGTAAACTCTAAATCACATCCATAGTCTCTTGATACACTTCCTTTTGATGAGTAGGGTTTGGATACTTCCCATGTACCACTTCTTCCCTAACACCCAGTTTTGTCTTGGAATCTCCTGGTGCTCGCAGCCTTTGTTTGTGTCATCACTAGTACAAGCGCTAATCCTGACTCACATGCCACTCTTGGAATCCATTTTGGGTTAGCCTTTTATATGCTCACCATCCTAGTGCCTTTGTATTTTCAAAGTGTTATTGGCTCATGTGCTCGAAAAACTTAAGGCACTCCTTGTACTTCTGTTTTTATCTACACCATGAGCACTGAAATAGGTCAGGACACTCACACTTATAATGTTGAGTAGACCCATAGTAATAACAAGTTCCTCACAGGAACTCACTTATTCCTCCATTGTGGTTACTACGACCATGAAATACTTTGTGAAATCCTCTTCCACACACTCCTCCATCTGTGTGCCCTCATAAAGGTGATCATCATCCTTAGAACTGCTTACAAGGCTAGTTTGGCACACACCAAGATCAATAACATCATGAATTTGGTCAATCATCCTGTAATCCTTGGTATCATGGGTCATAGAGGTACAAATATTACAATAATAGGACATGTTCTTACGGATCGTGCATTGTAGTAGAGGACATCTACTTGCATCATGGTCCCCATGGAAAATCTCACAATCTATCACGATTGTGTGTACCAAATTTTGAGGGTAACTATCTTGTGCATGCCCTTCCACTTCACATTTTGTGCACCAAATTTCACTACGAACCTCATATGTTGAGTTTGTAGACATCTTCTCTAACTACTTGTCCATTGTAGTAATTTGAGCCTATAGAAAAGGGATAACACTAGTATCAACACTCCCAATAGCCTCAAAGCATGTAGGGCAGCTTCCAAGGCCTCATGCGGGTCTATGAAAGTCTTGTGTGACAGTGCCCTTCTAAATGGTGTTATCAATCCTCCAAAAACCATTGAACATGTTGAGAAGGGTGAATTTCATAGGATAGTTTTGACAAGAGAGTCTTGAACTACATGCCTTACTCCCGCACACTCTCTTTCATTCCTTGATGGATATCCTTCAGATCGTTGATGCTCTTGTACTCAAATTAGCGAATATGGAACTCTGTCAGGAAGGCTTTCTTCAACAAATTGTAATCTACCACCGTTTGATGTGGGTCATACTTCCTATACCAGTTGTGTGCACAACCTTGCAATGTCATTGCAAAATAACTTGATTTTCACTCGAGGTAGGGATTCCATTTTTCTACCACAACAGGTTCACATTTGTGCACATGTTCTACAGAATCCTCAATACCCATGTAGTCCGGTAAGTGTAAATACATATTAAAGAATACTTGTGGAGGTAATCTGTGGCCCTTTTCCTCCTGGTCTAGAGCCTTGGTTCCCTCTGATGTTTCCTCCTCCACTAGATCCACTAAATCCACCTAGTCTTATGCCTCTTGACCAAAAATATCTTCTAGATCTCTAGCTAGCCCACTAGGTCCTCTAGCTCCTATACAACCAGATCCACCAAATGTATCTCGAAAAGGATTCAAGTGGTCGCGCCTAGTTTCCTCAATGCCCCATTGAACTATGTGACAATGATTTGTGATACTATCGCATAACCCATTGTGTGTCTCATGCCACTTCTAGACGTGATACCCAAATGTTGTGTGTTCATACTTTGTCTAAAAATTATTGCAAATATGGGAATGGTTCGCATAACCATGGATGTCTTGAATGAGAAATTATATCTCCTAGATGTATATCGGTTTCTCCCACCAATACCAACTGGGTTAACAATACTTATCCCTTGATCTAGAAAACCAAGTGCTAGGTGTTGGTCACCAGGTGGGTTTAGATGCATGTCGATTGGAATCTGCTTTCTCCACATGATGAACTATAATTAGAAGATGAAGGGGTTCTTTCCCACACTTACCAAGATGGGGTAGCATGAATGGTCGGGTTCCATGTCCTTTGCGTGAACCTCAACTCCTTCTCGCAATGTTTTCCTCCATGGATCCCTAACACCGCAACCTCGCATTGTCTAGCCATCTCCCTTTCACAAGATTCACTATATTTGAGTCGTCTCTCTTCTCTTTATTTTTCAGCCACAATCTCCACCATCTTAGACCACCCTAGCTTCCTTTCCAGTGCTTAGAGAAGCTTAGCTGGCCATAGGGAATTCCTCTAAAATTAGGGTAATGATCAATATCTTCATAGCCAAAGGGATAACATGTAAAAATGATCCTTTGGGCTCCCTTAGAAACTTGAACTCAACAACCCCTAGGGAAAAAATACATAGAAATGGAATATTCTAGAGTATAAATGGTCAACACTCCTTTCCACCAAGTGATCAAAACACACATCCAAGTCATATCTATATCCCGTGGCCTCTGGTAATCATCATGGGTCCACATGCATTATTTATTATACTGATCATTCTGGATGTATATCTTTGAAAGCTATTTACATAGTTTTACTAAAAGACAACAAAATAATGTCTCATATAACTCAAGGTACAAGTTCTATTCTACACATCTAAGTGCATTAAACTTAGGTCCATTGCCAAATCTTTGAGAAAAATTGTCCTTCGTGCTCTTGAACCATGCTTTAACACTTTCTAAGGTCAAACGTTCGTAATTACACATCATAGGGACAAAGATGTATGCCATTTCCGACAACAACTTTGAAAAGAGGTCTCGACAACAAAACCAAGATGTAGTCATTTTTATGCCCTTTAACAACACTCAAATCCCATGTGTGCCAACCTATCACCCAGTGGTGATCACTCGAGGCATGTGTGGGAGTTGAGCCCCTCCTTTATGTGATTTGTGTGAGAATACATCATTAATGATAGATTTAGATATAGGAAATAAAATAACCATGCATTCATTTTGAGAGCTTAGGATGAATTATTATATCAATACATCCATTCAGATAACAAAAGAGAAGTATCAAATAGAATACATAACTGATTCATAACACAAAGGAAATGCACTAGGGTTTATGCTCATGAAAAACATATATTCTTTAGAACATAACCTTATATTCATGTTAACTAGTTCAATAGCCACAATAAATTCAATAAGTCCATAACATATCAATATAACAATGTAGATCAGATTCATGCATCAGGAACCTAAGCTATGCTTTCCACATTACAAAAACCATTACATAGACCCATCCCCCTAAACATTCCATTTCACCTACAGTCCTCCTAACGAGGACCTTAACCCATAGAACCCACTATTATCTCTCGTAGAGCTTCACCTATCCAAACACTATATGATGCCCCTCTAATCCTCTTTCTTCTACTCAAGTGTCTCTATATATAGCTTTATTCTCCACCTCCATGCCTTCTTGAGATAACAGATCGGTTGCCAATTTTCCATGTAATCCTCTAATGGAGCATGCTTCCTTTGATATGAGATCTCCAACCTTTACAATTATTTCTTTCTGGATCCTTCCATTATATGCATGGAATATTCCTTTCTTGACCATATAGCTTCCAGGTTAACACCTTATCCACTCTACATACTAGACGGGTCATGTTTTTCTCATGTGCTACCTAAATGCTGAATATGGCTAAGTCTCAAAACCTATCTTGCATTGGGTGTGTGCACTGTGTGTTTTGATAAACCATTTTCCTATGCAATTTCACCTCGCACACCCTTCTTGAAATAGGTACAGTTCACCCACGCACCTTCTTGTACTTAGCCAATATTTTGGGGCCCAACATCACCCCACACTACTCATGTTCTCCATCCTCGAAACACTTCTCTTTAATGAATAAAGAATGGTGGGCTCTGAATAGTGGGAAAAAGAATGAAGGAATGAATAATTGGGAGAAAGAATGAAATAATGGGGAAATGAAAGAGAACAATTCTTATTTTTGAAGGAGGAGAGGGAAATCCTTCCCTATTTCTACCTCTAGTTTTTCCCAGGCATCAACCTCACTCTAAACTTGCTAACAAAGGTCTCCGACTAGGGTGATCACCCCTAAAACTTAGTTCCTCCCCTTTGGCACTCATTGTCTCAACAATAATCTCCAATTGTTTTCCCAATTCATCAAGTGTATCCATCTTGTGGGTGATCTAAGGGTATAATTCCTTTAGCTATATTTTGATCAAACCTCACAAGTTCTTGATAGCCTCGACTTCTTTTCTACCGTGGAAATTTTTTTATCCCTTTCTACTATGTTCCCCTTATTATTCTCTTGAAAATCCTTGAGTTTCGTTTCATGTGTAGTGACTAGGATGCTTTCCACTCTATCTCTATCAACATAATTATCATATGTAGCTTCAACAACTTGTGTGGTGACCTTTACCTCTATAAGGAATTTGGTATTTTGAGAAATGATCTCAACAACCTCCAGCTTCTCTTCCTTTTCATGTCTGTCGCTGCCTCTTCTCGTAGATTCTAAAGCGAGTGGTTGTCTTTCCATCATGAGGAAACTAGTCAAATCCTCCATATAATGTAAGTTTGATTCATATTTTCTCTCGTAGTGCTAGGTTGGGATGCTTTAAGACAAAAACATCCATTATCATCTTGATTTTCTTGTGTAAACATCACACCCTTTCCTTTTCTTCTTTAAGTTTGTGCCTTAACTATGTAATGATAAGATCTTCTTTTCTATAAATATTTTCTCTTCTCGATGAGCTCCTCCTTTTTCTTCTCTAATTTCTCCTCCAAGAATCTCACTCTATCATTTCTTCTAAATAGTCTGGCCTCAATCTCACCTAATTTTCTTTTAGCACGTTGCGAGACCTACTCATCTAAAAATTGTTGAGAATTCACCAAGGGATTTAATCCTTTCATCTTTGGAACCTTCATCAATGCTCTTTGACTTACTTCGAACTCAGGTTCATCCATGTGGGACTCAAACACCCAAGATAACATATTTTTGGTTTGTGAATATGTGCCTTCTTCATCAAATGAAGCCATAGCCAAGAGTTGTTTTGTTGGTATGGTGCTCTAGAATATTGCATGTAGCACCTTTCTTTGATCATTAATGTAGCCCATCCCTTGCCCTTGTGTTGTCATTATGCCCTTCCCACCTAATTGCAGCCCTTGGGAAACTTACCACCAAATTGGGATTCCCACCCATGTTGCCATATTCTTTCCCAACGCTCTCTTCTTCCATTTCCTTCAAAATTTCATCTATGCTCCACTCCAAATCCTACTCCACCAAGTCCTTAATGATTCCCACTACTTCTCTTTCCACATCTTCTTCCACTTGTTCCTTGGTGAGGCTTGGGGTTCTCTAATTTTTGTGCTTACCTCTTCACTCACCCCCTTCCTTGATCATCTACTTCCTCCTCGTCATTCTTCTCTTCATCTTTCTCCTCCTCAAAGTCATGTACATTATATACCTCGAATGGTCTTGACCTCCCTCAGCTCTTCATCATCCCTATCACCAATGTAGGCTTCTAGGCTCTCTGTTTCCTCCAAGTCTTCCTTTTCTACCACCTTCTACTTCTTCCTAACTGGTGATTCCAATATAGGATATTCTTCCTTCTCTTTCTCCTTAATAGGCAACATATTCCTTGGTGACTCTTCATGTGTAATGGCCCTTAATGCTCTAGCACATATTCTTCTCGGGGTCTTTTCCTTTAATGGGAACTTCTTACCGTATGTGTAAGTGCTAGGCTTAGCACTTGCTTCTGACGTGCCTATAGATTGTGTTGTTTGCACACTTGGTGCCTTCTTGTCTTGCACCTCTTCTCTTTCCCTATTATTCAAGCTGTGACCTTTCTCCTCCCTGTGTGGTCTTCGGAATGGAGACATCACTCTCTAGATAGGCACCTTTCTCAAAATTATGCCTTATGCACATATATACTCTTGCAAAGAGCCCTTTAGGTGATTGGCAAGTGTTATCGGCTTCATCATCTATACTTTGTGGGAGACATAATTCTCCACGTATGCACACTTCTTAGGGTATATGAACTTTTGGTGCAGCTCACAGTGGTCTTGGTCTACCTCACTAAGGTCAAACCTTAGCCTTTTGGCCTCCTTGAACCGGTTGACCCCTACTTAGAAGTATTGCATGGTGAAGGAGAAGGGTAGCTTGCACCATGGACTCTTAGTCCCATCTTTCAATGTAAACCTACCAATGTAGAAATGTTGATATACTGCAAACTCTACCTTTCCATCCATGAGCATGAGGAAATATTCAGGGATCCTCCACTCTACCCCAAATGTGATGTGCATTCACTTGTACCACTTTTCTAGGTGCGCCTTGTGAGCGACCATCATGGTATCACATGTATACTTCTCAAAAATTTTCATGAGTGAGGGATCCTCTTCTAGATACTCCCAAACAAACTTCTTTGGCCCATCAAGCACTCTAATCTCTGAGAAGACAATGGTGAGAAGAATTTTGCTGAATAATATCTTTTCTCCTTCCTATGCATTGCTTATGATCTCATCTGCAATAAAGGTGGACAAGTTAAAGAAGGTCCCTTCTGAGATCTTCTGACATATATTTAACCATGCCTTGTTTGCTTGCATTTATCTTTCTTAATCATTAAGCTTAGTGACTAAATAGGTGGAAATCCTCATAACAGGGTTGGGGATTTTTACGATGTCAAAGTATCGTGAACCCATATTTTTTATTCATAAGCCTCTACCATTTCCTTGATGGATTCATTATCCTCTAAGTCGTTGTCTATGGATTCTCCTTCACAATTCAGGATAGTGAAACGCGAAATAAACCATTGATATAGCAGCTCGGGCTTTCCAAAATAAGGAAACTCATATAGTTGCAACAACCCTACCTTCTCCAACTTTTCCTTTACTTCATCACTATATATTGGCATTCCGTCTGGTGTCCTCTTGTTAGTTAGACAAACTAGTTCCAAAGCCATTTCTTTCTTAGTAGTGCTCGTGTGATGTACCATTCTTCATTGGAGCTAAGGACAACAATCGTTCTCTTTCCTTTTCCCTTGCATTTCTATTTCTTTGGTGCCATGTTTTCTTGTCAAAGTTACAACCTAAGTCCCTCCTTATTCTAATCTACTACTCTGCTCCACTCTAAGGCTCCACTCCATGAAGAATCCTTCTTCTTCCATGCCCTAGCTATCAAACCCTAACTAGGAACAACTTCTTCCACAAGACAATGTATTTTGAAAAGAACTCTCCCCATGCCCGTGTACTCTTTCCACTCTAGTTCACAGATCAATCTAGTTGTGCACTTTATGATTCTTCTTCCTTCGCACAAATCTCTCTAGATGCCCTAGTTCGCAAGAGCTCTAACTTCACAAAATCAAGGTAAATAATAACGTTCCTGACTTCATACTTATAGTTTTTGCTCCTCTCCAACAATAAATGTTATACCACCTACCAATGTACTTAGCATTAAATGTGTATTTTTCCACTAAGATGACCTTAAGCACCCTTACCCATGTGCCCAATCCTATGTGAAAACCTTCTACAACCTTTTGGCATGAAAAAATCCAATTTTACCAAAGACACTTGTGTGCACGCTCTTTTGTGCCAAGACATTTCTTCCGTCCTTTACCTTATTTTTTTCCTCACCTACCTCATGTTGTTTCTACGTTCTTCATCTATTTTACGTGGTCTTCGTTATAGCATTCTTAACACCACAATTCATTATCCACCATTTTCCTACACACTTTCTCAACCTTATGCACTTCCTTCTACTAGGTCATTCAACTTTTACTATTGGCTTATACTTTACTTTGCACTACTCCACCCCACACTAAAATAGATGTGCGGTCCTCTATGCATACACAACCTTAGAAAAATAATGTGGTTACCAACAAACAAGGCACAAAACAACATAAATAGAAAGGAACAAGCAACGAGAAAGGGAAACACAAGAAAGGAAAATCATGCATAAAGGGAAATCCTAAACTAACTTGAAATACTTATTTCTTTACAAACACAAGGAAGGTATTTTTATAGTAGGGCTTCATCTTACTCCCATTGAAATGGCCAAGTAACTTAGTCCCATCCAGCTTCTTGTAACTAGCATGCACCTAAACCAAGGATGTATGAGATGATATAAGGGCCTAAAAATGGACTTTCAACTTCCCAGGATGGCGCAGAAACTTGGAATCATACAACAAGACCATATGCCCAACCTTAAAATGTTTGTTCTTGATATGCTGATCATGTCAGGCTTTTTTCTAGCTTTTTAGGTCTTCTCGAATCTATCTAGCAAGTGATTATATCTCATCTAACTACATCAATTTATCAATCCTCTCTTCCAACACTTTTTAATCATCCAATCATCATGCGCATGCTATACACAACGATGGTAACATGAATTAAACTAGAAAATAGCCTTTGTGAAAATCACCAACTAAAACAATGTGGCATTATTCAATATTTTGTAGGTTGTCTTGTATTCCCATAGAATGGATGATACTTTGTCATCCCAATCTTGTCTTTTGACATCACATGTCTTTTTCAACGTGTGACTTAGTATTTTGTTAAATGCCTCAGTAGTTCCATTCACTTGAGGGTGATAAGGGGTAGTCTTTTGATGGGCCACCATAAATTTCGCTAACGTAATCTTGAGCGTTTTCATTCGTAAAATGTGTACCTCTATCACTTGTCAAGATTTAAGGACATACGTACCTCTTGATTTTTTCTCCCATAAAAACTAGCAGTTTCGTTGTAGTGTAATCCTTTATAGGTACTACCTCTACCCATATTGTCAAGTAATTAGTGCAAGTAATGATATATGATGAACCAGTCCTTCGCATGACTAGCGCAATTGGCCCTATAAAGTTGATTTCCCATTTTTCAAATTGTTTAGCATTGGACATTAGTCGCAAAGGCATTTCATCCATATTTCCATGTTTTCCAAGGCGCTAGAAATGGTCATAGGCCTTGTTAAACTCAATACAATCATGGTATATGGTTTCCCACAAAATCCATGCCATTAGAATATTCCACACGGTATTATTTCCTACGTAGTTTCCTCTGCAATCCCACCATGTTCTTCCTCCATAATTTCCATGTGCTCATGTTCCAATACGCATCAGCACAAAATCTCATCATGTCCTAACTTATACAGATCACCACTAATCAACATGTAGGGTGCTGCACATATTGCTAACTACTTCCTCTCCAAAGCCTTCATCCCTTCCGATGCCACACCAGTTTTCAATAATACAACGATATCTTCCAAGTCAGAGGGCACGCACGATAACCTTAATAGTTCCACATCTAGCTTGCTATCTTTAATGCTTTACGCATCCTCCCCTGAGTCAATCCTTGATAATTGGTGAGGATTTGAATTTCTCTTACCGTGTTTTATAACCATTGTGAACTCGAACTCTTGGAATAATAGGACCCAATGGCATATGCACCCTTAAAAATCAAGCTTTTTCACCATGTATTTCAATGTGATGTGGTTTGTATAGAATATAAAGGGTGTTGTCAAAAGGTATTATCTAAACTTATGCAAAGTGTGTAGATCATTGATAGCTTCCTCGTGCTCGTAGTTGTGTAATTCTATTCTACCTTTTTCAACTTCCTATTTGTAAAAAATAAGGGGTGATCAACACTCCCTCACCAGATATACTAGTATTGCTCCCATGGTTTTTCTTGAGGCATCATCATACACATGGAAAGTATTACCCCAAAAATGAAAGTGTAGTATGGGTGCAGTGACAAGTTTATCCTTCAAAGTGTCAAATGCCTTGTTGCACCTCTCCCCAATGAAAGGAACTCTTGTGTTTTAGCAATTCCTCCAAGGGTGCGGAAATCTTGGCATACCCCTTGATGAATTTCCTATAGTACCCCATATACCCAAGGAATATGTGCACTGTAATTTGACTAGTAGGCTCCCCCAATCCCATAATAACTACAACTTTGGTGGGATCCACTAGTAGGCCTTCCTTACATATAATATGTCCCAACAGGGTTCCAAATGGAGTAGCAAAGACACATTTCTTAATGTAGAGGAAAATCCTCAACTCGTTGACATATATCAAACATTAGCCTCAAATTATCACAATGGTCTTTTACTAGCCCATAAACAGTCCAATCATCTAGGTAAACTTGAAGAAATTTATGGATGAAGTCCTGAAATTCTTGTACCATGATGCGCGAGAACACAACAGGTGCATTCTTCAATCCAAAAGGCATAACCATGTAGGAAAAAATTCCCCATTTAGTGGAAAAAGTGTTCTTTTCTCGGTCTCCTTTGCAATCCCGACTTCGTGATACCCTAAGAAAACATCTTTGAAAGAGTAGATCTTGTTCCTAGCTAATCCCTCTAGAATCTCTTCAATAAAGGGGTTTGGGAAAGGATCGATGACACATACTACATTTAGGTCCCTTTAGTCAACACAGATCCTTATTATTCCATCCTTCTTGATACTTATGACCATTGGACTCACCCATTTTGATTTCTCAATGGCCTCAATAATGGTTGATGCTATTATTTTGTCTATCTCCTCTTTGACCTTTACGCAAAAGTTATGATTCATCCGATAAGGTCTCTTCAATCGATGCGCACCCTACTTAAAATTGATCCTCATTTCCCATAAGGAATGGTTAATTCCTTTGATCTCATGGTACCTGTGAGGGAATAAATCTTGAAACTCACATAATAGATTAATGATCTTAGAAACTTCTTTCTCCGACCAATAATCCCCAATGATAGCTTCCTTAGGTTTTGTCTCTATCCTAATTTTAACCTTCTTTGTTTTCAAGGGCTCATGGTAGGTGCGTGCTCACTCATTAGCACTATCCTTGACTTCACGCGCACCTTCAGAATGGTTAGCATTTAGACTCTCCATTTCTTCACCATCTATCACATAGACCATTTTTCATTTTTCCTTTTCGATGCATGAGTTCTCAAGCTATACTTTATCATTTTCCTCTTCATAAAAATGTTTCTCTAAACTAGGTTATCCTAGTAGCTCCCGTACTCTATCTTTCGCATATACACTTATCTCCCATTTTAAGGTGTTTGACTACTTGTAACACCTTATCCATTGATGGATTTGTACTCATATACTTGAAAGATTGAATGAGATTACCCCTAAATCTTTCTAATTAATCTGTTTGACGGCACATCTTCGAATGAATATACCATGCACGTGCACAACCTTCTAAGCTAAACTATAACTTAAGCACCCATAATGAAGGTGGTAATGCTTCTAGGCCTTCTCACATGCTTAGACATGAAATGAGTTGATCTCTTTACCATATTAGTCTTGGATGAAAGTAGGCATGTTGCTCTTAGAGAACCTAACAGAGAATGTGACCCTTACCTCTAGCCATTCTAGAAGGCATTCCCGATGTGTAGCCTAGTAGCACACTGTAATTCGATTAGTTCTAGTCGAGCATCTCTCTCTCTTGACCTCATCTTTCCACCGAGCCTACATTTCTAGCAAGAAATCATCGGGTTTAGCTCCTCCGAGTAACTTGGTAACTTCTTCCTCCTAAACACTTGACCAAACATGCCCTTGTTACCCTTGTTACATATCCTCTCAAATATCTCCCAATCAACTCATAAGCCCCATGCACCCAATTGTCACATGCCATGCTAGTGGTATCACTCAAGGAATGAGTATCTTTAAATTGGATAACTTCCTCTGTGGGATGAATTATCTCAAGGTCTCTAATGGAGCACACATTAACTCTTTCAAGTACTTATCCCAAGGATAAATATAAGGGTATGATTTTCCATCTCACAAGGAGATGATGACCCATTCTTCCTTGTTCTAAAAATTATATACCCCTTGTTAAACTACATGTCAAGCATTGTTTTTGTAATACCAGGGGCACCAAGAAATGCTGGAAAATTTTTTGCCTCGGCCGAGCACCAAGACTTCAAATACTACATCCATCCTTTGAGAATCCAATGGGCATTTCCTTCATCATGTTTTCCATATACAACACATTCAAAGATGGCTGTAATGTGGGTGTTCCCATTTAAATCCAGGACATACAAGGTAAGAACATTGACCTCCGCCTCTATGTCAATGAGGATATTACTCAAAAGTTATCCATGAACAAATACATCAAAAGTAATCTCCCTATCATACTCAAGTCTATGAGGAGGAAGGTTTACATGCAAAACCTACCTTTTTCGCTCTGCTTTGGTGCGTGGTATCTTCTCTTGTAGCCATTTTCCCAGCGGAATAATATTCTCTTGCCTTAACATCCTACATACTTCATTGACTTCATCCAGACCTCCATCGTGAGCCTCGACATTCTTCCTTTGCTCCAAATTCTTTGACCTCTCCCTTAGACATTGAATCTCCCCTTACAAACTCTGAATCACATCCACAGTCTCTTGATACACTTCCTTCTGATGAGTAGGGTATGGATACTTCCCATGTACCACTTCTTCCCTAACAACTAGTTTCTATATTGGAATATATCTGGCAAATGTAGCCTCCGCTTGCATCATCACCAGTATAGGTTCTAATCCTAACTCAAGCGCCACTCTCAGAATTCATTGTGGGTTGAAATTTTTTATGCTCACCATCCCAACACCTTTATCTTTCTGGTGATGTTGGCTCATGTGCTCAAAAACTCAAGGAACTCCTCATGCTTATGTTTTTTATCTGCACCATGAGCACTACAATAGGTCATGATACTCATGTATATAATGCTCTATAGACCCACAATTATAATAGGTTCCTCGCGGGAACTCACTTCTTCCTTCTCTCGTAGTTACTATGACCATTAAATCCTCTATGAAAGCCTCTTCCACATGCTCCTCTATATGTGTGCCCTTCATAATGATGATCATCATCCTTAGAACTACTTGCAAGGCTAGTTTGGTGCACAACAAGATCAATAACATTATGAATCTTGTCAATCATCCTGCAATCCTTGGTATCATGGGTCATATAGGTACAAATCTTATAATAACATGACACCTTCTTACAGATCGCATGTTGTAGTAAAGGACATCTACTTACATCATGGTCCCCATGGAAAATCTCACAATCTATCAACATTGCGTGTATCGACTCGAGGGTAACTATCCCGTGCATGCCCTTCCACTTCATAGTCTATGCACCAAATCCCACTACGAACCTCATGTGTTGTGTTTGTAGAAAAATTCTCCAACTACTTGGCCATTGCAGTAGATTGAAACTCCAGAAAAGGGCTAGCACTAGTATCAACGCTCCCAACAACCTCATTGTGTAGGGAAGCTTCGAAGGCCTCACACAGGTCTGTGAAAGTTTTGTGTGATAGTTCCCTTCTAAATGGTGTTATCAATCCTCTAAAAAACCATTGAACATGTTGAGAAGGGTGAATTTCATAGGATAGTTTTGATAAGAGAGTCTTGCGTTGTGCGTCATATTCACACACACTCTCTGTCATTCCTTGTTGGAATGATTTAGAGCGTTGATGTTATTTTTCTCAAATTAAGGGATATGGAACTCTTTTAGGAAGGAATTCTTCAACGTAGTGTAATCTACCATGGTCTAATGTGGGTCATATTTAATGTACCACTGTGCACACACCCTTGTAATGTCATTACAAAATGATTTTCTTTTCCCTCTGGGGTAGGTATTCCCTTTATGGGCCATAACAATTCACATTTGTGCACATGTTTTGTAGCATCCTCAATAGCCTTGTAGTCTAGTAAGTGTAAAGACATCTCAAAGAATACTTGTGGAGGTACCTGCAACCCTTTTCCTCCTGATCCAAAGCCTTAGTTCCCTTTGATGTTTCCTCCTCCACAAGATCCACTAGATCCACCTAGTCCTGTGCCTCCTAACCCACTAGATCCTCTAGCTCCTATACCGCCGTGAGATCCACCTTGTGTATCTAAAAATGGCTTGAAGTGGTTTCACCTAGTGTCCCTAACGTCCCATTGAACTATGTGTTGATGGTTTTCGATACTATCCCACTACCAGTTGTGTGTCCCATGCCACTTCTAGATGTGATACCCAAACCTTGTGTATTTGCACCTTGTCCAAAAATTTCTCCAAATACGGAATGGTTCGTGGCAACGATGGATGTCTTGAATGATAAATTATATCTCCTAGACATAGATCGATTACTTCGATCGATACCAAATAGGTTAACAATACTTCTCCTTGATTTGGAAAACAAAGCACTAGGGGTTGGTCATCTGGATGGGTATCGATGGATCTCCTTTCTCCATGCGATGAACTCTCATCAGAAGATGAAGGGGCTTCTCTTCCACACTTGTTAAGATGGGGTATCATAGATCTGCTCCAGTTCCACGTCCTCTACGTGAACCTTAACTTCTTACTATAATTTTTCCTCCATAGATCCATCACACCTGCAACCTCACTATGTCTAGCCATCTCACTTTCACGAGCTTCAATATATTTGAGTCATCTCTCTTCTATTTCTTTTTCAGCCGCAATATCCACCATCTTCCACCACCCTAGCTTCCTCGCTTAGTGCTTAGAGAATCTTAACTAGCCATAGGGAATGCCTCTAAAATTAGGGTAATGATCAGAATATTCATAGCCAAAGGGATAACATGTAAAAATGATCCTCTCGGGATCCTCGAAACTCAAACTTAGCAACCTCTAGGCAAAAATACGTAGAAATGACGTATCCTAGAGTATAACCGGTCAACACTCTTTTCCACCAGTGATTGATAACATGCATCCAAGTCACATCTGCATCCTATAGCCACTGGTAATCATCATGGTTCCATACACATGATTTATAGTACCATCTTGATCTGGATACATATGCTAAAATCCATTCATATAGTTCTACTAGAAGACAACAGAAGAATGTCTCATACAACTCATGGTATAGGTTCTATTCTACCCATCTACATGCATTGAACTCAAGTCCAGTGCTGAATGTTTGAGAAAAATTGTCCTATGTGCTCTTGAACCATGCTTCAACACTTTTCAAGGTCAAACATTTTGTCATTACTCATCATAGGGACCAAGATGTATGTCATTTCTCACAAAAACTTCAAAAATAGGTCCCAACAATAGAACCAAGATGTATTTATTTTTATGCCCTTATAATAACAATCAAATCACATGTGCATCGACCTATCACCCAGTGTGTGCCGGGTGCTCACTCGAGGCATGCGGGCGCCGAGTCCTTTCTTTATGTGAGTTGTGTGAGAATACATCATTAATGACAAATTTAGATGTATGAAAGAAAATAACCATGCATTCATTATGAGAGCTTAGGATGAGTTATTATATAAATGCATCCATTCAGATAACAAAAGAGAACTATCAAACAAAATACATAATCGATTCATAACACAAAGGAAATGCACTAGGGTTTATGCTCATGAACAACATATATACTTTAGAACAAAACCTTATATTCATGTTAACCAGTTCAATAACCACATTACATTCATTAAGGCCATATAAAGCCAATATAACAATGTAGATCAAAGTCATACATCAGAACCTAAGATATGTTTTCCACATTATAAAAACCAATACAGATCCATCCCCCTAAACATGCCATTTTTCCTATAGTCCTCCTAATGAAGAACTTAACCCATATAACCCACTATTATCTTTGTAGATCTTCACTTATCTAAACACTATATGATGCCCCTCCAATCCTCTTTCTCTACCCAAAATTATTTTTATATAGATTTAGTCTCCACCACCAAGCCTTCCCGAGATAACAGATCGGTTGCCAAGTTTCCATGTGGTCCTCCTATGGAGCATGCCTCCTTTGATCGAGCTCTCAACTCTTTATAATGATGTCTTTCTGTATCCTTCCATCACATGCATGTAATATTCCTTTCTTCACCATACAAGTGTTAGGTGGCACCTTATCCACTCCACATGCTAGATGGGTCATGATTTTCTCATGTGCTTCTTGGAACGCTGAATATGGCTAAGTCCCAATACTGTCTTACCTTGCGTGTGCACCGTGTGTTCTACTAAAACATTCTAAAACCCTATCCTACATGCTTTTACCCCGCACACCCTTCTTCAAATAGGTATTGCATGCCCACATGCCTTCTTATACTTAGCCAATATTATGGGGCCCAACACACTCACCGAATCCGTCTAACACCTCGCCAACTCCCGGTTTGAGGGGTATCACCTCCACCCACACTTGGGGCAACCTCACCTACAACCCTACTTGGGGCAATGCCACTCTCACCTATACTTGGGGCAACCTCACCTTAATCCCTACTTGTGGTAACCCCACTCTCACCTATACCAGGGCAACCAATTATTGTTTTTGTCAACATCGCTTACTAATGCAAGCTACGTGACAAAAGGGGGAAAATGTAGACACCAAATTTGGGTCATACTCCCCTTATTCCCATTTTAATCAGTTAACATAATGTTTTCACCTAACCACAACCCCTTTACCCCACATTCATGTTAATTTAATTACTTACAATTGAATTAATTCCCATCCTCACATTATTTATTAATTTAATTACTTTAATTAGGTTAATTTACACCTCACCTAGCCACATCACCTAGACACCTCACCATGGACTTATTCTTACCCTATTAATTAACTAAGACTCAGTCTCTACTTATCTTAACCAACTGGGACTTAGTCTAACCCTAACATTAAATTCATATTCCTTCTCCAATAACACTCCCACTTATCTAAGTGCTAACCATCACTTGAGACCTGGAATGACAAGAAGAGCACGCAAAAATAGCCAAGATATGTTATTTTTGGTAAACCTAGGATTTCACACCCTAACTAACTCTAGTTAACCTACAACCAATGCCAATCACCTTGACTGTCATCGGTTACCATATATATAATTTTACAACCTTTTTCCTAGGTTGGTCACTTGAGTTTTGGGAGAGCTATATGAATTCAAGTACAAACTAGAGTTTTTCATCAAAATGAAATAATACATTTATTCGAGGCCTAAGAAAGTACCTTAGATCGATTCGAAGGTGTTGACATTGACGGTAGCACTATAAGAAGCACTTTTGTGGCATCGACCACCAAGTTCTTCACATCTCAACCATCACTATCCTTCACCCACCAAGCTTGCATATACAAGTCGGTGCATTATATTTTGCATCATTTTTTTACTTAAATAGGTTATTTATCTTTTTGTTACTAGATCTTACTCTAGCCTCGTATTCCTCCATCCCTATTTTTCTCCCCATATACCTATCTAGCCACCCCAGCCTTCTGGCTCTCCATACCTATCTTGTATACCTTCTTGAGTCTTCCTCATATAATTAGGAACCCAATTATCCCTCCTTCACTCTCTGTACAATCATAGAGAAGCCCAAAATTACCTTTTATCGAATTTCCACTACTGACACCAGTTACCTTAACCATTGTCAGTTTCCTCTTCACCGACATCAGTCACCCGAACAACGTTGGTTACTATGTCTCCTATCAAAATTTCACTAAACTAACCTTAACACCCCAAAAACCTCACAAAACCTTGCCAAAACTTGACACCCACCTACAACTTCACCACAAACCTTCCCAACTCTCTGTGTAGACATAGAGAGAGCCCGAATATCTTTTTTTACATTCAACCACTCCCACATGAAGTAATATCAGGTCATCTTAAATTGGTATCAGTCATACCTAAATTGTCATCACCACACACTCGATCAACATCACTGTTTGTGGTAAATTACCTCGATTAGTAAGCTTCCTAGTTATCCAAGACCAACCCAAACTCCACCAATTCTTACTCAAACCCCGCTTGTAATCTCCAAACCACCTACCCAACTTGCAACCCGGCCCGATACCTTCATCGGTTTAATTATTAAAGCATCTAATTGGATTAACATTGATAGTAATTTGAGATACCTAAATCAAGACTACTTTGTTTGATTCATTTATTTGCATGTTCATTTATTTTATATTGAATTATACATATCAGTGGATTGGTGACCGTCAAGGGAGTATCACACTTCCTGGATCCATCTCATGCTAGGAAATCCACTAACCTTTTTCTTTTAACTATTTTTGTGGTCTTTCTTTACATTTAAGGTATTTCCTTCTAGCCAAAAGGAAGATCACATAATCAACTTGGATCAGAAATCGATTCATGCACACAAACTTCAACCAACAATACAACATGTGTTCCTCCTGGCCTATTTACCCTTATCTATTTCATTACTCTACTAAGAATCTGGTGGGACCCATCAGGGGTTCTATTTCATTTTTTCATTCCTAGGTAAAAATTGTGTGTTTATTTCCCTTTGAAAATTATTCACATTAATTTTCTTCTCTAGAATCTTCTCCTTATTTCTATTGTCTAAAATAAATTGTGGTTTTGGTGCTTTAAAAATAAAATGTCTTTATTTCTACTGCATTGAATTAGTGAAAGAGAATTACTCTTCTAGTTCTCCATTTCCTACATCAAACATAATTATGGATTTGGGATCAAAACATTTTCATTTCATTACGGTTTGTTGCATTGTAGTTCATATTAATTGAGGGAAATCTATACACTAGAAGTCATGCCCAAACGGTGATGGTTGACTAATTAAATCGTAGTTCACTTTTCACACTCTATATAAAAAACCACTTAAATAATTTACACATCTTCTTAAACATCATCTTACCCGGAAGAAGATATCAATAATCACATGATCGAGGATTGACGGTGGATGCCCATCTGGTTTATTTGTCCATTCATTATCTTAGAGAAATGACCGCCCTTACCAAAACTTTACCTGAAACCATCCTTAGTTCTTGGCTTTTCATAGGGTACCTTCTATCAAACCAAAAACTCGTTCTACCAAAAATCCTTAGTTATTAGATTTTCAAGGAATGTGCACAAAGCTCAAGGACTTGACCCAGATTTCGTAAAGAGAGTTGATGTTCTTATATTCAATGAACCAAGATAGATGATACCTCTCATTGTTTGATATGATGACCCTTATCTCAACCAGGTATTCTAGTGTGTCTTTGTTGAATGAAAATGGATCTCCAACCTCCTTGAAAAGATCTTCAAATGGCTTTAACAGGTAATCTGCTGAAGTGTTCTCACCGACTATTAGAACTCCAAGTTTCTGTATCTCGACATTTACATCCTTTTGCATCTTTGAAATTTTTTCTTCATACAAATCTAATTCACCAAGAGCAAAATTTATCATTTCATAACAAGAAACAATATTTCTAGCCAAGACTTGAGGCAAGTCTTTAGATGTTGAATTGAATACTCCCTTCCTCACCAGTAGGGAAGAGTTGACTTTTCCCATCTCAATGACTAGTGGAAATACTAGTCCCAATTATCCTTTTCTTTTTCAATATCTTCGTAGTCATTCTTACTTTCGTGGCTGTTGCATTCATGTACTTGAATAATTAAATGATCTGAGAAAGTAAAATCTTACCCTTTTCTAGAATCTTGTTCACCCATTTATCATTTTCTCTACCTTGCATGGTGAAAATTTTTGTCTTTCCGATAGACTCCGGGTTAAAGCTACCAATGGGAGTAACTTCCTGAACAGGGATATATGGAGCAACTCCATCATGTGTTTTTGGTCTAAGAGGAATGATGTCTATTTATTGAGAGCTTGAAGACATCCTAACTTGATAAATTTTTCTCTCTTATTTTTTAACCACTCTCTGGATCTCTTAATCACTACATGTTTTCTTTTGGATATATCCCTCGATTCCTAGATGTTCCATGAAACTTGTAGAAGAGGTGAGACTTTCACAACCTTATACTCGAGGTCATAAAATTATATCTCATCATCATTAATTCCCTCCTTGAACCAATTAAAACTAAAATTCCTCACTTTTCCTAATATCATCCTCATATGATCTCTTTCCCTAACTTCAAGATCATCAGAACAATTCACCCAATAGTCCTTAAATTGTGGAACATGGTGCAAGTATAGAAAATGGAATATATCAAGAGTGATTCTAATGTAAAAATTGGTTCTTGAAATGTAGGAATAGAGATTTAACTGTGAGAAAGAGGCTTCCAAATTTGATTCATGAATAAGGAATTTGTAAGAGAATATTCCTAAAGAGATATGGAAAGACACACCTTTCTTCCTCCTATTCTTGAGTTTTTGTTGATATGGGCAAGTTATCTCTGCAAAGCTTAAACATGAGAATATTTTCACTGAGATACCTTAGAAGTTTTCATAGAGTGTGGTAAAATCTAGATACTTTGATGTATGTGAAATTTGAGAACTGTGTGAAGAAGGAACCATATCTTTGGATCAACACAGAAGCATGTGAGGACACTCCCAGTTCAATATTTCCTTCGAGAAATCCTACAACATACATGGTTAATGCATCATTCACCCTTGCAATGTGGTGATTACTCTCCTTAGGATCAATTTTGGATATATCTCATAGGTAGGGGCCTTTTGGGAGATGTTTTTGTGAGATTCAAACACCTAAAATATCTTGTATTGGCGAGAGCATACACTAAGTATGATGTCATTGAAATTTTCCTTGTGACTAGTAGCTAGATGAACTAAAAGTGGAGGTTATCGCTATTGTTTTAGTTCCATTCAATCATTTTATTTCCCTAAATGATAGTAAGTATAAACAATATCATCCATTCCTGAAAATATTTGGTGGTTTCCTCTCCCATCAACCTATTCAATAGGATGATAGCATCCGAGAATCCTTCATGAAACTCATTCCTAGACCAAGAATTTGGTACACGAGAGGGATTTCTTACCTACTTCAACCATGACCCCAATGTAAGTACCTAGAGGTATGAATATTTCTTTGACCATTCTCCTGATGTAAACTCCTTTAGGATGAGTACCATGTTTCTCCAAGTTGGAACCTCGCATACATTGTGATATTCCTTTGGGAGTGAGCATTGTAAAAATTGAATTATCATCAGCCTTGATGATTCAAGTGTCTAGTTCATAATGTTGAGCACAAGACATCACAAATTCTATGATATGGATAGATAACAGATGACCACCTGTGGAAAACAAACCACTTTTGTATATTCTTTCATTTACATGTTCTTTAGGACCGCCAAACACTCAATTTTTTAGATTCTCCAAGTCAATGTAAGTGACATCGATGTATCCAACATCAAAATATTATAATGTAATGCTATAAATGGGCTCTAAACTAGAAAAATTTAACTTTATTATTTTGAAAATACTCTAGGTGAGAGAAAATGAGGAAGATAACAACTTTCTACACCTAAAACAAACAATTTTTATTTTAGTAAGAGCCGAGTTCGCTTTTTCGATGTTTTTATTTTTCTTGAATTTTTCACTCTCTTAAAGCTCCTAACATACTGAACAAATTTTTTTGATGTATCTTTGATGATTATTAATAGCTACTATTTTTATAAATTTCTTTTGCTCTTTTACTTTTTTCTACTTTTTTGTTTTTTGACCAAATTTTCCTAGTTTGTCTTCACCACGTATATTTTAGTGCACTTGACTTGAGAGAGTTTATTTTTGTAAAATTTATATTTATAGTAAGTTGAAAGACAATATACTTACTATATTTATAAATGTAACTTCCCCTTTCATTTTTTAATGAAACAAACTTCACTAGAATAGGCTCACTCCCGAGATCATGTACTCAAATTTTCATCTCAATCCTCCCGCTGAAATTCTTAGAAATTGAATAAGCATGATCTAGGGAATGAAACTAGGGTTTTATGCCATAAATAATTTATTCTATCATTTGGTTTTAAATCACTTTCTTCTTGAAGGTGCATGGATTGTAGAGCAATTGTGAAATTTTCATTTTAATTTGTTCACTAGTTTGGGAGATTTGAATATTTTTCCATTTCGGTGCTCATGGATGCCCTAGATGAATTTACAAGTATTTATGATTAATTTTTAGGTTTTATTGACCTTTAATAGGTCAAAATTGGTTTCCCTGTGTTGAAGTGGTGAAGGAATGAGGTAAAAATGCTAATAGAAGTCTTTAAAAGTTCATAACTTTTATTTTTAAGTCGTGAAAGCATTTTAAAACTTAGGTTTGAAAGAAAGAGGGAGTGGAGCGATTTTTTCCAAAATATCCACCTTATCCCTAGGATAATTGGGGCAAGAAAATTTACCCCCTTTCCTGATCTTGACAAGTGGCGGAGAGGGAGTGGAGAGTTGGGGAGATGAGAGAGAAAGGCTTGAGCACCCAAGAGGTAAAAGAAATTTCACATGATGAACCCGAGCAGGATCTAGAGGTGAGGCACATTTTTTTGTCCCAACTTTCCCCATTTTCCCTAGGATAGTTGGGACAAGACCCAAGGGTTGAGGAGAAAAACTTATCCAAATTTGAATCACACCCACTTAGCACTTGTCGAGAAGAAAGAGGGTTATATGAGAGTCCAAGAGTTACAACCGAGGGGTGGTAAAAAAATTCCTCAACTATCCCCACTATCCTCACTATCCATAAAATAGTTGGGAGATTTGGGACAGTTGGGATAGTCATGACACCAAAATGTGCCACCCACCCAATTGTGAAAATGAATAACTCCCAAAAACTTGAAATCACTTTTCCCGGAGCTCTAGAAACTATTTTTAGGAAAAATATTATATCAATTTGATCTGCCAACATCATTTAAAGATAAATATGATGATTTTAAAGACCTGATTCTACATACCTCTCTAAAATATTATTTATCATTTGGGACAACAAGGTGATTCTCGTTGAAATTAAGTTGCCTGAGAAGCACTTATGTCTTATGAAGAATGTGAAAATCCAGCATATAGATGATTCTTTAAGATTTCCACGATATATATTTTTTATCTAGACTCATCCTGAAGCTCTCATAATCCACCATTGAATTTCATGTACTTTTTCCACTTCAAGTTCCATAAGCCTCCAAAACCCACTTTCACTGTTCTTTCTCCAAAACCTTCAAAGCTTTCCTAAACCTATTCCATTACATTTAAAACTCTTTAATAACATATCCATATGGTTTTATGCTTTGTGATAAACCCCATATGATGCATACCTATCTCACAAAGGATAAAGAAGAGCCTTCTAGGACTTACTAGAGATTTCATCTTTTGACAACATTCAACCGATGGATTAAATTGCCACAAGACCACATTTTAAACACTTTGAAATGTTGTTCATGAAATTATGAATGTTTTTAGGGATGGGATGGTTATGAAAAATAATTTATAATGATCCAAAGGGTGTTTTAGGAGGGGCTTCAAACAAAATTGTGACACTAGGATAAATTTGTCATGTTTTTAACTTGAATTTTGATCTTGCAAAAACACATGACAAAAGTTGGCTCTCACTTGGGAATTATTATAAATCGAATGAAGTGAGGATATGATAAACATGACCTCCATAATATCAATATATAGTATGGACTAGTGCCTTATCCATTGGGCTATATAGAGTCTCATTACAAGTAACAGATAGAATGAATGAACACACACACAGAGACACAACAAAAGGGAAACACACCACACATGAAAGGAAAAAATAAACACAACGGGAAAGGGAAAAGAAAATCCTAAATTCACCTATGGTACATGTGAGGGTTATCCCATTTTCAATGTTTATACAACTTCAAGTATTACCCGTTGTGAGGTAATTTCAAATATTTGTCTGTCAGATACAAGAGGTAGAAAGTATTTTCTCTGTAGGATTCCTGAATCTAAAATGGTCCTAACCATAAGGAATCAAAATTTCCATGAATTTAATTTGGCTCTCTCCTTTTTTTATCATAATAATAAAATTTCCCAACTTTGAAATCTCTTAGCTTTGCTTTCTTATCAAATAGTTTCTTCACTTTCAGTTGATTTTCCTTATTCCATCAACCACCTTAAATATATCTTCACTCAACTTTTCAAGATACAAGATCCTCTTATCAATAGAATGATGAAATTAACCATCTTTAATTTATTTAACTAATTAGAGGGTTGGAAATTCAATAGTGAATGGAATATTCACATTGATCACGTAAAACAACCGGAATAGTGACATAGTAATTTCCTTTTTTGGATAATCATGTTTGCCCATAGTGCATCATAGAGCTTCTTATGCCAATTTATTTGATTCTGGTCAACTAGATTTCAGAAAATGGTCATAATATTCTTGTTAATTGACTTGGATTGACCATTCCCTTTCTAGTAGTAGTCCGGTGCATGTGAAATTTATATTCCGTAACCATAATAGAACCCAGTCAACTCCATAGAGGAAAATTATGTTACATTATCAACTAAAATATTCAAAGGAATTCCAAAATTGATGATAATGTTATATTTTATGAAGTTACATACCATTTAAAAATTGTCTTTTTGATCGTAATTTCCGCCACCCATTTGGTGAAGTATTTAGTTACCATGAGTACATAGTCATGCCCTATGTTTAAATGAGGTTTGATAACAAAAATGAAATCAAGGCCCCATTATTGTAAAGGTTATTCAATGACTACTGGTCAGAGAGGAAGCACAACAATTTTTGGACTTCTAACAAATTTTTGACAAGTTTCACACTTGGAAACCCATTGTTGATCATCTACAAACAATGTAGGCCAATAATACCTACCACAAATAATTTTATGAGCAGTTTCCATGATAGAGAAATGCCCACCAAAAGCCCGGTCATTATAAGTGTTTAACAACTTTTCTTATTGCTCTTTATGTACACACCTTAGGAATCATCCAACTAATCCTCTATTTTATAGCATGTGATCCCATATGACATATCTGGATAATTTTAGCTTGAGAGTTTCCTTTTCTTATAGTCAAGATGGGTCAGACACTCTCCATAAGAAAGGAAGTATGAAATGTCGAATACTACCGATTAGTGACATTTACAAAAAGCACTTGGGGAAATTCTTTACTTACACATTCATAGAACATGAAATCCTTGTATCATTTTGATTCGAGAGATATTAATCCTCGAATATTAATCGAACAATTTATTTCCTCTGGAAAATTCAAAGGTCAGATTTCCAAGTCATACTCTTGTATCTTAGCCACCCAATTACCTCTCTTATCTCCTAGATCTTATTGAGTTAGGATTTATTTGATTGCAGATCCTGGGACCATCACCACGGTGTGAGAGTTAAGGATGTAAAATCTAGAATTATTTACCTATTTAACCACAACATAAACATTTTTCTTCATTTGAGTGTATCTCAACTCATGGTTCTTTAGTGGACATCTCATAAAATTAATAGGTGCTTTAATTCCTTCTTCATTCTTCTAAACTAAGATGGCCAAAAGCATGTGTTCGAAACATAGTAATACCAAATGAACTCTTTATAAAATTTGGGACATACCAAAGTAGGAGCCATGGATATTGATTTTTTTATTGCATCCGATGTTGCTTTGCATATATTATTCCACTTGAAACTTGTTTGAGGCTTGATATATTGGTTATGTACTTAATCAACTCAAAGAAATGAAGGAAGTTTACTTTTTCAAAGAAATAATGGACTTCCTTATTAATTTTGGGTAAGGACAATACTTGAATTTTTTTATCCTTTTTGGATCAATTTTTGCCCCTCCTTATTCATGATATGTCAAAGTAGTTTCCTTTAATAATGTATAAAATTCACTTTTTAGGATTAAATGAAATTCCATATTTCTTACATATAGTAGTTACTTGTTCCAAATGCTTTACGTGATCCCTTCACCTCTTCAAGAAGACCATGAGGTCATCAAGATAGATGAAAATACAATATTTGAGTTATTTGAAGGAAAAATCCATTTCTCATTAAAAATTTACTCCAACGTTGATAAGACCAATTGGAATATTACTATATGAAAAGTACCCCATGGAGTTGTAAAGGCCATTTTATGTCTATCTTCTTCCACAACCTCAATTTGGTTATATCTAGAGAAACCATTGAGTAACGAGAGAATATTAGATCATGTTACCACCTGTATGATGTGATCCATGATAGGAAGTGGTTAGTTGTCTTTCAATGAGGCCTGGTTCACATTGTGGAAGTCAACAAAAATCCTTATTTCTTTGTTATTCTTTTTAGTGGAAAAATATTTTCCACCCGGGTGGAGTGGTGAATGGATACAATGATTCTTGCATTCAACATCTTGAGACTTCATATTTGATTATCTCTACAATCTTTGGGTTATACTATCACTATTTTTTCCAAAAGGCTTGGCTTCAGGGCTTAAACGATATTGAATGATGCATATATTTAGGCTTGAAGGACTTGATCTCGAAGTCTCTAATGTAAGTTGAGAACCAAGAAGGATCAAATAAACAGTTGATCATCCCAAATTGAAATGGAGAATGCATGGTTAAATATGAACACAAAAAGGAAGAGAATTATTACACTAAAAAAATATGCACAATAGAGGTAAAAATTAGATTGGAGGATGAACCCTAGCTAGCCACCATTGGAAGTTATTAGCTAGATGAAGAGATAATTCATATAATTGAGTTAATAAAGGATATCAAGGATTTATTCCCCAAAATTTACCACGAGATGAAGGGAGTGCATGAGTCCCTAAAGCAAAGATAGACATCAACCTAAGTGAGGATGCCCACCTAGTTATAAAAATACCATATCACATGGTGGTTCAAATTTACTCGCATAAATTAGTATGTTATTCACTAATCCATAATCATTTATTCATTAGACCTAGGGACACAAACTTTCAACTCTTCTAGTGTTGTATACACAATTATAGGTGCTTAAGAGGTATAAAATAAAATATTATGTCACAAAAATTGGAAAATACAATGTTGGAAATAAACTAAGTTGTAGATGAAAGTAAATGCTACAAATAATCAATAAATCAAGTAAAATCATAACACAAGTAAAGGAATAAACTACTGCAATTCTAATCTATTCATGCAAGGAACTAAAACAACAAACAAAAAGGAAAGGGGGTTTAACAAACCACAAGTGGGCCCTACCTTGGGTGTTAACCCTTCCTAAGGCTTGTGTCTATAGAAAAATGATAGAACTCAGATTTTATTCATCAACATGAAGATTCAGAATGAAACTTATAGTAATTCCTTAACTATGGATTGATATCTACTACAGTCTTTCCATTCTCCTTATTTTCAGCAGAGACACGAAGATACTCATTCAAAGTAACAATTGTATTTTGATTAAGTATAATATCATTACCAATAAATTTCTCATTTGTGCATGCAATCAAAACCGATAAATTGTGTTATAATAAAAGAACATAACTAACGCCCATTCTAACAATTAGTTATCAAGTTAAATCAACTAGTTCCACAATTGTAGTTGTAGAGCATAATCAAGTATTGGCATGAGATCTACTTCTTATTGTCATAACTGCTTATTTATTGATATGTGCAAACTCAGGTGAAGTATCCACATTGATCAAGCTTTCCAAAATCATGGTCTTGTATATGCATTCTCCATTGGCTACAAGTGTTTTTATATAGATGAGTCCCGCATTACTACATGTCACTACTGTGGATGAGTACCTTTACATTGTGAAAAATTTCTTCATCTACATGTTAGTGGTAACATATAATAGCTTCTTGCAAACAAAGCACTATTAATAATTTCATTGTATCAAAGAAATTAACATGTACATTCAAAATCCACAATAATAGAGTAACTTAGTAATAGTTATATTAATTAATATAAGTTCCATAAGTTCAAGATTTATCAGATATGTTCAACAGTATATGGAAATGAAAAGTTTAGGGAGTACACATGGATAAACAAAATACATAGATGAGGCATTTAAAATAGTAAATAAAAGGGCTCATCACACCCCTAGATTGAGCTTCTTGAATGTCCTCATTCAATAATTCTTTATTTCCTCTACTTTCTTGGGGTTAGCTTTGAATAATGTTGCATGGCCTCCTGAAGTCCATTAGTGCTAAGGTACCATTTGGTTCACTGAATAAATAACCTGCATTCTTCCTAAATTTTTCCATTACCTTGTCTTGTAGGTCCTCATCTAGCTTTGTGTTTCTAGACTAGTGGGGGATAGGAAAATGAAAAATTGGTGGATAATAAGCATGGGAAACCAAGATTTTCCACACCCCTTAGAGACTTCAATATAGGAATTTAGAATGATATTAGGATATGAATGCACTTCTTTCCTCTTCATTTCTGGTGACATTTCTTCCCATCTTGCCCTACAGGCATGTACTATTTCCATGTTATTATACTTAATGAAGTCTCTTGCCTCATCATGGGATTCCTATCTCATCCTGGTCTCATCCTGTATACCCTTTGTTTTATTTTTCTGCTCTTCCATAAACTTCCCATATTCCTCAATCATTGCCTTAGTGTTTCCAGATTCTACCCTGATCATCAAAGGTTATTCTTTACACAATTGTCTATAATCCACCATTTGTTTCTCCCTGTATAACTCATTGTTGAAGTAGGAACATAGTGCCTAAATTTGTACATCCCTAATGTAGAGTATAGGGATCCATTCTCTGTCATACTCTAAAGCATAATTATACATATATAGTTCACAGAGAAGTAATTGGATCTCATGGGGCATTTTCAGATATATTCTGAAGAAAGGCTTGGCTCCACTGATATCAAATGTGATATCATTATTAATACATGTGTATTTCAATTAAAACATTTGTTCCTTCAAATAGACAACATAAATGTTTTATGGTGGTCATCTTAATTTGAATATTTCATTTTTCACCTGAACTATAACTTCTTGTTTCTTTTTTAGCCTTGCAATTTCATTGTCCTTTACCCCAAGCTGTCTTCTTTTTTCCTCCAGATCCTACTGATGTTGGAAGAGTAAATCTTCCTTTTATCTTTCTCATTTCCTTTGCATATTGTTAACATAAATCTCAAATTGTTGCACCCAATAGTCTAGAAAAGTGGTTTGGGTTGCCATTTTCTTCATAATCGGCTTAGGAGGATCTTTAAAATTTTTGTTATGATATCCTATGGCTTCGGGTTAGGTGGAGACACGGAGTTACGAGATCACATGAACTATATTTGGGGGACCTAGAGAATTATCTATGTGCATTGGCTCAATAGATTCATGAATAAGTTCTAGCTCAAGGGTTTGGACAATGTTTTCAATTGTTTCTTTAATATCAAGTGGCAAACTTTCTATAGTATCCATTTCATTGGTCTATGTTTTATATACTAGTTATACTATTACTTCCTCACGTTGTTCTTCATTATCTACAACTACACTAGTTACTTCCTCTTCATGTTGTGCATGAATAACCTTTGTTTCATTAGGGATCTTATGAACATTGGTTACATTTTCAATTTCTTCTACTAACACTTCTCCTTCATGTTGCATGTGGGTTTCCCTAGCATGAACGACCTCTATTTGAACTCTAATTAGTTTAGTAGGGCTCTCATGAGCAGGTTTCTCACCTAACTCTTCCTCCTTTTTCTCTTCCACTTCCTTGGTTTGTTCCTCCATGACTATGTTTGCATCTGTGTCTATATGAACTTCCTGTTCAACTTCCATTAGAATAGCTTCCTCAATATTTTCTACTTTCTCCTCCTCAATGTCTAGGAAGATTTTAATGTCTCTCCTAAGCTTTGAATTTTTGGATTTTTAGTATGGAGTCTATGGGATTTCCTTGGTGGCTCAGAGGTTTTGTTTGAATAATTTTGCTTTCCTTTGGAGGAAGAGGAATCAAGTGTGGATATGTTTAGCAAATTTTCAACAACCAAAACCCTGTCAAGAGAGATGGGCCTAGGGCCTTGTTTTGGAGATGGATGTTTTTCATGGATAGGTTTTTTTTTTTAAAGTATGGAACCTCCTGAAGGAATAGGGGTTTCGAAAGAGTAGGTATTTCTGATAGAATGGAGGTTAAAGCTAAGGTTTCAAGTGGAGGCATAGAAGAACTAGTTGAGCTTCTTCTCTTTTTCTTCCCCTTCCCCAATAGATCATTAATATGTTTTTCTCTAGAAAAATCTCCCTAGTTTATCGTGGGATGCTCCATTGCTAATGCATGTTTCACAATTAAAGTGACAAGACAATGGTGAGACAAGGCAGACCTTCCCCTTTTTGATTCCTTACTCATCTTCTTCAAACTCTCATGCAAGAAATTAGGAACATTCACATGTCTACCATTCTTTAAATGATTGAGCAGTTTAAAATGGACAATATTTAACCTTGAATACCGACCCTCACAGGTAAAATATTTTATGATATAGTTTGACACATCTTCCCAAAAGGGTTTTAAATAAGTTCATAGAGTACCTTGTTTGTCTATCACAAAGTTTTCATCCTCATCTCCAAACTCTATGTGAGCTTCATCTAGATTTTCTTTTACAGAAACATTTCACCCTCCGCTAGTAGTTCAGTGATTGTAGCCAATATTTCATCATCAACTTTAACTTTCAAACCCTTTACTATTTCTTTCCTGTCCCTAAAGGTGGTGGTGAATTCTATGACCATAGAATCATTAAAACCTTGGAATTTATTGATGTAATCCATCCAACCACTATCATGAAAGTACTATAGAATTTTTGGTTGATTCTAAAGTTGTGAGTGGTCTGTAGGTTCATTTATAATAAGGTCTCCCCCATTGTTAAGTTCTGCAAATTTATTAAGCTCTATAAAGCAAGAGGTATTACACTTAGAATTGATTATGAAAAAATCAAATGAGCAGAATAACTCAAGTGTTTGCATTTTTTAAATTTGTGACCAATTAATTAACTCATAGCAATTAATATGTTGTTCAATAATCTAAAGTCATTTATTCACCAGACCTAGGGAGGTAAAATTTCAACTCTTTGTTGTTTCTTTATTGTCCTTGAAGGTGGTGGAAAATTATATGACCATCAACTCATCGAAACATTTGAATTTATTGATGTAATCCATCCAACCACTATCATGAAAGTACTTGTATAATTTTTGGTTGATTCGAAGATGTGAGTGGTATGTAGGTTCATTTCTAATCAAGTATCCCCCATTATTGTTTTGAAACTTCCTTAAGATATATAAAGTAAGAGATCTTCCAATTTTAATTGATTTGCAAAATTCGAATGAGCGGAAGAACTCAAGTGTTTTCCTTTTCGAAATTTGTGACCAATTTTGCACGCACTTGAAAAAGTGAGCATTAATTTGAATTAAAGGATATCCCCATGTGAAGTGAGGTTTTGTGATATCATGGGGTGATGTGGGAGACATGTCACATTATAGAAGGTGGAAGAACATTATGGTTAATAAATTTTATTGATAACTTGGCACATATATTAATTACATATAATTATTCTAGCATTACTTTATTAAAGGAAATTGAGTGCACTTAACTCGAGATGTATCGTTGAATGATTGTGACATGTTCCTTGGTGGAGTTTTTTCTCTTCGCTACATTCATGAGGATACATGTCGAGGTACCTTGTTACTCTGCAAGTAGTGTTGCTAAAGGCTCTATTGTTGTAGGTGCTATTTTATAAAATAATCTCCATAATGAATTCAATTAATTCTGGAGAGGGAAGATTGAGTTTTCCAAAGTGTCAATTGTCTTCATATATTTTTGTCCATTTAGCCGTGTCCTTAATTATTCATAAAATCTATAGTTATACCAAATAAAAAATAAAAAATAGAGTTTTGGTTGCATACTGCTACAAGTGGATGTTCTAGTCTTTGCAGCACCTCCTTTCATCAGATATTATGCACTTCTTCCCACAAATACACCAAATGCTTATAAAATAAAACATGTCAATGAGTGTTGCTGATCACCATGAAGGATAAACACATCAATTTTATACCACCTTAGGTTATCTACCAAGCTAGACATACCAAGGCCACTGAAGATATCATTCCTTAAAAACTTCAAAAGGTGAACCAACAGGTTCAACTTCTGACCTCAATTCTGATGTTCTTATTTCCATCCTCCTTTGGCCTCCTCTGAACTGTTGGATGAAGGTTCTCTTATCAATTGCATTTTTATACAGCCTCAATCTATGACCATTTACCAGTAGTTTGAATCTCTCAGATCAATGGTGGTGAGTTTCATCAGATCCATTGGGAAAGATATTTTGAATCTCATATGGACCTAGCCACCTTGTTCTGAGTTTTCCTATATGGCTCTTATATTTGGAGTCAAAGAGAAGAATCTAATCACCTTCTTATAATTTCCTTGATTTGATGAACCTATCATGCCACTTGATCCTTTACTTTTGTACCACCTCTATATTATGAACAACCTGCCTCCTCATTTCATCTAACTCATTGAGTTGAAGAATCCTTTTCCTCTGAGCTTCAGACAAATCTATGCCTAATTCCAATGCAGTTTTTAATGTCTTGTGCTCAAACTCAATAGGAGAACAATAATCTTACCATACAATAGCTCAAAAGGTGTGAATCTAGTTTTTGTCTTCCATGTAGTATTTAATGCCCAAAATACCTTTATAATTATTTCTAACCAATCATTTCTATGTCATGCAATGGTATTTATCAAGATGGCTTTAATTTCTTTGTTTTTCACTTCATCTTGGCCATTATATTACGGATGATAAGGTGTAGAATTCCTATGTTTGATTTCATATTCTGTAGCTAAATCAATAATAACTTCAGTAGTGAAGTGGGTACCTTGATCTGTGAAAATCTCTCTTGGCACTCCATACCTTATAAAGATGTGGTCATATAGGAATTTTACAAATTTTTCACTCTTTTGATTTGGTAATGCTTTCACTTTTGTCCATTTGGTGAGGTAGTTTGTACACACCAAAATGTACTCTTTTTGCTGAGACTTAGGATCTATGGGACCAATAAAGTTCAATCCCCATTTTTCAAATGGCTATAATACTAGTTGAGGCTACAATGACATTTCATCTGATTTGGTGGGCTTTCCCATTCTTTGGCACTTATCACATCTTCTTGCATACAATGTTGCATCCTTGTGTAGTGTAGGCCAGTAATACCCTATTGTTAATACTTTCTGCACTGTTATTTTTGTAGCAAAGTGTCCTCCACATGGTTCACTATGGTAGGATTTGAGGACATCATAAATTTCCTCATCATCTATACATCTTATCATAACATTATCCTACCTTGTGTGGAATAGGAAACCAACTATCCAAGAAAAATTCACACTTTTCTCAACAATATATTTCTTTTCAGAATATAGATAGTGTGGAGGTGTCTTACCTAAGACCAAATAGTTGGCTATATTAGCATACCAGGGTGTCTTGGTAGAAATGGAAAACAAGTGCTCATCTGGGAAAGAATCATCCACCACTACTTCTTCATTATTATTCTCCTTAATTGAGATAAAATCTACTACAAAATTTTCTTTCCTAGGCTTATCCACAATTTTTACATCAAACTCTTGTAAGAGCAATAACCATCTGATTATCCTACTACTTAAAATTGTTTTGTTGATAAGATATTTAATGGTAGCATGGTCTGTGTTGATAAATACTAGATAACCCATTTTATAGTTCCTGATCTTGTTGATGGCATATACAACTACAAAAAACTCTTTCTCAGTGACCATAAATTTAATCCCATCATGTTGTAGGTTATTAATAACATAATAGATTGCATAATTGAGTATTGAATATTTCTGTTCTACAAAAATCCAATGGCATGATTTGAGGCATCAATGTGTATATGAAATGGAAAAATCCAATATGGTCCTCTTAAAATAGGTGCAAAAGTTAGCATTTGCTTCAAAGTTTGGAATGCAGCTTCACATTTCTCTATCCATACAAATGCAACATCCTTTCCCAACAAAAAAACAATGGTGCTACAATTATACTAAAATATTGAATGAATATTTGGTAATACCCAACATGACCCAAGAAGCTCCTTACATATTTCTATTTTTTAGGTGTTGGTAGGTTTATAATCACTGATATTTTTACTGGATCTACCTAGATTCCAGCAGATGATAGATAATGACCTAACACTATCCCCTCAAACATCATCATATAACATTTTTCATTGCTCAAAGACAAGTTATGCTCCTTGCATCTCTTGAGAACCTTGTCTAATTTCTTCATTGCTTCATCAAAAGTACTACCATGGACTGTAAAATCATCCATATACACCTCCATATAGTCATTGGTTAGATCTGAGAAGATGCTAAGAATGTTTCTCTCGAAATTTGGCGTGTGCATTACATAGATAAAAGGGAAGAAAAAATCATGCAAATGTTCACCATGGACATGTGAATGTGGTCTAGCTCTAATCCTCTAGTGAAATTTGATTTTTGTTTTAGGCACTATAACCATCCAAAAAATAAAAATACTTTTTTCCAACAAGAGTGTCGAGTACGATTAATAAAAGGGAGTGGAAAATGATCCTTCTTTTTAATACATTTAGATCCCTATAGTCTATGAAGATTATTCATTTTCCATTCTTTTTAGGTATAATGATAATCGGTGACACCCATTGATTGTATGAAATTGGATATATGAATCTAGGATCTAATAATTTATTTAATTCCTCTTTCACTATATCCCTCACCTCTGGGTTCATTCTCCTCTCGTGGCTATTTTATTGGCTTACAGTTTTCCTAGATGTATATATTATGAGTACAAAGTTTAGGATGGATCCCATGCAAATTTTTTCCTATGCTTTTGAGAAGAGAAATTAACATCTTATCTTGTTACATGCTCAAAGTTTTGTTCACATTGAGTGGCTTTCCAATACGATTTCCACTTGCTTAAAAAAACAGTCATAGAGCATATGATGCTACTTACAAAATTCAATATACAATCATGTGGAAGAAGTTGGTGTAGGATGCAATTCTTACCTGGAACATTCATAGTACTCTTCTGCAGTAATATTTGATTTTCAGGACAACATATGTATTGCAATTTTCCATCTTTTTCTTCATTATTACCATAATTATTTTGTAGAACATTAGAAAGAACAACATCCTCCTCATGTCCTTCTATTATGCATGACTTTTCCAACATCATGAGTTGTTGAACTGAGATTTGGTCTTCTTTTGGTTCTTCCACCCAAATGGTTTGGTCTTCTTCATTGAATGGTCTGTGTAGGGGGTAGAGCATAATATTTTTGGTGCCACTTCCATTGGAGATGATCATATTACCATATTTGCATCTAATGAATGCATCAATAGTTGCTAACCACAATCTTCCTAGGATGATAGGATATCCTCCTAAACTTGATTTTGGTTGAAGAAAAATGAAGTCAGCAAGGTACTCCCAAAAGTCTACCACTACTACCACATCCTCCAAAACTCCTTTAGGTGAAATTTGTCAATCTTTCATCAAGCGCAAGACCTGTGTGGTTATTGGTCTTAGTCCTTCTAACTTAAAATCATCCATGATTTTTTTTTCATTACATTTATTGTTGCCCCTAAGTCAATCAGAGTATTTTTAATCATTGTGTCATTGATTTTGATATTTACTAAAGAACTACCTAGATCTATATACTTAGACAGAACCGAATTCCCAAGCATAATATTAGCTAGTTGTCCAATGACCTATACAGTAGATGGATCTCTCCTCTTCCTTCCTAGATTCTTAATGCATAGGTCCTTAACTAGTTTATTGTAGATGGGAACATCCTTAATAGCTTGAATCAATGGTATTTTGACACAAATTTCTTTTAACTAGTTGACAAAATTAGAATCAGATTCTAATATGAGGTCAATCTTCATTTCTTGTAACCTTTCGAGAAATTATGGCTCATTACCATGCATTTTATCCTTCTTTGGAATTTTGTGTAGGTTGTTGTGGATCATCCAAGAAGCATCTTCTCGTCCTTATTATGGGTAATAATGTAACAATTGTGGTTCTTCTACAATTTTAGTAATGGTAGGTCTAACTAGTGGAGGAAGTTATCTTCCTTAGAAAAGATGGATATTATTTATATCAACAAAATAGGTAGGGTATTGAGTTGGTTCAAGTGGAATAGGCTGGATGAGAAAATTTATTGTTAGGATTAGGCATTGGTTGAGTAGGTAGTTGTATGGATTTTGGTTGGGAGCCTACTTTGGGGTTTGACATTAGAGCCTTTACATTGTTCTTTGATAAAGAGGTTGTGGATAATCTTATTGGTAACTATGAGGTGGGTTGTTCTAGTTCTACACTCCCCTCCAAGTTTTTTCCATGACTGAGGAGGTTGTTACCATTTTTGTTGAGGTTGGCCTTGGAATTGAGGTTACAAATGTTGTTGATATTGATTAGGATATGGGGGCCATCCTTAAGGGCTAGCCTAAGGTGGTGGTTGCATATATGAATTATAAGACTAATTTTGAAATTAATGCATAGGATCATGTATCATACCTCCTTGCCTTAATGGCCATGGTTTCCTTTGAGAAACATAGAAAAATTTCCCATATTCTATCTCCAACATCTTGAAATTAGGTGAAGCCTCCCTTTCTTAAGAAATGTTGGCTAATTATCTACATCTACAGTCTGATTTCTTCCTTCTACATGTATGGTGATACTCTTTGAGTGCTGTAAATACATCTTCTTTCTTCTTTTTGGCATGTAGAGCATCCAGTTGATTGGCCATATCATTGACAATATCCTGCTTCATGTTTTTGAACATGCTAAAAATATATGACTTAGAGATGTCCCCATTGTTTTGGTAGATAATCCACCTCTTTATCTTACATTCCTTACCCTCTTCATAGTAGCTCTTGAATAGTTTTTATAGGCCTCACATATTTGGTCAAAAGTATCTTTTGAAATGTCCCCTGCTCCTATCAGATCTAGAGCATCCATGTCCTCCTCACTAAGTCCCTTCAAAAAGAGTAATTTGAGGGAGTCAAGGTGGTATGTCAGTGGTGTGTCTTGACTTATGAACATAGAACAAGAAATTTTACAAATAGTCTTTATATGGTTTATCTTCTTTTTGTGCCATCATATAGATTTGATCACCTCCTTGTTGCTTAGTCGCAATAGTATTAGTACTTATTAAGGAACTTCTCCTTCATTTGTGCCCATGTGGTAACAAAATTCCTTCCCAATCCCATGAACCACCTTAAGGCTACATCTTTGAGTGTTGCAGGAAATAATTTCAACTTATGTGCATCAGTGGTATAATCATAGCTCCTGCACAAAACATCAAACTCAAAGAGAAAGGTGTCTGGATCTTTTGACATAGCTCCATGGAAATTTGGCAAGGATGATGGAGAAATATTCTTCATTCCAAAAACTGCATTTTTTCAATGATGGAGAACTCAAAGGTGGTTTCGATTTTGAACATTCGGTTTACTTCTTACGCCATCCCTAGCTACTTAGGAGCAGCTACATAACTGTCACTTGGGGATTGTCTTGAAAATAAAACCTAGTATGGAGGTTTCTTCTTCAAAATATTTAGAGGTAAATGAAGATATTTTTGCTACTTGTGGATTAGGTAAAAATATACCATGGGCATCCCTTGGATGGTGCATGCATAAACTACTCAACTCATTCAATGGTAATTAGTGGGGGGTTCTAGTTTGAGATGAATTCCTAAAACCTAGACTACTTCTAAGAAATGAAAAACATCATAAAAACCTAATAACTTGGCGGTGTCCCTAGAAATTGCACCAAAAATGGGGGTGTAAATTAACTTTTAGCAATTATTATGTTGTTCACTAATCCAAAATCATGTATTCATCAAACCTACGGATGCAAAATTTCAACTCTTCTAGTGTTGTATACAATTTTATAGGTGTTTAAGAGGTATAAACTTAAAGATTACTGTCATAGCAATTGGAAAATACCATGCTAGAAATAAATTAAGTTTCATATGAAATTATATGCTACAAGTAATCAATAAAGAAGGTAAAAGCATAACACAAGGAATAAATTATTGTAATTCTAATCTATGCATGCAAGGAATTAAAAATAAATAAAAAGGAAATGGGGATTTAGAAAACCACAAGTGGGCCCTGCCTTAGGTTCTAACCCTTCCTAAGGCTTATTTCTACAAAAAAATGATAGAACTCAGATATTATTCATCAACATGAAGATTCAAAATGAAACATACAACAATTCCTTCACTATGGATCAATATCTACTATAATATTTCCATTATCTTTATATTCAACACATACATGGAGAGACTGATTCAAACTAAGACTTATATTTTGATTAATTACAAGATCATTACTAAGATATTTTTAGCTTCTTATGCATACAATAATAATGAGAAAAAGTGTTATAATAAAACAACATAACTAATTGTCCATTCTAACAATTAGTTATCAAGTTAAATCAACTAGTTCCATAGTTGTAGTTGTAGAGCATAATTAGGTATTGGCGTGAGATCTACTTCTTGTTGTGATATTTTATTCATTATTGATACACGAAAATGTAGGTGAATTATACATGTTGATCAAGCTTTCCTAAAATCAAGGTCTTGTATATGCACGTGTTCTCCCTTGGTTGACGTGCTTTCTTTGTGGACGAGTCCTAGTTGTTGCATGTAAATTGTTGCGAATGAGTACCTTTACATTGTGACAAATTTTATTTAGCTACATGTTAGTGGTAACATATAATAGCTTCTTAAAAACAATTACGGAATTGAGAAAAATAAATATTAATCATTTCATTGTATCAAATAGATTAACATGCACATTCAAAATCCACAGAAATAGAGTAACTTAGTAATAGTTATATTAATTAATATAAGTGTCATAAGTTCAAGATTTATCAAATATGTTCAACAGTAAATGGAAATGAAAAGTTTAGGGGAGTACACATGGATAAACAAAATACACAAATGAGGCATTTAAAATAGTAAATAAAATGGTTCATCATCACATGAATCGAAACCAAGGAGGAAAGTGAAGGAAAAGATCAACAAGATGCTCCCAGTAGGAGTCATCTACCTAATAGAAGAGTCAAATGGGTAATACCTATGGTGATAAGCATAAATAAATACTTGATTACAAGGATCTAGATGTACTTTCATTACTAAATGAAGTTTGCATCATTAAGCCCTTTCCAACCTCGTTCACGAAATAAATCCTTAAGGGTGTAATAGGATGTGAGATATATACACTTAAGGATGGATTCTTAAGATGTAATCAATTTCAAATTATGGAGGAGGATAAGACAAAGATCACATTTATCAAATAATGGGGCTCATTTGCATATAATGTAATTTTATTTGGTTTAAAGAACATGCTCGCAGTTTTCTCAAGAATTGTAATTGAGAAAGTAAAGGACTTCATTCACAAGTTTTTGTAGGTATACCTAGATGAATGGACCATATATGGTTTAGTGAGAGACCATAATACAAACTTTAGGCTAATTTTTGAGAGATTTAGGCAACTACTAATATCTGTGTGTAAGAATTAGTTAGCTATGCAAAGATAATTAGAAATAACACACCGGTATTCCTAAAACAAAGCTAAACTAGAATCTATGCACCATCATGCTTAGAGCTTAAATAAGACTAATCTACCAACATATTTGCATTAGAAAATGAATAAACATCCAAACTAATATGCTAAGAAATTAATCTCTATCTCTATTGAATGTTAATCAATGAAATGAACCTATTTAGATCTGTAGAAATCAAAGGGTTGATTGTATGTTTGAATCCCAAGGTTTCAAGAATGGAGTCTTGTCAATCCATGGATACAATACCACTAGACATATCTCCATATGAATTAAAACTTGGATGGATGAATACAAGAAATGAAGATAGCTAGCTCCTCTAATGGAATAATTATCTAAGATGATAAAAGGGATATAGAATAGGCTTTGTGCTCATTTAGGTGTAAGTAGAAAGGTAGGAGGAAGGAATATTATATACCCCAATGGATAAAATAAGTTGTGTGTCCCTTTACATGTGGGATAATAGCGAGGTTGAGTTAGTTGGGCATGACCATGGTTGAAGAGAGTTGATTCAACCTTAGGAGAGTTTAGTTTATCCTTTAGTGACTCGTGAGGTTTGAGGGGATTTATTAATTAACCAAAGTGATTAATTAATAGGTGAGAAAGCTTATAGAAGATTTTTAGAAGAATAATTAGTATGATTTAGAGGATAAGAAGGGTTTAATCAAATAAATGGTGACTTATTGATCTAGTAGAAGAGGAAACTTAATTAATTAAGAATAATTAATTAATTCAGGTAGAAAGGGGTTTAATTAATGGAAGGTCATTAATTGTCATCTTTTTTGGATAGAAGGGTCAATTAAATAGCGTAATGTAGTTAATTAATGACGATAGAAGAGAAAATGTGTAATATTGATGATATGTCATCAATTTGAGGGAAAGGATATAATTAGTGCAATTTAAATACTTAAATTATTTGGTCCAAATTATAGGTGTCTACATTTTCCCCTCTTTGGGGTGGCGTAAGTGATGCCACTTCAAAGATAGTAGACAGGTAAGATTTTGAAGGGGTAGAAAAATAGAAGTGAGAGATTACCCTCGAGTATCGATGGGGTGATGAAATAAAGTGATCAATGATTGAAAAGATGAGAGACATGGATAGAAGAATGGGGAGGGGCAGTATGCCCCAAGTGAATTAGAAGAATAATATTGATAGGAGAATGATAGAGAAGAATGATATGAAGATGGCCAGGTAAGAACTAGCTTGCATCTAGTGTAGGAATTTCGTAAAAATCTTTCTTATCATCATTTTTCCAAGGATCTATGTCATCGGTCCTTATTAAAAATGTAAGCATACAAAAAAAGTAGAATGAAATAAAAATCCATACTATGAATAATTTTCCATTGTTGAAAATACCAACTCAATGCAACATACGAAAGAAACAAGCCCATCTAACAAAGTGGAAACAAGTACAAACACACATACTCAAACCAACAATGGTCAATACTATTACACAAATGTTTTGTTATCGAGATGAAAATCCTCAAGTGTTCATGATTGACCACAAGGGTTAAAAATTATGCCCCTAAAAAGGATACATGTGAGGGAAAATTATGAAGGATGTATAGTCCAATGATAAATATTTATGCGCAATGAAACAACATTAGGAAACTTGATGTTCCCTAGAGTACCGACAAAGTAAGCAAGCTAGCTTTGTAATGGTTGTAAATATTATGATCCGTGAGTTGGTAAATTTTTGAACACATGAAAATACTAGCAAGATATGGTATTAATACCATGTGCAAGATATTAGTTTCAGCCACTATGGTCCTGTTGCCAATTTTTGTAATTTTTTTGAATATTACGATTTTTAGGGTTTTTGAGAAATTTTTAAATCTTTAGGATTTTTTCCATTTTCTTGATGTTTTTCAAAAATTTGATTTTTGCAAATTTTTAATCGATTTTGATGTTTATATAAGAAAAAGGAAATTAGGAGATCACTTGAAAGTAAGAAAATTGCCTCAGGGGGAAGAAATGGGCACTAGGTAGCAAAACAATGCCCCAACATGGCAAAAATCAGTTAAAAATGATTATTTAATAAAAATAATCATTATTGTGAAAATAACTCGATGACGATGGAACATTCATGAGTTCCCTAACCTTACTTCATTATTTTTTACATTTATTATGCATTTAGTACTTCTAGTAGCTAGGGTAAACATGTGTACACATGGCCCGGGGTGGAAAAGTAAGCAAAGGTGAGCGTACACAACAAAAAAATGCGTACGCGTAGGCGTACATGCCCAAATTGTCATGTATGCTTATGCATATGCATCATTAGGGGAGCATACATGCTTAATAGAATAACCAATGTACACCTAGGTGTACACGTGAAAGAGGGCGTGTATGTGGCCAAAGGGTTGCATATGTGTAAGGGTTAGGTCATAGACTAGGGTACATGTGCACACATATATAAGTATGCGTATGTGCCATTAAAGGTGCGTAAACACCTAAAGAGGCACGTACATGCCCAAAGGGGTGTGTATGCACCTTGAAGAAGGGAAAAATCCCAACTTTTCAAATTTTTAGAAGAATTTTTAGTACATAAAGAAAGGAAATTTTAGATGAAAAATTAGTTAGATAGAAGAAAATAGAATGAATAAGAATTAAAGAAATTCGTAACATGTGTATTTTCCTTTTGCAAGATATCATTTACCATCACTTCATACGTAGGAGCGATATAACCAACTAGCCATCATAGAGGTTGGATTCCATCCACGACACTCGATAGATATTGGTGGTTTTGCTAGATGTGATTGGACTTTCCTATGTGGCGCAGATGCTGCAATCACCTTAGACCTTGGTATCCTTAAATATTTGGTCCAGAGATGGAACTCAAAGATCCAATGTTTCGAATCCCAACAAGGGAGATGCATGTTAAACTTGAGGATGTTTAGTGCATCTTTTGTGTTCTATTGTCATCCAATTAGCTAAGTACATAGGCGGGGATGAGGAAATCATGGATAACATGATTGAGGTGTTTGGTTCTATTGATATAGCTCACCGAGGGATGATAGTTTATTTGAACCATTGCATTGAAAAACCTCATTTTCATCGTATCACTATAAATCTAATGGCACTTGTCGCTGGAATTCGTGTCCCGACATGACATGTTATACCTTACCACTCTACCTCATTTGGGTTATAGCAGTTTACTTTGCAAGGTGAGATACTTTTCGGGGGACAGTGTATGTTAGCTCACTTATACTAGGATTTACATCTTATTACGTACCAAGGTTAGAAAATCATGGGCCTAACACATTTTTAGAGACCTGGTCATGGGACCACATAGCTATTGTTTGCCCCATAGGTGAGTTATGGGCCCAAGATCTAGAGGATACATCTATTATGGGATGAGTCTCAACATGTGGTGACGTCCAAGGACACACAAGTGATACCTACCGATATAGGCAAGAGTTTGATGATCTTAAAAAAAAAAAATTATGGTGTGGAGGCCTTACCACTATTATCATTGGGATGAGGGTGTTGATGAGCTTAGCGTAATGATGGTTGAAAAATTATTGATAAGTAGCATGGGCTACATTATAGAGTATTATCATGTGGAACAATGTGGTCCATAGTTTTTGGGTGTTCAAGATGTTCCTAGCCTAGATATGTGGTATGCTCGTAGGTCTGCCGAGAGATTCAACATGGGGCCTAGATTCATCAAACCATAACCTAGGCCTATTTTGATCAAATGGTTCTAGCAGTGGGTTCCATTGAGGCACATCAAATATTTTAGGACTACCATACAATATAATCCTTGGTATTTGACAATGGTGTCGTGTCATCTTATTATTCTCAGAGGCAAAAGCATGGGCTACAAGGGTTAGGGAACATGTAGAGAGTGAGCACAAGGATGATGATGATGGGGAGGAGGAGGAGGAGGATGATGAGGGACAATGATAGGTTAGTGGTGGGGACATGGTCTCTACTTGTACAGAGTAGTAGTACAAAGGCAATGAGTCCATGTATGAAAGATTGAGATTCCTCGAGTGGGTATAGTTGTAGGATTAGATGTCCCACTATAGAAGGTGCATGTATAGAGAGCATCATAGGTTCCTCCTACATGATAAGTTCCACAACATGGGGCCACCTCCTATCTCATTAAGGGATGAGGGAGAGAAGATGGGTTAGGTGGGTGATAATGGAGGATAGATAGTTTTGATTCAGTTGTAGCTATAACATGTCATATCTCTCTAGCTATAGGCCATAACAGAGAGGGACTAGTTCAGGTCCTAGTTAGAAACATTAATATCTATGTAGGATGAGGCTAGGGTCTAGGTACAAGCACTTACAATTGAGCGGGATGAGACCGGGGCACATGATGGCCAGGAGGTGATGGTATGACATGTTTTGAGTAGATACAACAAATGGTGGCCCAAATCTCACAGATTATGAGCACCTTATAGTAGGCACAAGCTCAGCTATAGGTAGTTACCACACAAAGGGACTAGGAATAGGCCCATGTTCACACTATTAGATGCAGATAAGGATAGTTATATTTCTCTATAGGCTCGTGGTGATGCCAATGTCACATGAGTTACAGGTGAGTGAGATGCTAAAGTAGAGGTAGCTACAATAAAGGGGACAGATCGACATGTTGTCCTACATTATGAGATCTAGTGGGAGGCTTCCTATTACAAGGAATCTTACTAAAGATAAGTTCCAGATGGGTAGAGGATTACACCATTTGATCAACTTGTTGTTAGTAGGTATGGGACTAGATCACATAGGACACCTAGATCCACCCATTTAGTATAATAACCATAGTACAATAGAGTGTAATTGTAGTAGCGGGGCCCTCATAAGTAGCATTAGATGCCGCCTCCATACCCTGCACCAGAAGTCCATGCGAGGGAGAGAGTCATGGATGAATCTTCCTCATTGACTTATGTATTTTTGTAGATTTATCTGAGGCATTCCTCTTATGAAGGATCATTTTTATTGATGTACATGTTGTATTATTGTCATGCCTCACGATAAAGGCTTATTTTGATCTAGGCCCATGATGGCCGGTTTTGTATCCAGATGATGTAGATTTTGAGACATGCATGTATATAGACATTTCCCCTTTTATATTTATGATGATGATGATGATGATTATGGACTCTATGTTATTCATGATGTATCACATGTTTATTGATTCATGATATATCGTAGATGTTATCATTTGTTATTACATATGTGATGTTGTTTTGATTTATTACACATGATGATATGTTGATATTAGTGTAGGGGGGATATATTTTGATATTTACGATCCTCCGGCTCCCATTTGATGATATGATATGTGATGATTAGTTTAGTGTACATGTACGATGTAGACCTAGCATTTTATTTATAGAGGTAAGGCCTCCACACTGTACATGTACGATGATCTTAGGATTTGCATCTTATTACATACCGTGGTTAGAAAATCATGTGCCCAATGCTTTTGTTAGATACTGGTCATGGGACCACACATGGCTATTATTTTCCTTGTAGGTGAGTTATGGGCCCGAGATCTAGAGGAGACATCTTATATGGGATGAGTCTTAAAAGGAGACGATGTTCAAGGACACATAGGTGATACCTATAGATATAGGTTATATTTTGATGATCTTACAAAACAAATGATGGTGTGGAGGCCTTACCACTATTATCATTGTGATGAGGGTGTTGATGAGCTTAGCGTAGTGATGGTAAAAAAATTATTGATAAGAAGCATGGGCTACATTATAGAGTATTATTGTGTGGAATGATGTGCTCCACAGTTTTGGGTGTTCAAGATGTTCCCACCTAGATATGTGGTATGCTTGTAGGTCTACCGATAGATTCAACATGGGGCCTGGATTCAGCCAGCCATGGCCTAGGCCTATTTTGATCAAATGGTTCTGCAGCAGTGGGTTTCATTAAGGCACATGATGATATGTTGATATTATTGTAGGGGGGATATATTTTGATATTTACAATCCCTCCGGCCCCCATTTGATGATACGATATGTGATGATTAGCTTAGTGTACATGTACAATGTAGACTTAGCGTTTTATTTATATATGATGTATAGATGATGTTAGAAGTGATGATATAGATGGAGATATGATGATGTGATAACAAAAGTATGTACAAGTAACAAACAAGAAAAATAAAATGTTGAACAAATCTACCAAATATACACATTAAAACAACTTTAAGAAAAGAAACTATGTACAACTATTTACAAATATGTAAAAACACACCCTATAGGAACACATACAACTAAATCTATTCTAAATAAGAAAAGATCAATATGAAGTGGTATGTTTAAGAAACATAATAAGAATGTATAACTAAGTAAAAACTATACAAACAATGTACATAAAACCAAACAAGTAAAGAAAGAAACAAAACAAAAAAACAAAACAAGTAAACTAAAACTGTGTTTTTGTGATATCGTTTTCAATGCATTTTGCATTATTTTTGGGAGTTTTGTGAAACAATTTTCTATTGTTTTTGTATTTTCCATTTTCTTTTGTTTTGTGTTTTTCAAGTATTATGTGAATGTTTTTGGATATTTTGAACATTTTTGAATGTTTTTGGATTTTTTGAACATATTTGAATGTTTTTGGATTTTTTGAAAGGTTTTCCAAAACTATGTACAAGAAACTGAGAAACGTAGATGCCCCCAGTGTTAGATGGGAATATACAAGGGAAGGTACCAGGTGTTATATATAGGAAAGTGAAAGTGTGAAGGTACCCCCAGCATTAGATGGGGAATATATAAAGGTAATCCCTTCACCAATTTACAAGAGGTTAATCAGTTGGATCAAGGCTTGATATGATAGGTTCATAAAAAATCTCGGATGTAGGTGCGGAACTAGCCCTAGGGTAAGTAAAAGTACCCCCTAGTTGCAAGATAATTGTGAATAATGAACCCTCCCAAGGCACCTTAAACTAATATTTTCAAAGGGACCTATCCAACGTACTCACAATTGTGTGTTTTTCACATTTAGATGACTTGTTTTCTCTTTTTCTTTTTGATTTTTTTGTTTTTGTTTTGTATTTTAATAATTTTCTACTTTTTAATTGTTGTTTCATGATGTTTATGCCATGCTCAAGCATAGAACCACTTGATATGTATGGTATTAATTTGTTCAAGGATCTCATCTCCATTAGGATGGGCAAGCTTGTATGCTCCTAACCCATATTTGGCCACAATGACATAAGGTCCTAACCAATGAGGTTCAAAATTTCCTTTCTTCTCTCTTTCTGCCCTTATGTTGAACCGGTTCCCTTTCATCACAAAATATCCAACCTCAAACTAATGACGTATGATCCTTTTGTTGTAGTTACGTGATAATATTTTTTGATACACCTTGAGATGGTTGAGGGCATGGATGCACTTTTCATCTAGGAGGTCTAATTCTGCCAGCCTAGCCACTCTGTAGTCATCATCTTTATCTAGATAATCCTTAAGAGATATTCTCAAGGAAGGAAGCTCGATTTCCAATGGGATTATGGATTCTATTCCAAATAATAGGGAGTAGGGTGTCGCACTCAGGTGGGAGTACAAATAGATTTCCTATAAGCCTAGAGGGTTGGGTAAATTTGTAAATGCCAATTGCGACCTGTCTTACTCACCATCTTCTCCATGATTTGAACAAGCATTTTGTTAGTGGCTTCTGCTTTCCCATTACCTTGTGGGTAATATGGCATGGACCACTTTAATATTATCTAAAATAAATGATAGATATCCTTAACCGTCTTTTTATTTAATGGCTTGTCATTATCAGTAACAATGGCAACCGGAATGCCATATTGACAAATAAGGTGATTCATGATGAACTTTAATATATGAGAACCTATAACATATGTCAACGGAATGACCTCCACCCACTTAGTGAGGAATTCTATGGCCGTAATGATGTGCATATGATAATTATAGGAGGTAGGTGTGAACTTCCCTATTAAGTCTAATCCCCATTTAGAAAATGGCCATGGTGTTGTTATTGGTTATAAAGGTTGTGACAATGCATGAATGAAATTTCCATATTTTTGACATAGAACACACTTTCTTACATGGTTGTAACAATTTGTCTCCATAGTAGGTTAGTAATAGCCTACCCTTAACAACTTCTTTGCTAATACCTTTCCATTTGTATGGGCATCGTAAACACCCTCATGTACCTCCTTGACCACTTGGACTAACTCTACTACATCTAGACAACACAACAGATTCCCATCGTAGCCATGATGATAAAGTGTGCCTCTAGAGGGTGTAACGATATATTTAGTAGATAAGGATTTGTTTTTCGTAGAACATGTAATTTCATGAGGAAAGGTACGACTTTTGAGGTAGTTAAAAATATGGGCATACCATGGGGAGTGGGGACCAACAACCTCACATGCTAGAAATAATTCGACATGTAGTATTCAGGATGGTGTATATTTTCAAAAACATGGCCTATAATTAGTTTCTAGAGGAATCCACAACATAGAACCCACTATTGCCATTATCAGATATGTAGATTGGTTTTGTGCCCTTGAAATTTGTTCAAAGGTGATGCACATAAAATATTCTTTCAGAGTTTCCACCAAATTTCTATATGGGATGTGTTTTTCATCCTTGATCGTGTACTCATCATTGAATTGATTTATAATCATTTGTGAGTCAAGTAGTGACCTTAAGGTGGTGGATATTCCATTTTATAGCCAACTTCATTCCAACGATGAACACTTTATATTCCGCAATGTTATTTGTGTAAGGAAAGCCAAGACAGAAAGCTTGTAGTATGGGTTCTCCTAAAGGAGTGATTAACACTACACATACCTCTGAACCATGGAAACTAAATGATCCATCAAAATGTACTTGCCACATAACATATTATTTAATATAAATCAATGATACGTCAAGTAGATCCAAACTCGTAGGCTCTGTTTCTAGATAAGGGTGCTTCGCTAATTGGTCTGCAAGCACCTGTCCTTTGACTAATTATTAGTGTACATACTCAATGTCAAATTCACTGAGTAGAATGATCCTATTAGTCATCCCAACAATAAGAGTAGATTTTGATAATAGGTATTTGAGTGGGTCAACATTGGATATAAGATTGGTTTTTTTATTTAATAGGTAATGGCAAAGTTTTTAAAAGGTAACAACTACTTCCAAACAAGATTTTTCAATTTTGGGATAGTTCCACTCATATGAAATTAAATTACAACTAAGATAGTACACAAATTTCTCTTTTGGCTTAGGTCATATTATGCAAGTAAAGTGCTAATAACAAATTAGGTAGTAGATATGTATAGAACAAGAGGACAATCGGATTAGCCAAGTATTTTTTAAGCAAGGAAAATGTCTTTTGTTTCATTTCTCCCCAAATGAAGTCAACATATTTCTTAAGTAGATGGGTGAATGAATGAAATTTTTCAGCAAGCTACGAAATGAAGTGGCGAATGGCTTGTATCTTCCCTTACAGATTGCACATCTATTTGATATTCTTGGGAGGAGGCATTTTATTAATGGAAGTGAATTTGGCTGGATCCACATCAATCCCTCTCCTTGATACAATAAAGCCTAGTATCTTCCTTGATAATACTCCAAACAAACATTTCTTTGGATTTAATCTAACCTTATACTCTCGCAGACGTTCAAAGATGCTCCGTAAAAATTCAAGGTGGTCTTATCTTGTCTTGGATTTTCCTAGGATATCATCTACATAGTCCTCCATGATGTCATGTAACATATCATGGAATATCATTGTCATTTCCCTTTGATAGGTTACACTGGTATTTTTAAGGCCGAAGGGAATTACTTGATAATAGAATGTCCCCTAAGGGGTTGTAAATGTCATCTTATGTTGATCTTATTCTATTATCTTGATTTGGTTGTATCCTAAAAATCCATCCATAAGAGATAGAATTTCACATACCATAGTTGAATCAACAATCATGTTGATATTGGGAAAAGGAAAATCATCTTTTGGACATGCCTTGTTGATTTTTTGAAATTATGTGCAAATTCTAATTCCAACAAGTTTCTTCTGTAATGGAACTATGTTTAATATCCAATAAAAGTAGTCAATGGGTCTAATGAACCCTACTGCTAACAATCTCACTAACTCCTCTTTAACTAGAAGGGCCACTCCTGGATGCATTTTCCTTAGCTTTTGTTTAATAGGATTTGCATCTAGATGCACTACTAATTTGTGCACTACCAAAGTTAGATCTAAACCCGACATATCTTTATAAGACCATGAAAATATATCCACAAATTCTATGAGAGGCAAGGTGAATGTCTTTTTTTCTTGTGCTAAAAGTGTAACTCCCATCTTGACTATATTTGGGTCTTCATTTATTCTAATATTCACATCAACAGTTTCCTCTACAAGCATTTTAAACATATCCTCCATATGCATAGGATTAGGATGAAGGTTGGGATCTTCTTGCAAGGGAATCTCTACAATATTTTCACCCTCAGCGTGGTCACTTCTTTTTCCATTGATTTATTTACTTGTTGGTTAGCCAACACCTCAAAGAGGTTTTCTCTCTATGCCTTGGATGTATGTTTTTTCTAAGGCTTTTCTTTGGAACTTTTCCCTAGCTTTTTCTTAAATTTTACTAACCAAAAGCTCGATTCCTCACCAAATTATGCGTAGTTATCTAAGTCGGTGAAGAAACCTATATTATGATCTCTAATAGGAATTATATCACATATGCCCATAAATTTTGTAATAGCCTCACCATTTTCAAATACGTCCAATGGCACATGATTTTGTTGGTCCCAATCAACAAGGGTGGGGTATACAAGGTCAAATATAGCATCAATGGGGGTTATGGTAAGGATAAGAGTATCCATGAAAATATTTATGTAGGCAAGATGCTAGTATTGGATATAGTGGGAGTCTGTGTTGTTATCTCGAATAAGCACAGATATCCTCGCACTTAGAGCAAGTAGCATATTTATCCATGAGATGCAATCCATATGGCTAAATACTAATACCATAGCATTCTTTTATAAAATGTGGAAGTGAGACCGGTTATCTTGCTCCTTATTCAAATTTTCCACATATGAGTCCCTTATAGCCCATGGAATACATCATTCTATTGGATTTGGTATATTATAGGGTTTTGTAGTAGGTACACTTAGTGTCCTCTGGGACCCAAGTTGTAGGTGGGTCCAATAGTTTCTCTTCGCAAGTCGTCCACTAGGTAAGAATGTCTTAATGGTATGTTCATCTTTAGGTCGTTTAAAGTGATAGTTGGGTCTGCCTCTTGTTTTTGGTGATAAAGATAGATCTAAAACCAGGAGAGCCTATTGCACATTGTATTCTCCATAACCATACTCAAGGATTTTCATCTCCCATGAATCAAAGGGAGAAGTAGACATAGAATCCTCATGAACACAAAAACTTAGGAGTCTGAATCTACCTATGATTCAAAAGATTATGAATGAAAGGGGAATAGCTATATCAACAAAAGGACATGTATATATACCCCTACGTGTAAATCTATTGAGAGCTCTACAAAGTGAGCGAAGGGTTTTGGATCACCTTGAATGGTAACAGTGTGTCCCTCATGTTTTAATTTAATACACTGATGAAATGTTGATGGTATGGCCTGCATGGCATGGATTTATAGGTGGAAAAGAATCATATTGTATGGAAGTTCTAAATCTAAGACATGAAACTTCATGTTTTGGCAAGTAGGCCCAACTTCCATCGATAATGATATTATTCCATTGACTCCGCTCTGCGTTGTCATATGTGGTTATGGTGATTATGTGGGACTCTATATATTCTTCCATATGTCCCAACTATTTGATTAGTTTCAATGTGCATATGTTCGGTCCCAGCCCATTTTCACACACACCCTCTTTATCTTTTGATAGGTAAGAAATACCTCTATATACAGGGGAAGATTATGTGTGTGATCTTTGTTGCAGATTTCCTTGTGGCTAAATGAGATGTGTTCAGCTGGTGAAATTTTTTCCACCACAAATTTTAAATGTGAAGGGTCTAATTCCATTGGCACTCGTGACCCTTGGAGAGTTTTGTATAGGTTTTCCTTTTGTACATTCAATATTTTAAGGTCTAAGATTGAAATCTTGGAAGATATCTTCTCAAGTTACTCTAAGATGTCAGACTTGGCCATTTTGGGGGTAGAAAGAGGAGTTTATGAGATCATGAGATGAGTGCACCTTGTTACCACAACACAATATTTTCCCTTAATCCTAATCTATTAACATGTGCATCGAGAGGATCAAACACATCTAATGAGAAATTCATAATGATTAATATCACTTTTCATATACAACTAATTTTTAGCTTTGTAACTTTGGGATGACTCTCCCTAATCCATATTCTTCTCATTTGACTTACCATGCTTAGGGAATGGTTCTTTGAATATCCCCACATTTTCATTTGGCATCTGATTTTCTCTAATGCATTAAATTCTATCTCTCCATTATCAATAACATCTTGGATGTAGTGGTGAAGTCTTAGGAACTTGTCTCGTATTGTTTCCATTTACACAATGAAAATCACAATATTCATGCTCTTTATACCATGAAGGTTTAGGAGCGTTTTCATCAAAGGGTTGTGTCATAGGATAAGTCACCATGTGGACTACATCCAATTGTTTCAATATTGCAGATAAATACTCGTTAAGAGGAGTGAACGTTCTATGATTGGCTAGTGGTTGGATCAAACCTTTGGTCATTTTAAAAGGTTGACCAACTTGGACCGCTTGTATACATTTGGAATCCGTGATTCCATCTCCTACCACATTCTTATTTTTGTTAAATATATTTGGCTTGTCTGTCAGTTTGGTAGATTGATTATCCTTAGAAGATGATTTTATTATTCCTTTTGTAATGAGGGATTTTTCTATGTGTATTCCCTTCTCGATGACCTCTTCAAAGCTTCGAACATAATGCATTTGTAAATGAAAAGTGATGTCCAGATTTAGATTTGGTACAAAGATGCTAATAAGTTTCTTTTTCAGGATTGAGAAAGGGAAAAGGATAGCTGGCCCTCGCCATCTCTCAGTAGCAAACTTACAAAATATTCATATGGAAAATTTCTAGTGTTACATAAGTCTTCCATGGTTATGTAACTTTACATGTTGGATGATAAATGTCGTACAAACCTATCTTCCATTTTGGGCCATGTGAAAATGGATGCATGAGGTAGATGAGTAAACCATTATGTGGCTTGACCTCTTAGGATTTTTAGAAAGAGCCGTATGAGGTAGTTGTCATTGTAGGCCACTTCTTGGCATGCCATGTAAAAATATTTCACATGATCATGTGGATCACCTTTCGCTCTATACTTTTCAAAATTTGGCATGTCAAATTTCTTAGGAAAGGGTTGAAGCACCATAGCCTTATCAAATGGATGGGGGCATAACTCTTTTTATTGATACCTTTTGATATTTCCCGATTAATTTCTTAAAGGATTGTGAGCATTGCTTTCATAGATTGTATTTCTTGTGAAATATGTTGTTCCTTTGTGGGAGAAGCTAGCATATACTGATTTACGACTATATTTTTGCATTTCTCCTTCTTGGTTTTCTATGTGAAGTCCACTAATTTTTTTCTTAGGTTTCTCTTGATGTACATTTTTGTTTGTTTATTTTTGTACATGAGATGTCGGTAAAGCTAATTATTGATGAAGGTTCTAAATTTTTGTGGTATAGTGACTTCTTCCTCATGATGTTCTTCTTCATCTTCATTGAATGGGGTTTGTTCCATGTTTTCATGTTCTATTCTTACTCTACGTGGTATCTTGATGAATGCTATTTTATAACTCACCATGTTGTTGTTTCCTGAGTTTGATGTGGAAGCATGTCCATGTGCTACTATGTAATCCATGTTAATGAGAGGTGGTTCTTCATTAGCCTTGTTTGTGGGTGGAATAGTTTCTTGTTCTATTGGCATTCTAGGTCCTAATTCCACCATTATCACAAGTACCCTATCTTTTTTTATGAAAATGAAATCATCTAATAGGGTGGGGTCAAAGTCAAACTCCATGCATGGTGATCCTACCTCGTCACCAGTATGATCTACCATTTCTTTTTTTTTTTCTACGAGAAAATATGGGCCCTAAATCATGACCAATAAAGGGATTTGACCCTTGTTTGTTCGATGTTTCCCATGCTTGTATTTCAATTTCTTTCCTTTTAGCTCCCTGGGTCTTGTTTTGGGGGCCATGATGTGTGAGAAATTCACTAAGGTGTTTTGAATTTGTTTAAAAGGTATTGATCCAAACCTAAGTGGAAGTTTACAAATGTCAAAGAATGTCAATAGTTCAAGGAATGATGAATGTCAAAGGATCAATGTGTCAAAGTGAGTGTCTTAAAAGAATAAGTCAAAAGTGATCAACAAGATACAATCACACAATAGTTTTTAGACCTGTCAATCAAAATGTCACACTTCTTATGTTTTTTATCAAATGGTATTTAATGTTTAAGATGATTAACAAAATGTCACCAATTATGTCAAGTTCAAATAAATGAACAAGGCATAAGTAATAACAAAAAGTTAATACGATACCCAAAAAAAGTATCCAATCAAGACCTATATCTCAAAAAGTGGTAGTTACGATTGTGATCGAATCAACAATACCACTAAGATATGTTAACAACAATTTTCAAAAAAGTAAGGTATTAATATAAAAATGATATTGATATAACGTGCACAAATACTAACACTCAACGCTTTTAAAAATTGAGGCAGCGATTGAAAGAAAACTAAGGATAGAGTATACAAAGGAATTTTTAGAGTGTGTACAACATAATGTCACAATATAGATACTTAAGCCAAGTTTACTAGAAACAAGATGTAAATACCAAAATTGTAGAGACACGATATAAACAAGATAATAGTTCAAAGGTTAATCAAGTGCTAAATCAATACTAACTATGATTAATGATCTTGACTTAGGTATCAAGAAAAAAGGGCTAATAATAATATGAAAATGTCTCCATGCATTTTAGACATTTAACAACTCATTTGCAAACATGGATGAGTGTAAATGGACACAAAAGTGACAAATAAAATCAATTAGCAACACAAGGGTAGTCACTCCTCTTCGATCAAAAAATTGTAAAAATAAAGTGAAGGAATTAGATCAATTGGTGTTGAAGAGAGTTTTACGTCACTTGGCAGAGTTTCACCTTGTCTTAGGGTGAGTGAAAACCTAAGAAAAAGTAATGCTTCACAATCTCAGTGATGAATGATGTGTCACTTGAACTTTAATGGAATCTCCTCTTGTTTGAAAAATAAGATTTCAATTATGAGAAATTTCTCCCTTTGCGATGGATCTCAACTCAAATTGGTTTTGATATGGTCAAAGTTGTCTCCTGGACAAGATAACTTCCTAGGTGGTTCACTTAACTAGGTGTCACAAGTTATCTAGATGTGAGCTCGATTTTCAAGGTTTCCCAAGGAGTATCCTGGATTTACTTTACCCCCTTCAAGCATAGTGGAAAATAAATGTGTACATCATGTACTCTCATTGGGGTCATGATACAGATAAATTTGATGCTAATTCTCATGTGTATCACTAGTCAAGTAGGTAGTGCGGAGCACTTCCCATTTCATCCACAAGGTTCCCTCTTGCGTGCACTACTATGAGGTTCCTAGGACCACCCCCATTTTTTTAGCTTAAGGTTTATGCCAAAGGGGTTATTTCTTAGTTAAGCGGATGGGGCATACCCTTATCCAAACCTAGAAATGCAGTCTTTTGATTATGGTGTATTTTTATCTTTTATACTTAGTGTGGTTTTCTTGAACACCATTTGGAAACCTACACGGAAACTGTATTAGTAATTTTTTTGTCTCAATCCTTCATTCTTTGACAAGCATTTAGGTCCTAGATGACATATTTAGTAGTTTTCCATACACATAAAGAGGATGAATTCCATTTCTGATTCTCAAGATCATCCTAGGATGCAAGAGAAGATCATACGTGATGTACAATCCAACTACGAAATGAACAATGGAAAATTATTGATTCAAATGCAAAATTTGTTTATTTTAACCAAATTTGACATTCTTTTCAAACGTTTTTCAAAGAAAAAGAGATATAGAAATAATTTCTGATTCCCAAGATCACCTAGAAGGTGCAAGGGAAGAGCATACATGACTGTAATATCATGATTAAGAATGTAATGTTCATTTAACTCTTCAAACAAATTAAATAAAGTTAACAAAATAATGTAAATAAAACATGAAAAATAGAAGTTATTCTTCAATTTAAACCTGCAAGGAGTCAAAAAAATCTAGAAAACACATTTTTGTAAATCTTAAAGTAGACCTTGAATCTCAATTGTGATGTATACGCTCAACTCTATGTGTGAACGCCTACTTTAGGACGTTTACGTGCCTTTGTGGAAATAGAAAGGGATATAAATTAGTACGAGGCTAGAGAGTTGTGTATGCTATAGTTTGGTGTGTACGCTCACAGAGTCAAAAAGGGTCAAACATCAGCACTATCAAATGGGTACGCTCATGTTTGAACACCTACACTTGGGTTTAAGTGTGTATGCTAGCAGACATAAATCCAAGAAAATGTAGAGAACAAAATATCATGTAGTTGGCAAGAATGATGCATATGCTAGAATTTTGAAATGTATGCTATCCTTTTAGTAACTATGCTCAGGTTTGGATGTGTACACTTGCATCAAGACGTGTATGCACCTATGTCATTTTTATACGCCTTTACCTAGAAGAGACGACGGACACATAGGATCCTAATGTAATCAATCTCAAAAAGATCAATTTTTGGCATGCTATCTCAAAATTGACAAGAACCCATATAAATTATATCTCTAAGAAAGACTCAACACATGTAAAATTAGCAAAAATCATAATAAATTCAACATTATTTTAAACATGTGCATATCGAGGGTTATCCAAAATTGAAATAACAACAAAATTTGAACCATAATGCTAAGGGACTAAGTATCCATCCTATCGGGAATGGTAAATGTGTGCAAGAATTAGCTAGCTATGCAAAGAGAATTAGAACTAACACCTAGTTGTCTTAAAACAAATCTAAACTAAAATCTATGCACCATCATGCTTAGAGCATAAAAAAGACTATTCTACCAACATCTTTGCATTAGAACATGAATAAACATCCAAACTAATATGCTAAGAAATTAATCTCTATCTCTATTGAATGATAATCAATGAAATGAATTTATTTAGATACTTAGAAATCAAAGGGTTGATTGTATTTTTGAATCCCAAGGTTTCAAGAATGGATTCTTGTCAATCCATGTCTATAAGACCACTTGACATATCTCCATATGACTTCAAAATTGGATGGATGAATGCAATAAATGAAGATAGCTAGCTCCTCTAATAGAAGAATGCTCTAAGATGATAAAATGGCTATAGTATAGGCTCTATGCTCATTTAGGTGTAAGTAGAAAGGTAGGAGGAAGGCTCCTTATATATCCCAATGGATAAAAGAGTATTTGTATCCCTTTACATGTGGTATAATAGCAAGGTTGAGTTAGTTGGGTATGACCATGGTTGAAAGAGGGTTGAATCAACCTTAGGAGAGTTTAGTTTGTCCTTTATTGACTCATGGGTTTTGAGGGGATTTATTAATTAACCAAAGTGATTAACTAATAGGTGAACAAGCTTATAGAATATTTTTAGAAGAATAATTAGTATGATTTAGAGGATAATAAGGGTTTAATCAAATAAATGGTGAATTATTGATCTAGTAGAAGAGGAAACTTAATTAATTAAGAATAATTAATTAAGTAGGTAGAAAGGGGTTTAATTAACATAAGGTCATTAATTTTCATCTTTTATGGATAAAAGGGTCAATTAAATAGCATAATGTAGTTAATTAATTATGATAGAAGAGAAAATGTGTAATATTGACAACATGTCGTTAATTTGCAGGAAATTATATAATTAGAGAAATTTAAATACTTAAATTGTTTGGTCCAAATTATAGCTGTCTACAATATCATTATACCTTAATAATTCCATCTTTGTGACACCATTGAAGGTCTTATAGGGACATGTGATTTGAAAGGAATGATAGTTAATCCAACTAAGATTGCAGTGATCTTTAGCCTAGAGAAACCCAAAACCCAAGGTGATGCACATTTATAGGAAACATAGGATACTACAAAAAGTTCATCAAATACTATACCAAGATAGATGAACCGTTAGAGGAATTTCTGAAAAAGGAAGGACCTTTTTGTGGACAGCACATCAATAGGATTATTTTAAATATTGATAGATTATTTACCAAGTACACCCACTCTCTAGTTTATGAATTGGAAGAAACCCTTCCATTTTCATGTAGATGTATCAAGAATGGATATAGGATCTATTTGGTTCAACTGAGAGAAATGAGGGTGGGCCATACCATATATTTTACAAAAAGAAATTTATTTTTATTACAACATAATTATACTACCACTGAGCATGAGTTAGTGGTCATGGTTTACATGTTCCATAAGTTTAGAAAATACTTTCTATCCATATAGTTCATGTTTTTCACCAACCATGAGGCTATGAAACTTTTGGTTAATAAACCAATGTTATATGGACACATCTATAGATGGATTATCTTATTTTAAGAATTTAACTTATCCATCATGGTGAAACAAGATAATATAAATTGAGGGGTACACAACTTGTTAATGATCAATTCATGAGAAGCTACTTGAATTATTGAGGAAGACAATCAGTTATACAAATTTTAAAGAGTATCAAAGGATCTAAAAGGTATTACATCCTTACTCACTTACTCCATAACCCATACTAGATGAAATATCAATTAAAAAAGTGTATTAAACTACACAAAACAACTTATCATCTTATTTTGGTAGAATTGTACAAATTAGGGAATGATAAAGTTCTAAGGAGTTTCATTTTAGCACATGAGTGCATGTCATTACTACAAGAGGCTCATGAGATCCATTCTTAATTTTCTTGTTTCCATTCACCACTCTTGAACCCATGGATCAATTGGAAATCATGCATTGGAAGAGGATTTAAAGATAAGGAGATATCAAGTGCATCACATCCATAGAAAAAGATACCATACAACAGTAGTAACTAGGTTGGAGTTGCATTCATTTGTTTGGAGTGTTAATATAATTATTAGTTGTTATAAGTATAATAAGTTTTGTTTTCAAAGGAATTAGAATGGGAAGTTCTCAACACTTCACATGTGTTTCAGTATTAATTTTCAAAATATTTCTTCCATTGATATCATCTTCTCAGCTTATACTTTTAGATTTGCATGGGAAATTAGTTTGTGGAAGAAGAAGTAATTTCCCAACCTCAAATACCATCACAACTAGTTGGAAAGATGTCACAAAAGGTCAAATTACCACTTTTTGATTTAGAATCAAGTGATCATGTGGAACATCTATTTTTGTTAGAGACCTAGTGGAAGAATAGAAATATCACAGATAATGTAGTCAAGTTAAATGAATTCATTGAAACTCTGAGTAAGGACACGTTGAAGTGGTACATGAAAAGAAATGCCCAAGGAAACAAGGATTGGGATGTTATTGAAAATAATTTTAGGATATATTTCCATTTCTTAGAAGCACCATCAAAAGGGGTGAGAAAGATGAGAGACCTTGTATAGGGAGATAAGGAAACAATTAAAGAATTTAGTCATTAATTCAAAACTACTACCAGGAAATTGGAGGATCCCATCATAGATAAGCAATGAATCAAATGGTCCACTTCTTAGCTTCTTCCCTACATTAGAGGGACATTGAATGAAAAACAATTCAAAAAAATATTGGAGGTAATTGAAATGACAATCTTAATAGAATCACAACCATGGCGGAGAGAAGGAGAAACTTCAATAAACATAGAACCTGGAAAGACTACAATTAGAACCAGCAAAATTAAAATTTTAGAAAGAAATCCAAAAGAACAAAAGGGCTTACGAATATTTCACCACCAAGGATTCACTTGAAACCATAGATTTGGTGCATAATATATTTCTTGGAAGGACAACGTAGACTATAATGTCCTCACTTGGAAAGTGCAAAAAGAGTATCCATGGTTAGACAAAATTCCTCTCAGAGGGCATCTTATAGTAACATCCTAGCATCAGAAAGAACATGGTGTGGCATTTGTAGATTATGGGACCAACATACCCAAGATACTTGTCCCTTATTAGAATTATCACCTCCAACAAATCAATTAATGTATTACACTACATGTAGTATATAACCATTACCATCACACTTTCCCCTCTATAGAGGCACTGGAAGATTTAAAATATTATAATACTAGAAGAGTTATGGCCATGAGACAAACTACAACACCCAACCCTCCCCTATAGCACAACATATTCTTACAACAAACCCGCCACCTACACAACAAACAATAACTGCACCTTAGTACCCGAACCAACAAGGGGGAAACAACAATTCGAAGGTGGCTATCAGGGAAAAATTATAATCCAAATTACCAAGGATATAATGAAGGAGGATACTACGGAGGCTTCAGAGGTGGATTTAGGGGAGGATATAGAGGTGGTTATCAAGGAGGATACAAAGGCAGCTATGAAAATTATCAAGGGGGAAGAGGTTACCAAGGTTACAATGATGGAGGTTACGGAAAAGGCTATAGAGACAATCAAGGGAGAAAATATCAAAATATGAGACCAATGAACTGCTATAAGTGTGGTCAAGATGGACACTTAGCCAAGAAGCTGCATAGAACATGAACCTTGTAGGTTCTATCATGAAATATCCACGATGCATTTAGTTGTCCTAAAGCTGCACATTTTGATAGGAGTGGAGGAACTAAGTCAGAAGCTTTGGGGAAGTATGCTTAGAAACATGTACAACATCTTACCAAAATTCCATGGGATGAGGAAACAAAAGCAAAAGATAAGGTTGTGAGATCATCTAGCTCAAGAAGTATGACAATGAGAAGAAGATAAGAAAGAAGAAGGAAAAGAAATTTATTTTCCAAGAAAGGCAATAAAGGGAGGCATAAAAATCAAAGAACCTAGATACAAAGCAATAGTTACTACTAGAAGTGCCACAAGGAATGAGGCTACACCTAAAAATAATAATAATCATATTATCACAAGAAGATAATTCTTCAAGTGTAGAATAATGAAAAACTAAAGAGATTAGACCAAACATCTATATGAAATAAATTGAGAAAAGTAAGCCACTAGTCTAAGAGATAAATGCCCAGGAAGAAAAGGACAAAAATTGTTTTGTGGAGGAAGAGATCCTTGCTTTAAAAGAAATAGCTAAATTAACAATCAACCATGGTCTAGTATAAAAATTAAAACAATTTAGAAAATACTAGAATAAGGAGGAAAATAGTTTTCATGTCCAGAGAATTGAGGTTGGATAGAATAATAAGAAAAGAAACATGTTTCGTACCCAACTTACATGGCGAAATCTGCCATCTACTTAGATGCTGATATAATTGAGACAACTATAACCAGAGTACTATTAAACCTTATAGTGGATGTGAATATGATGTCCAAGACTACTTGGGAGAGGATAGGCAGGCCTCGTTTGGAACTCGCCATGTACTTTAGTGGTGGGCTTACGGATGGATAATCAAGACAACCACTAGAAGCATTAAAGAATGTTGAAGTAAACCTCATGGGAATTAAGAAGTGGGTAAATTTTGAAGTGGTATAAAATGTATGTAGTATCGTTTCCTTATTCCCTTTAAATATCAAATGTGCTAACCTATCACCCAACATGATCTAGGTGCTCACATGAGGTGCATGCTGGAGACATCGATCCCCTCCTTTATGTGAGATTTGCAAGAATATTTACCATTGATGTTAGAACAATACATAGAATTAAATATACACATATCCCAAAAATATAAGGGAACTAGATCCAAACACACAAATCCAAAAATATAAGGGAGCAATGTAATATAGAGGAAAACATCAAAACAATATAGAGGGATCAGATTTGAACCATGAGCATTATAAATAATATAAGGGTCTTGACCCAAAAACATAATAGAAAACACACAGATTAAGATCCATTGACCCAAATATGTAGAACAACCCCATTGTATTAATTCACCAACATTACAGTAGCCAAACCATCAAGAAATCCATCAATGGAACTAATACATCAATAGAGTTTCAATACTCTTCCAACCATGGTTTCATTATAGATATTACCCACATATTTTCCTAGTTCTCCCTCTTCCACTCAATCCTTACTATCCCCATACTATCCATATGCTCTCTCCTTTTTGTCATGTAAATCAATACATAATAAGGGACTCGAAGGAATATCCTCTAACCACTCCATCATTACCCAAGAACATGCCAAATGTCATCATGTCTTTCCATACTCAAGTATCCTCAGCATGTAGATGCTAGCTAACTGTAACTAACTCCACTTTTATAGCTCCTAATCCTCTCATGATAACCATAATGATTCCCAAGAATATTATTTCCTTAAGCTGCAAGTCTTCCTATTTATCTTTATCCATAATCGATTCTAGTCACCTTTCCACATGTTCCTCTATCACAAATTTATCCATGCTCCAAAAAGTGACTTAGTCATAAACCATTCGCCTGGGTGTGAACCTTCATACCTTCCCAAAATTTACTTCCGTGTGAGCCTTCAAGCCATGCTACGCATGCCACAACCCTTTGCACCTCATGTACTTTTTCATTTTAAGGGATCAACATCACCCCACACTAGCTCGATTAACACCCATGAAAATCCTTTGCACTCCTAAGAAAAAATTCTTTGACCAAAAATTCGGTGAAGGAAAAGAGAGTTATACGCCGTTAACACCTAAATGAAAAGCTGGAGTAACTCGGGAATTATACATCTATTTCCCCTTTCAAATTTCTCCATGCCTCTAGCTCTATCAAAACTTTCCCTAGCACCTCCCCTACAATGTTGGGTACTTGGTCTAGTGTGATCTCATCCATCTTCTCCTTCAGCTCCTACATCACTACCACCAATTCTGTGAAAAGACCCTCGAACTCATCCATGCATTTGGTGATGGAGTCCCAGAGTTCTCCAATCCAAAACTCTAATTTTTCACGCTTGGTATTTATCTTGTCTTTCTACACAGTAGTGTCAACAATCCATTGTGCGCACTTAGAATTGTAACTTCTTCTATAAGGCCTTGACAAATGAATCCTCATTGATCACCTATGCATCAATAATAGGCTCACATTTACGAAAACTATTGAATCCCCTATCTCATAATTTATTTGCTTCCTTGAGTTGGGTGAGAAAATACTCCAACTTAGTGATCTAGGCTTCTACAACAATATTTTTGTTTTATTTTCCTTGGCGATCTCCTCACTAGTAGCCCCTGTTACATCCATGAAATTAGATAGAAACATCCCCACTAAGTCTCATTAGATACTCCATTTCATCATCATAGTCTTTCTGGATTGGCTCATGAGCACCGGACATTTTCATAAGATGCTTTTAACTAGGGTACCAGCTCGATCATATACCTCCTCGGTTTGTTCTGTTTGCCTTTCAATCCTTGGCACACAGTCTCTTTATCTGCTTCCCCTTCCTTTTCTTGTCTACAAAAATGGTTTGAATGGTTTCCCCGTGTCCAAGCTGTGTTGTACCACTTCTAAAGAAATATTTTTCAGCGCATTGCAAGCCTACTCATTAGTGAGGTGGCTTGAATCAATGACCTTATATGTTGCCCCTACATTCTTTCTCAAGTAAATGGTCTTGATCATGTGATCATTGACCTAAAATTCAGGCTCCTCTAAATGGTAATGTAGGTTATAGCTTATCATATTATTTTTTCTATTCATATCCCCATCCTAATCCAATAGATCCCAACCATGTAGCTTCTCGGGGAAAATTTTGTTTTGGAACCTTATGCATAATACCCCTGTGCAATGTCACCCATGAATTCCATGTGAGGGGACATGGGTATCCACTTATTCCTTATTTCCTTGTGCTTATAACATTTTTTATTTGATCTTGGAGTGAACCCCTTATCCTCCCTTATGACAAAGGAGTCCCCCTTATTTTCTTCCCCCTTCTAGTTTGGTGGGCTAGGTAGGATAATCCTCTCATGCTGGAATCTCCTCAAGTTCCTTAAAAGAATGTGCTTTCTCATCAACATGCGCATCAACCATCACCTTGGTGTCCACCTCATCCATTATTTCCTCTTCTACCTTGAGTTCCTCTCTAAAGGTGGTGTTATCTCCTCTCGATCTTGTCTGTTGCCAAACTAGAAACCTCATGTACCTTATGTTTATTCTATTCGACTCTTCCTATTTTGACTACTTACCCTCCTTATGCCTCGCTTGTGAATCTTAAGAGCTGAATTGTTGTGAAGTTCATGTGCCTACACTACTAATTTGGTGCGTATAGTACTTATTCTTCCCGTAATTGTCCAAATTTCCTTCACTCTCATCTTCTTCTACTACTTCTTCTCCTTCCTCCTGGACCACTTTCATTGGTGGGATTAGTGCTTCATGTGGCTTTGGGAAGGTGGAGTCTCTAACTTCCACCTCAACTCCTCCCCGTATCTTGGGGCGCAGCAGCATACAAAGATCTGTGGATGTATCCCTTAATGATAACATTGATCTACGGATACTGATTTAGAAAATCATGATCCAAGGTCTCCACATATGTTGGCCTTGAGTCATACCTATAGGTTCCGCACATGGTGTGAATGTTTCCATCCAATTTATTGAATTTGAAGGTCAATTATTATACATCCTTCAACTGATTGATTGTGCACTTCATGTATTTAGTGGTGAATGTAAACAGAAGTTTACAACACAACCTTATTTCTCCTTTGGCCATTACGAACCATGCCAAATTCAAGTGTTGTGTAACAACAAAATTCAAATCATCCCAAATCAAATCATCCCCAATAATATGTGGGAGATCGTGCGAGATGCGTCATCCATTTTCAAAAGATTAGAGAATCTCTCATACCACTTGTTAATCCGAGCATTATAAGTGTTTGTAATTATTCCATCGCAGTGAACTGCATGAAAACTGGACTGCAGGAGATGAGTGCGTTGGTGGGTAAACCCACATATTCCCTTCTAGTCCATCTAGGACACCAATTTCCCATAATATAATTAATAACAGTATAAACCCCAAGTTATTTTTCTCTTACTTCATTCTGCACTCACACCTCCTCAATAATACTACTCGTAATAAATTACACAAAGTTGTAGTGTGCTCACTTGCAAAATCTATGAGCAACACATGAGAATATTTTATTGATGTCTATTCATCTCTTTGAAGCACCAAAATTAATGTTGATGAGTTGATCTCGTAACCCTTAACACTTTGGGTCCAATAGATCTGCAATGACTTGATCCCTTCCTCCCTTCTCATAGTTTAATTATTTTACCAATTCCTCCACTTTTGTAGTGGCACCTAAATCAAGGGCCATGTCCTCACCAAGTGTTTTGTAGGCCCATTACCCTTCTAATCAAGTGGCCTGTAATCCTCATCCTCCTCCCCACAAAGTAGAAGAAGTCCTCGTGTACCCCGACATTAACCATCTAAAGAGCAAGGTGTGTTTGGCAAAAAAATGGAATCTCCCATAGCTACAAAACCCCAGTATTTTACAATTTCTTTTCAACTGAGTCATCCACCTAAGGGTTTCTGAGCTTGTCCACCCCTGGAATGTCCTTCACTAAATATTCCCACATTTACTTGGTGTGTTCATCCATTATGTGGTTAAATTCACTAATATTACATCTGTAAAGCTTTGAACTCCACTTCTCTACCCTAAGTACACCTGGAGGGTACTAAATTTATGAGTATGCCTTGATGGGTTCCTCCTTATCCACCACTAGTTTCTTATTTCTTCCCTTCTTTGGTGTCATCTCATTTGTCATCCTTTCATGCCCTAGGTATTTATGATTTTCTCCTACTTTCCCAAATTTAATGACTTCAAACGCTTCTCTTTCATACAAACCCTTTTCACTCTCATGTCTTCTTCCCCTTTCTAAACCACAAGATTTCACCATAGTTCACAAAACTCCATAGGTTCATGAAAATTACCTCGCTTCCTTATCAAACCCTTATCACAAATTAAGCTCGGGACCACAAAATTTTCTAAGGCAAGGTGGTTAAAATGAATACCTTCACCCCCTATTTATACTTTTTCATAACATAGATGTAATTGACCCACGTGTTTTTAAATTTACTTTTTAATAAATTACTTTTTCCACTTAAATAAACTTACGTGCCCTTCCTTTGCATGTTGCATTCGTAACCCTCCGGTGCATTAACACTACTTCACTGCCACATACCTCCTTTACATTCCTTATAGTGTTGAAGTACATAACATGTGCATTATCCACCAAGTAGTCTCCCATGGTTCCTTCGACCTCATGTTACACTACATGATTGTTTCTCCTCCACGCATGGTCTTCAATTATCTTCATTTTCCTCAAAACACCTCTCATACAACATGAACCAATTTTTCTATTTTCACACCAATCTTCCAAAATGAATTTTCAGTTAAACTAATCTTCTTGAGAAAGGTGTTATCCATTTCCATAATCTACCCCACACTAAAAGTATGCACGGTCCTCTTCGCATGAAACCAATTGTGATGTAATTAGATCTTTGGTGCACTAGCATGCAACACAACACATAATGAAAAAGAAAAGCATAAAAATGAAGGAAGGAAACACATATAAAGGAAATTTCATTAAGGTAAATCCTAAGCTGCATGACAATAGTACCTTATTACAAACACACAGAAGGCTTATTTATATTAGGGTTTCAACCTACTCTCATTAAAATAACCTGGGCACTCATGTCCCATCCAAGCTTGTAACTAGAAATATCTTGAATAAAGTATATAAGATATAATATATGGCCCCAACCAATGCAATTTGATTTTCCCAGGGATGACGGAGAAAATTAGAATCATATAGTAGAACCATCTGCCCAACCTCAAACTTCTTGTTCTTAATATGTTGATCATGTCATTCCTTCTGTCTAGCTTTCTCCATCTTTTGACTCCACCTAGCAATGAATCACCTCTCATCCAACACCATACATTTATCAATGGACTACTCTAATGCCTATTCATCAGCTAGTCCTCTGGCACATGCAATATGCAAGGATGATAGCATAAAATAAACGGGAAGAAAAACCTCCATGCCAAACACCAATTGAAATGGTGTGGCCTCATTCAAGGGCTTATAAGTAATGCATATGCCCATAGCACTGTAGAGACCTTGTCATCCTAGTCCCTCCTTCTAACATCACAAATCTTTGTTAACATGTGGCTCAATATCTTGTTAAATGCCTTAGTAGTTCCATTAGCTTAAGGGTGATAGGGCATAGTTTTGTGATGGGCCACCATAAACTTTTCCAATAAGATTCTAATAGTTTCATTCAAAAAGTGAGTACCCCTATCACTTGTTAAACTCAACAAGCATCCATATCTGTTGATTATATTCTCCCATAATAACCTAGTCATTGTTTCCACCATACAATCCTTTGTAGCACCACCTCTACCCACCAAGTAAGATAATCTATGCAAGTGATAATATAGCACGAACCTTTCCTATGTGTGGTTGGGGAAATAGGGCCCATAAAGTCAATTTCCCATTTTTCAAATGGCTCTGCACTAATAATAGGTCTTAATGGAATTTCATCTCTTTGCTCTAGCTTACCAAGGTGTTGGAAATGGTCATAGGCCTTAGAATAATCTATACAATCCTTAAAAATAATTTCCCACAAAATTCCCACCAATAGGATCTTGCACGTGGTCACAATCCCTACATAGTGTCTACCTATAGTGCCACTTTGTGAGCTTCTTGCATGATTGAATTATGTTCATGCTCTAGACACATCGATGTAAAACCTTATCTTGACATAGATTGTATAGGTATCTTCCAATCAACATATAGGGTGCAAAACATATATCTAACTACTTCTTCTCCAAATCCTTCATTCCCCTCTAGTACCACACCCATTTGCAAGAAAACAAAAATATTCTCCAAATCGAGGGCGTGTGCATTTATAATTTAAACAATTATGCATCTAGCATTGTGTCTTCAATGCTCTGTGTGTCCTCTCCTAAGTTAATCCTTGATAGATGGTTAGGTCCTAAATTACTCTTCCTTAGTTTCATGATGTGAAATGTCAAACTCTTGAAATAATAAGACCCATCAGCATATACGCCCTTATAATACAGGATTGTTTACCAATTACTTGAGTGTCATATGATCCATGTAGAAAATAAAAGGTGTTGTTAGAAAATACTGCCTAAATTTTTGCAGTGTGTAGATCATCAAAAATTCCTCGTGCTCTATGGAATTATAATTATATTCTATTGGAGTTAGCTTCTACTCGTAAAACAAAATGGGTGATCAATAATCCCATCTCTAGGTTGTGTTAACACTGCTCCTATGGCCATACTTGATGCATCAACATGTACATGAAATAGATTATCCCAAGAGAGGAAAATACAAAATATGGGCACATAGTAAGTTTTTCCTTCAAGGTGTCAAAATCCACCTGTTGCGCCTCACCCTAATGGAATTTACCTTTATGTTTCAAAACTCCTCCAATGGCATGAAAATCTTGGCATAACCTTGATAAATTTCTTGTAATATCCCATGTGCCCTAAGAATCCATGCACAACACTTTGACTGGTAGGCTCCTCTAACCCTAAAATAACAACTTTGGTAGGGTCTACCAATAAACCTTCCTTACATATGATGTGACCTAGTAATGTGCCAAATTGGGTAGCAAAAACACATTTCTTAATGTTTAGGAGATACTCAACTAGCTTCATCTCTCAAAAATCAACCTCAAATTATCACAATGATCCCTTACTAACCTATACATCATCTAGTTATATAGGTAGACTTGCAGAAATTTATGGATGAAGTCTTGAAATGTTTGTACCACGATGTGCAAAAACACAACAAGCACATTCTTAATCCCAAAGGGAATAACAATATAGGAAAAGCTTCCCCACTCCTTTGTGAAAGTGGTCTTCTCCTGGTATTCCTTCGTAATTCTTACCTGATGATATCTAGAGAATCCATCTGTGAAAGAATATATTTCTCACCCTGCAACACCTTCCAAAATATCCTTAATAAATGGGGTTGGAAAAGGATCTATTACACATGAAGCATTTAAATCTCTGTAATCAACACAAATCCTTATTCTCCCATCCTTCTTGATATTGATTACCATCGGGCTCACCCACTCGATTATTAAATTTCCTCAATTATACTAGACTCTAGCATCTTATCAATTTCTTCCTTAACCTTCACTTGCAAATCGGGTTCATCCTGTAAGGCCTCTTCCGAATTGGGTGCAGCACCTTCTTTTAACTTAATCCACATTTCCCCTAAAGAGTGGTGAAATCCTTTAAGCTCATGGTACCCACGTGGGAACAAATATTGGAAGTCACACAATAGCTCAACTATTTTTGAAACCTCTTGGTCTGACCAAGTAATCTCTAATGACAGCTTCCTTTGGCTATGCCTTTATACCAATGTTAACCTTCTTCATTTTCAAGGGCTCATGGTAGGCACACACTTTCTCATCTACTTTTTCCAATACTTTACACGTACCTTTTGTATGGTTAACATCCAAGTTTTCTACCTCCTCATCATCTATCAGGTAGACTAAATTTCCTTTTTCCTTTTCTAGGCAAGTGTGCTAAAGTTGTATCTCCTTGTCTCTTCTTCTTTTGTTCTTCTTCTACAAAGTACACCCCAAACTCAACTCAGTTCTACTACCAAATCCAGTGATTTGGTCCTCATGCATGGCACTATCTCCCAAGGTAAGTCACTTGACTACCTACAACATCTCATTCACCGATGGCTTAGGATATTTATACTCAAAAGTCTCGGATAATAGCCACATTTAACTCTTTCCAATTACATATATGACAACGCAATTCTAAATGGATATACCATGCACGTATATAGCCCTACAAGGTGGAGTATAACTTATGCACCCATAGTGAAGGAGGTAAGGCTTCTAGGCCTACCATCCAGGATCTCTCACATTCCTAGACGTGGAATGAGGTAGAATATTTCCCATGATAGTCATGTATTATAGTAGGTGCATTTCTCAATACAAACCTTACAGAGAATGTGATTCTCACTTCGTGGCACTCTATAAGATTGTATCGATGGGTCGAACACCAACACGTTGATGTCTCACAAGGTATAAGTAAGCATATTCCTCCTTTTTTTCGACATGTCCACTGGACCTCCATTGCACATAGAAAGATGTCATGGTTACCCTCTCTAGTGTAACTAGGTAACTTCTTTCCTCCTAGGTGACTAACCAAGCATGCCCTAGCATTGTGAGTCACATTTCCCTTTAATTTCCTTCAGACCAACTCATAGGTTCTGTGTACCCAATTATCACATGCAACGCTAGTTGTGTCACTCATGGATTGGGTGTCTTCTCATTGAATGACTCCTCCCAATATATGGATAACCTCGGGATATATAATGCTACCCACATAGATTTTATATAGGCCCTCTTCTCCCAAAGGCTCTATATACGGTGTAGAATTCCCATCCATTATTGGAATGACGATGTGCTCCTCTTTGTTCTTAAAAATTATGTACCCTTTGTTAAAGCACAAGTTAGCATTATTATTATAGTACCAGGGGCATCTAAGTAGGGATGGAAATTTATCTACCTCGAAAGCACTTTACATCATAATTTCCATTAAACATTTCCCCTTGAATGGTTATGGATGCATCCTTTAATACTCCGATGGGCATAGACTTTGTCCTATTTTACATATACAACACATTTGAAGATGGTTGTAATGGGGGCCTCCCATCTGATTCCATACATCTAAAGTGAGAACATTGACCTTAGTGCACATGAAATTTAGATGGTTTCTCAAGAGCCATCCATCCACAACCGCATTCAATGTGATTTCTTTGTCATAATCAATACTATGAGGGGGAAAATTAGCATGTAAGACCTACCTCTGGCACTCGCCTCCAACACATGGTACTTTTTCTCTAAGACACTCCCTTAACAAAGGGATAATATTATCTTGGTGCAAGATCCTATACACTTTTGTGACCTCATCCATGTCCTTTTGAGTGACCTCAACATTCTTTGCCTTTTCCAACTTCCATGATTACTTCTTCAAACACTTTGAATCTCTCCTTAAAGGTTTCTAATCACCTCTATGGTCTCTTGATAAACCTCCTTTTGATGGGTTAGACTAGGATATTTCCCATGTAACACCTATTTTATTGTAATGAGAGGCCTTTGCTTTGGTATTTTCCCGGTGTACATGGCTTCCACCCACGTAGTCACTAGGACAAGTTCCAACTCAGAGTCATGCACTACCCTAGGTATCCATTGTGGATCATATTGCTTCACTCTCACCATAGCCATGAACTTTTCCTTCCTTTTTTTCTGTCTCATGTGCTCATATAATTTAGGGAACCCTCTTATTTATGCTACTTCTTTCACCACAAGAATTGCACAAAAATATAGACACTCACGCTTGTAGAGTATAGTAGATCCACAATTGTAACATGATCCATGGGAAATTCACTCCTACCTCCTTGACCAATACGACCCCTAAATCCTTTGTGAAAACATCTTCCTCGACCAATTCGATAGCCACATCCTTCAAATTGATGACCTTCATTCTTAGAATTGTTCCCAATGTTGGTCTAACACACCAATATCAATGGCATTATTGATTTAGTATTTCAATCAGATGTCATTTGTATCTTTCTTCATAGAAGAGAAAATATTATAATAAGAAGACACATTCTTGTGGAGCATGCACTACAACAATGGGAATCTACTTGATCATGATCTCCATGAAAAATTTCACAATCCACCGATACGGCGTGCACCATATTTTGTGAGAAACTATCCTTTATGTGTCTTTATGTCTCATAATATGTGCACCATAGTCCACTATGAGTATCATGATCCAAGTTCACAGACAATTTGTCTAACTGTTTTGTCATGCCAATAATATTTGCTTCTAAAAATGGGCTTACTCAAGTGTCAATGCTTTTAATAGCCTCAGCATGCAAAGCAGCCTTCAAGGATTTGGGTGGATCCATGAATGTATTATGGGAAATCACTCATCTAAAAGGCATTATCAAGCTACCCACGAACCACTGAGCATGCTGAGATGGATGGATATCATAAGACAACTTTGAAAGAAGGGTCTTAAACCATGCATCATAATCTCATACACTCTCTATCATAACTTGTTGAATCTCTTTCAATGCATTGATGCTCTTCTACTCAAACTCAAGGATGTGGAATTTTGTTAGGAAGTCATCATACACAACATAGTATAACCACCACAATCTAATAAGGGTCATACTTTCAATACTAGCTATACACGTACCCTTGCAATGTAGTTGCAAACTAGCTTGCTTTCCACACTCGGGGTAGTGATACCATTAGCGTGCCATATAAATTCAAACTTGTTTACATGCTCTGTAGCATCTTCAATAACCTTATAATTAGAAAAGTGAAGGGACATCTCATAAAACACTTGTTGATGGTGTTGTGGTCATATCCCATTAGATCTAAGACCTTGATTCACTCTTGTGTTGCCTCCACCACCATATTCACTAGCTCATATTCCTCCCAATCCACTAGATCCTCCTCTCATCATAGGTAAGGGGCCTGATGTAGATGCTCTCTATGTACCCACCTATTGATTTAAAATGTAAATTGACAATCAATGATATAGAATCACTTCAAATGAGATACCCAAAATTTGTGTACCCACACCTTGCCCAAATCATGTGCCAGATAGAATGCCTCCAAAAACATAAAATGTATGTGTTTCCATAGAATAACTAAATGAAAATGTATATCTACCAGAAATTTCTTAACTACCAATACCAAAACCAATAGGGTTAACAACATGCTTATCTCAGGAATTGGAAAACTAAGCACTAGGGTTTGGTCACCATGTGGGATAAGATGCATGCCTACGACTCTCCTCTCTCCATATGATGAGATATCACTAGAAGAAGAGGGGTTTTCTCTCCTCGAAGATGGGGTAGCATAGACTACTTAGGTCCCACGTGAGTGAACCTCAAATTCTTCCTACAACATCTATCTCTATACATCCATCACTCCAACAACTTCACATTGTCTTACAAACTCACTTTCTTTCACTTCATTATACTTGAGCCACCTCTCTTCTCTCTCTCTACTTTTGTTATAATGTTATCCATATTTCACCACCAACTTTCATTCCCCATCCCTACTAGGAAGTTTATCCGACCATAGGAAATGCCTCCATAATAGAAGTGATGATCAGGATCTTAATGGCTAATGGCATAACATGCAAGAATGATCCTCTTTACTCCCGCAATAATTAAAACTAAACAATCTCTAGGAAATAACACGTAGAAATCATCCAAGGTATAGCTAGTCAACACTCCACTCCACCAATGATCAAAACATGAGTCCAAATCAGATCAACATAATGTAGGCTCTGATACTCTTCTTGGGTATAAACATAATGTCTATAATACCATCTCTTCCTTGATGCATATGCCAATATAAATTAATATAATTCTACTTGGAAAACATCAAAATAATGTATCATAGAGCTCATGATACAAGTTCTCCTCTACCCATTTACGTGCATCAAACTTAGATCTAGTGTTAAATCACTAAGAAAAATCATCCTCCATGCTTTTAAGCCAAGTCTTGATGTTGTCCAAGGTCAAGTGTTATGTCATCACACACCATTCTCATAATAGCTTCAAAAGAGGTCCCAATAATGGAACTAAAATGTATTTTCAGTTCCTTATTACCTTTAAATCCCAAACATGCTAACCTATCACCCAACATGAGTTGGGTGCTCACCCAAAGCACGTTCATGTGTTGAGTCCCTCCTTTATGTGATATTTGCAATAATGTTTACTATTAATGGAGGAACAATGCATAAAATTAAATATACATATCTCTAACAAAGATAATGGAACTAGATCCAAACACCGATGTAATGTAATATAGTGTAAGAACTCATAATAACAAAGATGGATTAGATCTGAACCGTGAGCATTATAAAAAACACAAGGGTTTTGACCGATAAACATAATAGAAAACACACATACTAAGATCCATTGACCCAATTATGTTGAAAAACCCCATTGTATTAATTCACCAACATTATAGTAGCCAAACCATCAAGAAATCCATCAATGGAACTAATACATCAACAAAGTTCCAATACTCTTCCTACCATGGTTTCATTATAGAGATTACAATAGAGATTACCCACATATTTTCCTGTTTCTTCCCCTCCTACTCAATCCTTACTATCCCCATCTGTCCATATTCCCTCTCCTTGTTCTTGTGCAAATCAATACATAAGAAGGGACCCAAAAGAATCTCCTCTAACCACTCCATCATTACCCAAGAACATGCCAAATTTCATCATGTATTTCCATTCTTAAGTGTCCTCAGCATGCATGTGCTAGCTAATCATAACTAACTCCACTTTTAAAACTCCTAATCCTCTCATGATAACCATAATGATACCCAGGAATATTATTTCCTTGAGATACAAGTCTTCATATTTATCTTTATCCATAACCAATTATGGTCACCTTTCCACGTGTTCCTTTATTACGACTTTTATTCATGCTCCAAAAAGTGACCAAGTCCTGAACCTGTTCTTCCTAGGTGCGAACCTTTGTGCCTTCCTAAAAGGTACTTCCATGTGATCCTTCACAGAATTCTTCCATGTGCCATAACCATTCACACCTCGGGCACTTGGTCATTTTAAGGGTGTAACAATGTAGCTTTAAATCCCTCTTGTAATGTTATCCCAGCTTTGAAATGGTTTGTGGATTGTAATGGAACTCTCAATTCAGAAGAGGAAGAAGTGACACTCTAAGAAAATGGCATATGTGCACATGCACCCTTACATCCAATAATGAGTTCCACATAGGCAGAAGAAGTATGGAACAACCCTAAATAAGAAGACTTTGATGATACTCATGGTGTGTATTCTCTAAATAAGTTTCCCAGTATCGATAAGGAATTCGAGCCAAATTCATAGGGAAAAATTTTAGTCAAAAGTGAAGCTAATAATGATACTTCAGATAATGTTATTGAAGCTTGGATACATGGATTCCCAAAATCAAGGACCAGGAAACTTCTTTATGTAAGAAGGATCCCCCCATGAATAATCACTTTGACAATGAGAAAATGGATATTCATTTAGAAAATTTCTCTCCTACACGTGATAGATTTGAAGAAGATGATGGTTATTACTCTGCAAAAGAAGAATTTAGATTTGGAGATGATAATGTGTACTATTCTATAGAAGAGGAGTTTGGACTCAAATACAATGAGTTGTATTATTCTTCAAGAGAATAATTTGAATACTTACCCATTAAACGTGTATAGGTTAAGCCATAGGGAATCCCACTAAACCCTACAAAAGTCGGGATTCAAAGATTTAGAGGGATACATTCGGATAACGAGAGAGAATATTTCTAAATGAAAAGGATAGAATAGAATCCTTAGATGATACCTTAGCCATAAATGCCACAGGTTGGTGGGAGGCTCATAAACCAAAAATATTTCACTATAATTCAATGACTACATTTCTTAGGACAAGAAATTTGGAAAGTGAGGGGTACTATGCAAGTACTACATGAATATGCCGATGAAACTGATCCACAAAGATATATTCAGAGTTGTAAATGAAATTAGAAGCTATGTGGAGAATATTCACCCTTAGTATGGATACAATTGTTTTTATGGACTCTAGGACCCATTCTACTAGTGTTGGTATATGCACCAAGAAATCAAACGTGAAACATAAGAGTGAAATCAAATTGTTAAATAACTCTTTCATACATTTAATTTTTGGGATGCAGATCTAAACACCTTGTAATCATTGGAGAATGTAATAACTTTCTTGTTATTAACTCCAGAAGAAGCAACAAACCATTATTCAAAAGAAAAACTAGAAACTCAAGTACTAGAACCACTAGTAAGTTTACACAAAACTCCGGAAATGACATGTTGTTTTATAGTAGAAAAATAAGAGAGGGAAGAAAAACTAGAAAACCTGAGATATAAAAAAATATAAGGTGAAAGAGAAGTGGTAGAAACTAAGGAGGAAGGAGATCAATGTTACTATCAGTGCTTGAAACTCAGGACTAAAAACATTGGCATAAACAGGGAGGAAAAATTTAAAAAAAAGGGAATTACTGGTCAAATGAGGAAGTGCCTAAGGTAGTAGAGTTACTACAAGATTTTTAATACATTTTTCCTAAGGATTTTAAGGATTTTAAAGGCATAAAAGAAGTATTGGGTGTAGTGAAGATTCAGATAAAAGAAGGCTTTAAACCTTTGAAGAAAAGACCTTACAGACTCAATCCAAATCTAAAGGTCAAGGTGAAATCTGAAATTGAAAAAATAATGAACGATGAAATCATCAAACTAGTAGAAGATTTAGAATTAATAAGTCCAATGGTTTTCTAGAATAAGACAACCGGAGAAATATGCATAACATAGATTATAGGGAGCTATACAAAGCTTTTGTTCATGACCCATTCCCTACACCTTTCACAAAAGAAGTCTTGGAGAATGTGGTAGGAAGGGAAGTGTATTATTTTACTGATGGTTTCTTTGGTTACCATCAGGTTCAAATTCCCGAACATCAACCAAAGACTACATTTTACACAGAATGGGGGTCATTTATGTATACCATGATGCAATTTGGCTTAAAGAATGCACCAACGGTCTTCAGTAGGATAATGATCAACGATTTTAAAGAATTCATCCATGATTTCTTAGAAGTTTATTTAGATGAGTGAGAAATGTATGGGTTGTTGAAGAAACATATTTAGGTACTAAGATTGTTGTTTAAAAAATGCATAGCATTACAAATATCTATGAATTTGAAGCAATGTATATTTTTAATAGCATTTGGAACACTATTGGGACACATCATATGCAAAGAGGGATTGTTGATTCACCCGGTTAAAACATCGGTGATTGTTAATCTGTCACCACCAAAAACATAGAAGGAAGTAAGAAATATTTTAGGTATACAGGATACCATAGGAAATCTCAACATGTAGGGATTATTAGCTATACACGCACTCTAAATTAGAAAAATTTATATAAATATGAATCGTAGCATTGAATCTAGTTTCTAAAATACTAATTTTTTAAAAAAACGGACAAGTTTAGTATATTAAACACTTAAAATTATATATATTAAACTTAAAATTATATGACTTAGATTTTTTTTTTTTTGAAAAACTTATAAGATTGTAGTCCGTTTGCCCGCATTTGGGATGACCAAATCTTGTTTTTTTTTTTCCTTTGGTGAAACGTTAGATGTAGTTGTCTATCATTGGGATGGATTTTATTTTGTATTTTTTTAGCAATTTTTTTTTATGATTTTTTCCATGAAAGTGGTCTGAAAATATTTAGAAAACGGAGCGCTTTCCATTTGCCCGCCATAACTATATCAAAAATATCAAAATCAAATATATTTTTTAACATGTATAGAATTTGTCCACGCTTGGGATGGTATAAGTTTTATCATATTTTGATAAGCAAAACAAAAGTTACAGTCTTAAACGTAGACATGAACATTCACGGGAAAAAATGTCTTAAAGACCTATTGTTAGTAAAAAATTATAAAATGATATTTATCTTATTCTATTCACTTTAAAACAATATTTCTATGAAGCTAAGAGTCTCCCCTACATGATGGCACCATTTTTGTGAAATTTTTAGTTTTTTAGCATGGTTCAAGTCTTTGGAAGAGCAGATTTGAGGTTTTTTGACCTTTTACACTTCATAATGACCTTCCATAGCTTTGGTTGGGAAAAAACAAAGATTTTCCGAGGCTTAGGTTTGATAGATAGATCCGATCGCATGGTTTATAAAGCGTGATCGTGGTTTTTTTAACATAAAGCGCTTTATAAACCGCGATCGCGGTTTATAAAGTGTGATCGTGGTTCATAAATCATATTTACACACATCCCAATGTCTGAATTACCATGTGATTTTTACTCTCTGACCTTACCATACGAATTATCATGAAATTTATCTTTTTTTGCATGTTTTTCTTATCACCAGAAGCAAAACATCATGGGAGACAAAAACGAAGTCAAAAAAGGAAGTCATTAAGTAAAAAAACACCAAACAAATTAGAGGCCAACAAAATTCAAAATGCCGAGCTGAATGCGGAAACTTCGTGAATCAAGAAGAGGTTCATCTTCAATCCCAACTATTGTCAGAAGCAATGAAGAACTAGGTAATGTTTCTACTGTCAATGTTGAAGTTGAATTAAATACTCGTGATGAAGAATTTTTTATTATCAATGTTGAAGAAGAATTAAATACTCATGATGTAGCAAATGTTGAAATTGAAGGAGACAATGAAAATGTGAATAAGGAAATTCATGTTGAAACTATAGACAAGAAAAATTTGACAAAAACACCTCCTAGGATTTTACGTAAGAAACCTAATTTTTTTATTGAAATTGATGAAAACATTTTGAAACCAATGTCTGACAAACTTTCTGAATGACAAATCAGAAGAAAAGCCATTGAAATTTGGGATAATCATTTTGAAATTTTAAATGATTCCCAAAGATGTCAGTTGTTGGTTAGTTTGATGAAATTGATTAAAATGAGACCTACATTAAACACCTTAGGATTGACAACATCTAATATACGTGGTCAAACCTCTACAATTGTTGAAAACCTTCATGATGCATATCACACTATTGGTGTCAAGAGACGCACTAGGGATAGTAATATTGTGCGTCGTGTACTTGCTACTAGTGTTGTAAGTGAATCAATAAAAAAACAACATTTGATTACGCAAACAAGTCAAATGTTGCAAGTTAATCAAAAACTCTAATGAAAGCAATTGAAAGACGTAATATCCTTCAATCACTCAATAATGCCGATTTTTGGGCATTTTCTGCTAGAGCACCACGTAAGGACAAAAATAATTTGATGCTATAAGAGAAGTTGTTATTAAATTTTGGCATGATAACACTAGAGTTTCACCTAATACAAGAGATGTTATAAAACGGAGAGTTGGTTCTACTAATCGTGAACCACATCCAAAGCATTTCTTAGATATGACTCAAACTCAATTTTTCGTAAGTTTGAACAAGAGAATCTAGAAATTAAAATTAGTCAACATTTTTTTGAAATGTTGAAACCATTCTATGTGAAAATCAACCACGCTCGCACCACTTCTTGTTGTAGGCAACATGTTGAATTTGCGATGCATTATGCTAAATTTTTACGTATTCATTCTAATTTTCATTCTGAAACTATGTTATTGGAATGTGGTGTTCAAGTTCCACCAATATCTTCCAGGATTTCATTCCTACTATATTTTGTGAAAAAGAAGTTGGACAATTTTTTTATAGTCAGGATTGTTTAGATGGAAGTTAGTAGTACATGCATGGATTACCTAAATTGGAAAGTTACATCCATGAGCAAATTAAAGGTACAATAGGACATAATTTAGTTGATTTTGATAAATATAAATCAGTTGCATACCAGTTGAAAGATGGAAAAGAGTCTAAATGGTGTGAGCTAGTTACAAAACAAATGCCCATTTTCCAATTTATGAGAAAATTTAAGGATGAAATTGTTTATGAGTATGCGAGGCATACACATAGAGCTCGATGGTTGGATGAACAATTCAAGCTATGAAAAGACACATTTCCTATTGGTACTATTGTTTCAGTGGTTGATTTTGTAGAGAATTACACATTACAACCACAAATGGAGGTTCAATCACAATATTACAACTCAATACAAGTTGCCATTTTTGTGCATATAGCATTTCTACATTCTCCTGACAAGATCAGAGAATGATCAAATTTTTTTAAGAGAGTACCACTTTTATATCAGTGATGATCATACTCATTCTATTGAATTTGTGCAAGGGTGTTTCAGTTATTTTATGGAAACTTGTCTGATAGGGACATCCACTTCAAACAACATTATATATGGTTAGATAATTACACGTCTCAGTTTAAGAATGCACGAATGTTTTATTGGATGAGAAGAATGCACGTCAAGATGGGTGTGCAACATATTTGGAGTTTCACTGAGGTTGGACATGGAAAAGGAGAGCATGACGGTGTAGGGGCATGTGTGAAAAGAGCTCTTGCAAGAGAAGAGTTGAAGTACAAAGATGGTGCTAAATTAAAAGATGCAAAGAGCATAGTGGAATGGTGTATTGACAACATGGCCCGAGGTTCTCAAGAAAATTCCACAGTTCAGATATTTTTGGTTGATAGAGGAACAACATATTGCTAACTACGAGGATTATATGACACTCACTGGGTCTAGTGATATGCACTCATTTTCAGAGCTCGACGCTACTTCATGGGCCGTATGGACAAGAAAGTTGACATGTTTTTGTGCATCTTGTATCGAATTTGTCACTGCTGAGTGTGATTCACAAGAATGGGTGGAAGGATGGATTTGTAGGCCTCTAACTCCGCTTCCTAGTTATCAACCTCCACAAGCATTACGACTTGTTTTTGCAGATGAAGTTACAACATCCAAGGACTTTGACGAAATTTTGATTTTGGTGTGACAAGGTATTTATGGTTATTTATTTAATTTTTGTATTGAGTTATGTCCATTGAAATTTTAATATGTAATTTAAATTTGAGTTGTTCAACCAAGTTGTTTTTTTGTAGGACATGTGTTTGCAGTAATTGTGACAGAAGACAATGAAGAAGGAACAAACTATTTCTTATGTTGTTGCATCGAGGAAAGAAAGAAGTTGACTTCTCCTATTATAGATGGTGAAGATATTGAGTATCCTACAGGGTCAGTGGTAGTTACTGGAACTTGGCTTCGACGGTATCCATTAAAAAACTCCTCTGTTTGGGTGTTTGAAGACTTTGAGACACACAGAAAATACTCTTATATTCACATCTAGTTCTAGCGACAAATATTCAACTATATAGATATCGAGGAAGGCCTAATAACAAGATTCTTTGGAAGGTTCGAGAGTTAGATCATGAAGCAATCTTGTCTCGCTATTCAGAGTAGATCCGATCCTGATGGTTCATTGGAATGAATTTACAATGCTCATGTCTGGTATATATAATTTCTTTTCAATATATATATAAATTTTTTAGTTTAAAGATCTAGATTTAAGTTTGAATATATTTTATTTTAAATTTGTGTATTTTGTACATATATAGATAGTATATGGTTTTGATTTGAAACTTAAATTTCTTTGACTAACACTTTTATGTTTAGGTTAGTGGTGCCAGAAAAGCTTCCACCTTCACGTGGTTGGCACTGTTAGTAGAGAATTTTAAATTCTCAAAGCTAAGAGAAGCTTTCATTGTTTGAAAAAGTTGTAAATTTTGAAAAGTTGTAAATTTTGAAAATGTTGTAAATTTTGAAAATGTTGTAAATTTTGAAAAAGTTGTAAATTTTGAAAATGTTGTAAATTTTGAAAAAGTTGTAAATTTTGAAAAGTTGTAAATTTTGAAAATGTTGTAAATTTTGAAAATGTTGTAAATTTTGAAAAGTTGTAAATTTTGAAAAAGTTGTAAATTTTGAAAAAGTTGTAAATTTTGAAAATGTTGTAAATTTTGAAAATGTTGTAAATTTTGAAAATGTTGTAAATTTTGAAAATGACTCCTCCCCAAGTGTTTACAAGACCATACCTATGTGTGTGTGCACTTGAAATGAGAAGGAAAAACTGAGAGAGGCTATTATAGAGGGTCCCTACCGAGGGTGTTATCATCGACGACGAGGCATCTCTAGGTGCCATGGAGTCTGAGTAGTCACCCGTTGAAGTTGAATGATATTTTGGTCTTAGGGCTCTTAAGGGACTACGCCCAAACGAAGTAGCCCATAAGCAACGACCTTTTCGTGCACCAAAACACCACCTCCTCTAGCATTCACCTGGCCACTGATGTGCCATGTGTATAGTTGGTTTGGTGCCACGACCCACCGTTTGCAAAATATAGTGTTTGAAAACCTTACACTAGCTCAAACTGCACTATTTCGCGTGTTTGCAAACAATAGGGCAACGAGAGCACCAAAATGAGAAGGAAAAAACTGAGAGAGGCTTTTGTAGAGGGTCCCTACGCCGAGGTGTTGGATTAGATGAGCCATCTCTAGGTGCCATGAGTCCGAGTAGTCACCCGTCGAAGTTGAATGATATTTTGGTCTCAGGGCTCTTAAGGGACTACGCCCGAATGAAGTAGCCCATAAGCAACGACCTTGTCACGCACCAAAACACCACCTCCTCTAGTGCATTCACCTAGCCACCCAGATGTGCAAGTAGTCGGTTTGGTGCCACGACCCACCGTTTGTAAAATATAGCGTTTGACAACCAATCACTGGCTCCAACTGCACTATTTCATGCGTTTGCAAACAATAGGGCAGCGAGAGCACCGAAATGAGAAGGAAAAAATGAGAGAGGATTTTATAGAGGGTCCCTACGCCGAGGTGTTGGATCAGATGAGCATCTCTAGGTGCCATGGAGTCCGAGTAGTCACCCGTTGAAGTTGAACGATATTTTGGTCTCATGGCTCTTAAGGGACTACGCCCGAACGAAGTAGCCTGGAAGCAATGACCTTTCATGCACTAAAACACTACCTCCTCTAGCATTCACCTAGCCACCTAGACATGTCAGCGTAGTTGGTTTGGTGCCATGACCCACCGTTTGCAAAATATAGCGTTTGACAACCAATCACTGGCTCCAACTGCACTATTTCGCGCGTTTGCAAACAATAGGGCAGCGAGAGCACTGAAATGAGAAGGAAAAAACTGAGAGAGGATTTTGTAGAGGGTCCCTACGCGAGGTTTCGAGATCAGATGAGTCATCTCTAGGTGCCATGAGTCCGAGTAGTCACCCGTCAAAGTTGAATGATATTTTGGTCTCAGGGCTCTTAAGGGACTACGCCCAAACGAAGTAGCCCGGAAGCAATGACCTTTTCGCACACCAAAACACCACCTCCTCTAGTGTTCACCTAGCCACCTAGACATGTCATCATAGTGGTTTGGTGCCATGACCCACCATTTGCAAAATATAGCATTTGACAACCAATCACTGCTCCAACTGCACTATTTCGCATTTGCAAACAATAGGCAGCGAGAGCACCGAAATGAGAAGGAAAAAACTGAGAGAGGATTTTTTAGAGGGTCCCTATGCCTAAGGTTTCAGATTAGATGAGCCATCTCTAGGTGCCATGGAGTCCGAGTAGTCACCCGTCGAAGTTGAACGATATTTTGGTCTCAGGGCTCTTAAGGGACTACGCCCGAACGAAGTAGCCCAAAGCAACAAACCTTTCGCGCACCAAAACACCACCTCCTCTAGCATTCACCTAGCCACCTAGACATGCTGGCACAGTCGGTTTGGTGCCATGACCCACCGTTTGCAAAATATAGTGTTTGACAACCAATCACTGGCTCCAACTGCACTATTTCACTGCATTTGCAAACAATAGGGCAGCGAGAGCACCGAAATGAGAAGGAAAAAACTGAGAGAGGATTTTGTAGAGGGTCCCTATAAGCCAAGGTGTTAGATTAGATGAGCCATCTCTAGGTGCCATGGAGTCTCGAGTAGTCACCCATCGAAGTTGAACGATATTTTGGTCTCAGGGCTCTTAAGGGACTACGCCCGAACGAAGTAGCCCGGAAGCAACGACCCTTTCGTGCACCAAAACACCACCTCCTCTAGCATTCACCTAGCCACCTGGATGTGCCGCATGTAGTCGGTTTGGTGCCACGACCCACCATTTGCAAAATATAGCATTTGACAACCAATCACTGGCTCCAACTGCACTATTTCGCGTTTTGCAAACAATAGGGCAGCGAGAGCACCAAAATGAGAAGGAAAAAACCGAGAGAGGATTTTGTAGAGGGTCCCTACACCGAGGTTTAGATCAGATGAGCCATCTCTAGGTGCCATGGAGTCCGAGTAGTCACCCGTCAAAGTTGAACGATATTTTGGTCTTAGGGCTCTTAAGGGACTACGCCCGAACGAAGTAGCCCGAAGCAACAACCTTTTCACGCACCAAAAAACCACCTCCTCTACCATTCACCTAGCCACCTAGACATGCTGGCATAGTTGGTTTGGTGCCACGACCCACCGTTTGCAAAATATAGTGTTTGACAACCAATCATTGGCTCAATTGCACTATTTCGCGTGTTTGCAAACAATAGGGCAAGCGAGAGCACCGAAATGAGAAGGAAAAAATTGAGAGAGGCTTTTGTAGAGGGTCCCTACACCGAGGTGTCAGATTAGATGAGCCATCTCTAGGTGCCATGGAGTCCGAGTAGTCACCCGTCGAAGTTGAACGATATTTTGGTCTCATGGCTCTTAAGGGACTACGCCCGAACGAAGTAGCCCGGAAGCAACAACCTTTTCACGCACCAAAACACCACCTCCTCTAGCATTCACCTAGCCACCTAGACATGTTGGCGTAGTCGGTTTGGTGCCATGACCCACCATTTTACAAAATATAGCATTTTGACAACCAATCACTGGCTCCAACTGCACTATTTCACGCACGTTTGCAAACAATAGGGCAGCGAGAGCACCGAAATGAGAAGGAAAAAACTGAGAGAGGATTTTGTAGAGGGTCCCTATGCCGAGGTGTTGGATTAGATGAGCCATCTCTAGGTGCCATGGAGTTTGAGTAGTCACCCATCGAAGTTGAATGATATTTTGGTCTCAGGGCTCTTAAGGGACTACGCCCAAACGAAGTAGCCCTAAGCAACGACCCTTTCACGCACACCAAAACACCACCTCCTCTAGCATTCACCTAGCCACCCGGACATGCCAGCATAGTTGGTTTGGTGCCATGACATCCTGAGGCATGACTTCTCACTCCTCACCTCCATTCATTTCCTAGGACTCAAAACATTCAATTTGTCACTTGTTTACCTTCCATCTCTCTTGTTCTCTTTGGACTTGCCTCTGTCCTCTTAGACCTACTTCATCACTATCCTTTCTTTTCTCTCTTGAGCTATGTTGTTGTGGTGATCTCTCTCCATCCTCTGCTGCCCTAGCTATGTGCTTACATGCTCATTATTTTTGCATTGTAATAGGATTCTTCATCACATATCACTAGACACAGAATTAGGAGTATAAGTACAAATCATCAAACAATTAAGGGAACACATGTGTGAGGACCTTTTATTCATAAGTGCCATCATTGATTGCATGAGATTAATCATCTCTACCTCAAATTGAAGCAATGTCTCCCATCTGAAACTTCAACCCCCAGTCCAACAAGCAAGATCAAGCATTCATACTGCAAAGAAGGACATGTGACCATTGGGTGAGCATGATCCTTGAAAAAGGGAACATGATCTATTTCCTGAGATTATCTCTTTGTTTAGATTGTTCTTGGTCATATTTTTGAAAATCAATAGGAATAGAGTTGAGATCAAGAAAGAGAAATTCCATTGGGAAAATAATCTCCCATTTGTGAGTGAGATGAATAATTTTGATTCTCATTCCTTGGTGAGCTCAGTTGTGTTTTCATCTGACTCAGAGAACTTGTATGACATTTTGTCCCATACCATCACCTAGAGGTTTGAAGCTCTAAAAGAAGCCATTGTGCATTCTTGGCACAAGAATGCATGCTTGGTACACCTCTCAGGGAGAATACTAAGAATACTAAGAATCCTTCATTAGAGGAGGATTCTTCATGCGATGGGTGGAACCTAAGAATACTAATAAGGGCTTACTATCAAATTTTTACCCAAGTTTCAACTTGGGACATCAGAATGCACCACCACATGAAATCTCTCCCTTTCGTCACTTAAGGCTTGTAACATTCTCACTAGGTATTCAATTCCTCAGCACCCCAACTTGATTATGTTGCCCCCTCTCATGAATACTTAACCCCTTCTCACAGTGCCCCTTTAAGTCCCTTTGTCACTTAAGGCTTGTAACCCTACCCTGTCATGCCATGTAACCCGGGTTAATCCAGAATGGTCAAGGATGAGTTAGAAGGTGAGTTAGCTAGGTTAATGTTAAGAGGTGAGTATAAACATACACTTAGCCATTTTTTTAATCCCTTTTAAAATATTTCCTTTTCCTTCATTGTTGCTAGTATATTTAGTTATGCTACTAATTTTTCAAGAAACCCTATTGCAAAAATCACATTTTTGCTCATATCTCCTTCATTTTTGCTCCATTTCCCCTGCAATTTTGCCCGTAACTTCTACTCATGAACTCCTTGAAGATGATCTAAAAATATTTTCCATTGGTACCCTAATTTTTTATAGCATCCCATTTAAAATTTCAGAGAAAAAACTTGCCTTTTTAGATCCTTGCAATTCTAGAGATCGAAAACACTTGAAATTTGAAGCAGGAAACCATATGAAAATACCTAATCTAATGAAAAATTTCATCTCAATCCAAATACAAGAAGACATGATTAAATATTTAAATCAAACATGTACATATCAGAGAACTAATTTAAATGGTTATGAAAACATACATAGAAGGATATCATACATGCAATGAAATCAAATCAAACATATATAGTTCAGATTTATCGTTATGAAAACCAACACACATGGATATATAAGAATCAAACAAAGTGTGCTCCAGACACACATCTCTAAAAATATATATGTATAAGTTCATAATGTATGTGTACATCTCAAACTAAGTGTGTCATAATGTACATATGGGACCACATGCGGTCGCAAAAGGCTATATATATACAATGGACTATGAATCTACTCATGACCACATATGTACATCTAGGTGGACTATGAATCTACTCATGAAACATCTTCCCTCTCTTCCCTGCTAGAAGTAGCACATCCATGACCTGGGGATGTAGTGGAGGGAGATGCCACTACGGATTTCATCCGTGTGGTCCTAGGTGTCTCTAAGCATGCCTGCAACCTAACCTGCACATTCATAAACAACAAGTTTTTAACACCCAAAATTTTAAAATACATTCAAAATTTAGAAACTTGTACAATTTAGTTAAAATGCATGTGAAATCTTACCGCAATGTCATGATCCCTATCAATTTGTTGTTGACGCATCGCAGGGACAACAATAGACTCACGAGGGGTAAGCTACATACAAATAATTAATTTTCAAATTAAATATTTCACATATACATACAAAATTTGATATTGTAGATTTAAGTAATAAGAAATAATGAACCTCCAAAATTTAACAAATTTGAAAAATTGTACCTCAGTTAGTGGATCTACAGATGCTATGGCAAAGATCTACACAGCCTCCCACACCGTATATATGGAGGAGTCTCTCTAGTAGTCATAAGCTATACAAAAAACATGTACAAATCAATATTAAAATCTACATGACTGTGCACCACATAACAGAGGTCCAAAGCATGTAATCCACGTGAACTTCCAATAATTAGAAACAAAGTGTAAAGAGATTTACTAACCTATGTAAAACTCATGTGAGGCATGCCAGTAGCCTCAGTTCCCTGAGCAGATGATGACCCGCCAGGCTCCTGTGTATAAAAGAGAAAAATATTAATATGTACAACATACACGTGAAACATTATAATAATAATCTAGTGCAATCAAATGAAATTAAAAATGTAAGTTTGTACAACTTGAAACTTACGTTTCAAAACACGCCAAACCTGTAAGTAAATTTAGCATGTCGACGCCGGATGTTTCCTTCACCAGCTCTTGCTATTTAAAATAAAATAAAAAATTAGTTTTTTACATGTATGTACATGACGTACAATCATATATATATATATATATATATATATATATATATATATATATATATATCTCAAACATGTGAATTAAATATATATATATATATATTATTTAAATTTATTTGAAATTTACCTGTGAAAGACCAATATCAGTGGCACCAGTTCCAAAAACATTCCCCAACATCTCATCTATAGAAAAGAAATCCTATGAACCAGAAAATGATGTCTCACCCGCAGTGCATATGGCACCACATGATCCACAATGGTGTGGTGCGCTAGAACTGGTGCCTCCACCAACATCACCAGATGTAACTCGGTCACTATGCGGGTTAGAGTGTCGCTGAGCCCTCAATGCATGCAATGTATCAATCTCCACAACCTCCTTCACTGTAGGAGGGATAACTGAAGGCAAGTGGGGGTTTTGGGGCATGGGGGATCCTAGGTTGACCTATGCATGCACTAGGTCTACTCTGTGCAGAGCCACCTCCTCGACCAAAAAGTCAGAAAAGTCAAAATAATTGGGACCTCATTGAGCACGAACTCGCAATATAATTTCTTCAAAAAATAAAGAGGAACCTCATTGTTGTTGCATGGTGGATAATCAAAAACCATCCACCATCGGTCCCAAAAATTGTTTTTGATTCGATCATCGTGGCACCAATGGATTGGGAACCATTTGCAAGTAACTCATGGGGGCATTGGTTCTAGGGTCGGTAAATAATGCACAAATGAGGTCTTTTCCAATTTTTTTGTCTTTTATGGCCGCATGGGATAGTTTATCCGCATACCACCACCTACAATCACCTCTAAAGGTGTTCCATCTATGTATTTGGTTGGTTATGGACTCGACTTCACCAATCAATGTTTGCAATGTATTGGCTAAAGTCATGCGGGATGGATTTGTAGCATGATTTTGTCTTATAGTTTGAATTAGGTTCTCAATGACAATTTTATTTTCTCAGATTCTTCCAATGATATTATCTTGTGTTCCCCGCTCGGCTCTGGGGATGAAGGAGCCACAAGAGGCGGATCTATGTTTGGAGGAGGGTTTTGAGGAATGTTCGGAGGGTTTTGAGGAATGTTCGATGGGTTTTGAGGAATGTTTTGATGGTTTGCATGATTTGAGCTTGCCAACCAACTGATAAAACAAGAAAATTGTATACATAAACAAACATTTCAAAAACCCATGAAAATGCAAAAAAACCTAAAATGTAAAAAAATGAAAAAAATCATTGGCAATATGGTTGAATCTATTGCTATCCCTGATGAGCAATTTTGAGGTGGCATGAATTTTTTTAGGAAAATCTATCACTATCCTAAAGTCCGATGAGCAATTTTGAGGTGGTATTCAAAGTTCCTTTATTTCGAGTGAATTGTCCAAACTTCGTGCACTTGTTTATGAAAATCACCCCTTAAGGTTTGATAAATGAAAAATGAGGAAAATATATTTTCTAGAGTCCTCTAAACTTTTTCTAACTCTCCCATCTAAGAAGAAATCAACGAGTTAGAAAAAATGGAAAAATGCAAAAATAAGGGTCTGTTTGAAGTATTTCGGTCCAAGAAGGGTTCGGGTCAGCCGCTGGGGTCATACCGAGGTTCATCGTACCAAGCTTGGGGCTGAAAAACAAAGAAAATTGGCTAAGTCGACATTTTGTCCCCATGGCGGCATGGGACAGTTGGGACGTCGGGACGCGAAAAGCCGAAACGGCCGAGAGCAAGGAAAATCATCAAGTTTTTGTTTCACGCGGTTTTGGGACAGCCGGGACAAAAGTACGTGCGGGATGCGAATCATCTGATTTGCCAACAGATAGTCCATTTTGGACGGTTCGGAGATATTTGTCCCAGTGCAAATCCATGGGACAGTCGGGACAAAAGTACGCGAGGGACGTGAAAAGCCGAAAAAGTCGCAAACAAGAACAAGGAATCCCGAGTCGGCCGAAGCAGGAGATTTTCATCCGTAGACAGTTGGGACAAAATTACACGAGGGATGCGTGGAATGTGAAAAGCTGAAGCAGCCGAAGGTGAAGGAGAAAAGTCAACGTTTGACTTCGTGAAATTTCAAACGGCCATAACTTTTGACTCCGAGCTCCGATTTTCACAAAATTGGACCTGTGGAATGAGCACAACGTCCTCTACTCCACAAAAACTAGATTTATTATTTTTAATGAGGGTAGATATATTTAATTAAAAGAAACATATTCGGCTCGGTCGATTAATGCTCATTCTGTCAAATGACAAAAACGCCTGCTAGACCCAAAATAGTCACTGCACTCGTAGAAGGCCATAACTTTTGCATTTCTCAATGAAATCGCACAAAATTGGTACCATTGAAATCATAGCTCTGAGCCCGATACATAGAAATCAATAAATTCTAGATTTGATGAGATATATATGGATTTTTTTATAAAATGTGGACGGGTTTATAACAATGTTTTATTTGGTGGTTGGGAGTGCAATTAAGAGGCATGGTCATCATTCTTCTCTGCTGCTCCAGCACTGGGACAGTATGGGGATCATTTTTAATTAATATATAATCATTTCACTCCATTTAATGCATCTTATAAGTGGTTGAAGGATAGATTTTGGGATTTCCATCTTCCCTCTCTTTCTCTTCTCATTTTTCTATAAATTGGAGTGTTGGGCTCATTGTAAAGAGGAGGTAGTTTTGTAGCAAAGCTCTGCCAAATTTATTTGTGAAGCCAATGTGTTGTAGGCCCTTGTTGTGGACTCCTTGCATGGTGATCCAGGCCCTTATCTTGTAATAGATTGAACTGTGCATATCATGAAGCAATAAAATATAAGTTTGTGGATATATCTTCCCCTGCTATGTTTTCTTGCATTCTTCTTGCCCCTTCAACCTTGATTACAAGAATATTGTGTCTATTATTATGTTCTTGTAGGGATCCATTATCATTGTGTATGTTCGAGGTACTTTTGTGAATGCATTTTGCTAGATTGTGGAGAACTGTCATCACCCCTTCTAGTGTGCACTTTGCTTCTGCATCTCACGCATTTGAAAACTACTCTCACACCCTCCTTTTCTGGTGTATCACCACTTTAGTGTAGGATTTCATTTTATGCATTCTCTCTCCCTGGTCCCTTGGAAGTTTAGATTAGAATAGTTAGTTTCCCCTGCATTAGAGTAGATTGTGGCAGGTAGTTTAGGAGAAAGAACCAACTTTCTCTGGAGGTCTATCTCAAGTAGCAAGTCCCACAACTTGGAGATAGTACCCATGTTATCCAATCACACCGTAAGTTCAAGTATATGCACTTATGGAAACATAAGGGTGTTGTGATTCGGTGATAACAAATATGTTGAGGAGAGTAGATTTGTAGAAAGAAAGGAAAACATTTTGATAGAAGCACACGAAGGATTTGCATGAGGACATAATGAAGGAGAGTAGACAGCTAGAAAAGTAATGACAACTAGTTTTTAGTTTCCTACATTATTCAAATATGAACACAAACTCATGAGAACCTATGATATTTGTCAATGAGTAGGGAAACCTAATGCTAGGGATGAGATGTCATTGAGGAATGTTCTACCTTTAGCCCCATTTGAAAAATGGGAAATAGATTTCATTGGAAAGATCAAACAAGCTGCTAAACACTCTCGAGTGCCAAGTTTATCATCATGTCTACCTGAATACTTAACAAGATGGGTATAGGCGGTTCCTACTAAAGATTAAACTACTAAGACCATAGCCATGTTTTTCTATGAAAACATCATTACAATATTTGGATTCCCATTAAGCATCCCCAGTGATCAGGGGAAGAATTTTGTTAATGCCACCATTGAAGAATTGTTGAGTAAGTTCATGATCAATCACAATAGGAGCACACAATACCATCTCCAAGAGAATGGAATGGTAGAAGCATTTAATAAAGTTTTGGAGAAATTTTTGACCATTATTTGTTCACTCTAATAGGAAGACTAGGATTTGTAGATACTATTTGCTCTATGGGCATACCACACAACGACATAAAAAGGCTCATCAAATACCCTACCTTCCGATTGGTTTATGGATTGGAATTTGTGGTACCTCTATAAATTGTTCTCCCAAGTTTGATATTTGTAGTTACCTTTAGAATTAATGAATATTCACCATTGCATGAAATATTGATTGAATTGGAGAAGCTAGATGAAAAAATATTTATAGCTACATACAACCAAACATAAGAGAAAATAAGAAAAAAATCATGACATGACTGCCACATAAAGAATAAGTAGTTTGATCTTGGAAACAATGTCCTTTTATATGATAGTAAATGAAAACATCCACAACAGCTTAAGGTAAGATGGCTAGGACATTAACTTTTCAAAAATATACTATCTTCAGGAGCCACAAAGTTGGATAATTTAAAAACAAAAACAATTACTAGGGTTTGTAAATGGAGCTAGATTGAAAAAGTACAATAATTGAAGTATTAGTGGGAGAAAAATAATAAAAATAAAAATAAAAATAAAATATGGCCTATTTGAAAACTGACAATTTGGCAGATTGGACAAGGGGTAAGATGAAAACCCATAATCGTGTCCTTACTCTAAGAGACAAAAAGGTAAAACTACAAAGGAGCATACCCACGCAATAACGACAAATAAAAAATAAATAAAAAAATACTAATCTGTGGAGAGAAGGAAAATAAATTTATAGAAAGAAGGAATGGAAAATATGTCCAATGAAGGAATGAAGGAAAAATTGTGGGAAGAACGAATGAGAAAAAATGCAGATGGAAGAAAGGAGTGAACCATGAAATGAAGAAATATGAACAAAACCATAGAAGGAATACATAAACAAGAAGTGAATAAAGATGTAGAATAAGTAAATAAACTAGAAACCTGTGGAAATAAGGACCGTCAACAGAAAACTAAGAAACTAAGAATTTGGTAAAAGTCGCGACATGAAGAAAGAAGAAAAACTGCCAAAAAATAAATAAGAGAAACTACACAATAAATGAATAAAGCATCATGGAATGAGTGAGTAATGGAGGAAAGAACACATAAGAAAGGTAAAGTGTAGGATGAACAGAAATCTACCAAACAAAGAAAAACATGGAACATAGAAAATATGCGGGATAAAATCCGTGACCAAAACAAAGAGTTATTTTGCCAAAAATGTAATAAATGGGGTAGGTTGAAGAGGACAGATATAAAATGTGATCACATGGAAAAAGCACAAAAATATAAACAAGAGATCAAACAACTCATCAGCGTAAGTGTAAAAAAAATATCTTGGGAAAAATTAGGGAAATTTGAGAAGAGAACATAGATACTCCAGTTAAAGTCACACAAACAGAACTTCTAAGTCCAAAATTCATGAAGCACTTAATGAAAGAAAATCAACATGATCCTGAAGGATCATTTTCACATATTCTATTCAAAGTGTCCCATACATGAGATTTGCAAAAATATATTCACTCTTCAATCTTTAAATACGATCACACAGTACGAGAAGTGGACAAAGCTTTGCTCCTAGAAGAAGATCCCAATACAAAGGAGCTAGTGTACAAAAGGAATACAAAAGTGATTGGTGGATTAAAAATTGATGCATGGATTCACATTTCATACTTACATAGGGCCACTCATGTAGTTAAAGTTCTTCTGAGCTAGTTACATAATCAAATGTTCTACTTGGATCAACCGTACCTCATTGATACAAAAGTAATGGATAGGGTTACGGGATTGTGGGTATAAGTTCACTCGAAAATTACAAATAAGAATGCAACATTGTGAGACACAACACCACTGGAAATAGGTGTAACAATGTTGAAAATCGGGGTATGCATCGTAGATATTTCTAATCATGCCCTCAGGTACACTGCAAAGGCCATATGTTTAAAAATTTATCACACTAATAGAGAATATGGTGCCCACGGACTTAGCACACAATTAGCCCTAGATATGGTTAATTCACACTCAAAATACAATCTCGTAGAATTATTAGCTGCATAATTTCATGAGAATACAAGGAAGATAAAAGAAGGAAAGCATACATTTTCCTATGGCTCAATATTGATATGTTTAGCAATGTATTTTACAAAAACCCTACCCCACAAATTGGAATTAGTAGACTGGAAGGTAGATAAACCAGTAGTGGAAAAAAATTGGGAACATCCGGACAATCTAGATGCCGTCACCCAAATTACTTCATTATTAGGGTGGATAACCAAAATTAGACAAATAATTGGAAATAAAGCAAGGGTTTTAGAGCAGATTGTGGCAAGGTATGAGAAAGAGGTATACTTTATTGCTGACATTGATTACACCTTTATTTGTCCTACAACTCCACACATAGAATACATACCTCCATTACCCTATGAGGATTTAGATGATCTAGTGGATACATCAGTTAAAGCAATTAGAAATCTCCTATGGATTCCAAAAAGCCAAATCACCTAATTTTGATGAATTTATTTTTAAAAACATTTGAAGACTACCAAAAAAATATTTAGTACAAGCTGGTAAACAAGAATCAAGTACAAAAGTTCCCAAAACATACAAAATAAAGAAATGAATGACCTATTGTTGTAAGAACTATTATTAAATGCAGAGAAAGCATTGGCATATAAAGGAAAGTAAAAATAAGCGATGACCAATATAGAAAGAAGAAGAATATGAAGACATAGAGAATATTTATGAATCAAAAGAAGAAATAAAAAGTACACCATTGTCCATACACCCATAGGAATAAGAAGAAACACAAATTTCAAAAGAGGCAGAGGCATGGGTGGAAACACATTTGACAAGAATTACATATGGGTATTATAAAAAATGTCTATCAAGTAGGTGGTATTTCCTAAGTAGCACAATAATATGAAGCCATTACGGGAAGAGAATAAATGAAAATAGCTGAAGAAATAGTATGCTACCTAGAAAAATTTGGGTTTGTAATTGCGAGATATTATGAGGTTATCTTGTTATCGAAATAACTCTCTTAGTTATTTGGGTGAATTATACATACATTCGGCTCTCGGTTCCTCATTGAAGGTTATGCATGCTTAGGTTCGATTAGCATATTTTTTTGGTTGTATTTTCTCCTTGGCGCCCCTTCTTTTCCTCATGTGCCCTCGTACGCTTTATGTTATCTCCTTCCATTTTCCTTTTCCTCTTTGTTTTACTCTTCCCTCATGCCAACCTTCTACACATTTAATTTCTTCCTAAATAGCTTCTTCACCTTGTGCGCATCTCACACTTGCTTCAATGAGCTAATTCCTTGACCCTCTTGCGTGCTATGCCCATTACCTTGTATAGTTATGCCTTGACCATGCATTCTATGATCACCATTTTCCTCATTTTCCCCACATGCGCCCTTGCACACCTTCCTTCTATCTTCTTCTCGTGCCTCATTGTTTCACGCATGTCCCATCGCCATTCTTTACACCCCCTCGTGCCAAGTCATCTTCTATCACACTTAAGTTTTCAATGGAAAACCATTCAAAGCATTCCAACAAGGTACTAAATCCTTCGCAGAAAATCAATGACAGACACGTGGTAGAAACAAAAAAATATTTTGCACAATTGGCTATCATTTCAACCAATCCACGTGCCACTTGTTTTACATGCGCTGTCAACTCGACATCTTTTGAAAACCGTATCTTTTTCTATAGATCTCAAATTGGCATGCTCCTAGACTTGTCGGAGAGAGCTTCGACATTAGATACAATGCTAGATATTAAAATTCAAATTCTTGGTGGATATAGTAAGTGAGAAATTGGGAAACGTCTCTTTCATCATTGATGAGTAGATCTGATTACTCCAACCACCCGATTTGATATGATCTACCCTCCTTCCTTCTTCAACACACCAATAGGCTTGGGGAAGTGTATTTCATAGATCTTTAAATGGATTTATAGGCATTGAATGCTTCTTGTTGGTGGTTGTATTTCAAATTTGAGTTTTCCTCCTTCTCTTCTCCTTCTACAAATTCATTTATAAATGTAAGAGCTAGGATCATTTGTTATGTTGGACACTCTGGATCCTTATGCATTTTTCTAAGGATTTCATATTTTATTTATTTTGAGTTGCAAACATCTAGATCTGATTCTCGCATGTGGGTATCACCTCCTTCATCATTGTAACAACATTGTGCATTTCTAGAAGTAATAGAAACATCATTTTGTGACTATTCTCTATCTTAACATGTTGCATTCCTTCTTATTTCCTTTTCTTTTTGTGTTGTGTGCTGGTTATGCCATTTCATGTCCCTTGTAGTTCTTTATTTGGTTATGTTCCATGAGAATGATTTGGAAAATACATGTTTAGCTATGCTACTCGTGCCTAGCCTCCCTTCATGCATTTCTTTTTATTACCACTGTAACAGATAGTGTTCATCCCTCTTTTAAGTGCTATCACCTTTTAGCGTAGGTTTTCTTTCATGTTATCCTTCTATCCTTGGTCCCTTGGAATTGTTAGCTTAGTTTCCCCTTCTAGCACTAGGAATAGTAGTAGTAGTAGAAATAGATAGAGGAACCGTCCTTATTTGGAGATACATCCTAACGAGCAAGGTCCCACAACTTGGGGATGGTTTCATTTTGGTCTCAAACACCTCGATCCTTCCAAATCCGAGACACGGGTGCACGTTTTAGAAACCAACAATTTTTGGCATACCCGGTGGGACCAATATTGAAAGCTCAAATTTCATATCTCTAAGTTCGGCATGTGAACTTAGTATTTCATCCTTTGGAGGCCCATTTCAACACATCTAGTAACTCCTAACATCTCGAGATCTATGTTTTAGCTTGATCATGAGTGCCTTTCATGAGAAGAGTGCACACAAGAAAAAATGTAGTAAATGAAGATTATTTTGAGTACCTCTAGCTATCCCAGAGGAGAATCTGCATTCTACAAAGTCCATGCATGCATCTCCATCTCCAAAGTGTGCCCGATCTAGTGCTTGATAAATGGGAGGAAAGACACCATAAATTTGATTGATATGCTAAAGAACTGAAAGATTATGAAATTGGGATTTGTACTTACTACATTCTCAAAGAAGAAGCTATGATTCTACATGCACTCAAGAAAGAAAAAGTTGAGTTAGGTCTGTGGAAGTTTTAATTTGATGGATCTAGAAGAAGAAATGGCATGGGAGCAGGAGTGGTTCTCATTTCCCCTAAGGATGAGAAATTCTTCTTCATACATAGGTTGTAGTTTGTATGTTCTAATAATGTGGTAGAGTATGAAGCATTGGTACATGGCTTGCTCATTTCTAAGAAGAAGAAAATTAAGGCACTGCAGATCTTTGGGGACACAGAATTGGTTATCCACCAAGTAACTAAAAATTTCAAACAAAGAATAAGCTTCTCAAAGCTTATAAACATAGATTTTGCGACCTCCTTGAGAGCCTTAATGCTCTAAATCTGTAGGTGGTGCTACAAAAATGAACAAGGAAGCTAACTAGATGGCCATGCTAGGTTCATAATTTTCTCCTGCCGAGGACTTTGTCAAAAGAAACACTCAGCACATTAAGATGGTAACTAGGCCATCTATTTAAGAAAACAACACCAGCTAGCAAGTATTTGATAAAGTGACACACAGATTGTCTAGTTCATAAAAATGAAGCTAATTTTTCATCGAGTATGCAAGATGACTTACATGACAACTATGGTGACCAAGTGATACAGCTAAAGAAAAACAAGTTTCCTAAAGGGCTAGTCACCTTAGAGAAAATGTTTAGCCCTGATGATGAGTTCAAGGGTGAAGAAAGGTACATGCATGCCATACAAGGAGATTGTTCTCCAGTCACTATTGCATGTGGGAAAGAGTTGTTGCTTTGTAAATCTTGTGGGCATGAAGAGAAACATGCCTTTATCTCTTTCTATTAGAAATTTAGAGATATATTCTCATGGCAGTATGAAGACCTCAAAGGTTTTGACCCAAGTGTTTCTCAACACTCCATTGACCTTGATCCACGATATCAAGTATGTCGAGACAAAAGAAGTGTCTAGTCAATCTAAAATAGAGCCCGTCACAAGAAAGGAATTATCAAAACTCATTGTGGAAAAAATCATTTTCCCCATCAAGTACTCTACTTGGGTCGCGAATCTAGTTCCAGCGTGTAAGAAGAATGGTGAAATCAGACTTTGTGTTGATTTCAGAGATTTGAATAAGGCATCTCTAAAGGATCACTATCCTTTTCCTTTAATGGAGTAGATTTTACAAACTATGGTTGGCATGCGCAGAGATTCTCCATGCTAGATGGATATTCAAGTTTTAATCAGATCTTGGTCAAGGAAGAGGATCAATTGAAAACAATGTTTATAACCAAATGGGGGACATATGCATATCAAAAGATGCCCTTTAGTCTATCAAATGCAGGTGCCACATTTTAACACACCATGGATATTTCCTTCAAAGGTTACATCAATGAGTTCATCTAGATTTACCTTGATGACATAACCGTCTTATCAAATAAGAGAGTGGATCATATGGTGCACCTAGAAAAATTCTTTGATAGATGCAGAGAGTTCGGGGTATCTCTTAATCCCAAAAAAGTGCAATTTTGTGGTGGCACAAAGCAAGCTCTTGGGACATGTGGTTTCAAAGGATGGCATCTCAATTGATCCTGAGAACATCTTAGCCACCCTATCTCTTTCCCTATCGGTGCACAAAAATGCCCTATAGTCCTTCCTTGGTAAGATAAATTTTGTTAGGTGTTTTATCCCTAACTTTGTAGGACTGGTTCGGCCCATCACCTTGATGCTCAAGAAGGACACAACCTTCAGATGGACAACATAAGGAAGAGAAAGCTTCAACAACATCAAGAAAGAAATTTCTTGTGTACCATCACTTATTAATCTAGATTATTCAAAGGATTTCATACTTTATCCTTTTGGCATTGATGTAGATTTTTTCTCTTTCCTAACACAAGAAAATAGACAAGGGTTGAAACAACAAGTGGCTTTCTTCAGCCATATGTTGAAGGATTATGAACTAAATTATAGTCACATGGAGAAGAAAGTCTTCACCATCATGCGTGTTCTCAAGAAATTTAAGAGTATGCTCACCACCAATCATATCAGTCTCCCACTCTTATATCGAGAGAATTCATCATGGAAGCAGAAATTAGCGAGAAAAGAGCATGATGAGTGACCAAAATCATGGAATATGATGTGACTATCAAATCCACAAAACTAGTAAGTGATAATGCACTCTGTAGGTAGATTGCTGAGGATACATAGAGTGAACTTGAGGCTTCATTATTCCTAGATGAACACCTCCCACATGCAAAAATTGAGTAGGGTACAAACCCCGGCACACGTGACTGGATTAAGGACATGATCACATTCCTTTCTGAGCGTACCCTCCTAGTTTGAAAAAATCAAAGAGAAGACATCTGAGGTTACAATCTATCCCTTATGTGTTGATTGATGGACTTTTCTTCAAGAGGAATCTTGATGGTGTGTTGTTAAGATGTATCAATGACGCATAGACTGAAAAAGTGTTATTAGAAATTCATTATGGATTCTTTGGTGGACACTTCTATGCCAAAAATACAATAATGAAGATCATAATGGTAGGTATCTTTTGGCCTACTCTGTTTGTAGATGAATATAGGTGGGTCAAAAATTTCAAGGAATGCACTTTCTTTGTAGGAAAGAAAATATTGGTGATGCTTCCCCTTCGTCCAATGTAGGCAAATCAACCTTTTGCATAATGGGGTCTTGAATTCATAGGCATGATCAATCCACCTTCAATCCCTAGACACAACTGGGTGCTGATAGCTATAGATTATTTCACTAGATGGACAGAAGTTATTACACTCAAGGAATTAACCGAGTCACTCATCCTTGACTTTTTTGAAAATATAGTCACAAGGTTTGGCATTCCTCAAACCATTATCTCTAATAATGCGAAGGCCTTCCTTGGTACTAAGATCACTGATTGTGTGCTAAATTTGAACATCTACCTAAAGAATTCTTCCAACTATTACCCTCAGGGAAATAGTTTGGAAGAGTCAACAAATAAGAACCGATCGAGAATTATAAAGTGTACAATGAACATCAACCAAAGACAAAGTGGCATACAAAGGTCTTGTGCATGCTCTAGGAAAATATAATCATAGTAAAAAAGGCAATAAGAACTTCACCTTACAAGCTTGGATATGGTAAGGAGGATACCATTCCTTTGATGCTAGAATTGAATTCATTAGTTCTTTCCCAGTAGCTGGAATTTGAAGGTGCAGAACAGAGAGAAATCAGAATGGTAGAGCTAGTTAATATTGAAGAATCAAGGAAATCTGCCATGATCAAGATAGAAAAACATTAACAAGCAACAAAAAAATGGTTCGATAGAAAGGCTAAGCCTTAAGCTTTTAAGGTTGGGGAATCGGTGTTAAAATTGGATTCGACAAATCTAAACTAGGGTACCATTCAAAGTTTGATTTACTTTGAAGTGGCCCACACATCATTAGTTCCTGCAAAGAGGCTAAATCTTTCGAGTTAAATCATCTTGATGGAGGCACACTGCAAATCCCAGTAAATGGGATCTATCTCAAACCCTTCTATTAATTTTTCCATATCATTTTGTATATATTATAATAGTTTTAATTCCTCCAAGTGCACTACATGCACATTTTCTATTTATGCATAGTTCTTTCTTCTCATGTGCTTCTTGTGCGTGGTCTTCTGTTGCTTCTAAAATATAAACCTCTCTCAATAGTTCCAAGATTCAGAATAGAGTCAAGAAATGATCTTCAAGTGACTACATGGATAGTTTCATGATTACAAAATAGACTCCATGCCCAATGGATGCTCTAGGCTAATTATCTTCTTCATCTAGCAGTGCAAATAGCCCCGAAAGTTGCCAAAACCATTATCTAAATAACTCTCCTAGTTATTTTGGTAACTTATATATACATTTTGGCTCTCAATTCCTCATTGAAGGTTATGCATGATTAGGTTCAGTTGGCACATTTACCTAGTTTAATTTTACCCTTGGTGCCCCTTCTTTTCCTCAAGCACCCTTGTGCACTTTCTGTTCTCTCCTTCCATTTTACTTTTCCTCATTTTTCCACTCTTCCCTCACGCCCACCTTCTTTGCATTCTCTTTCTTCCTAAGTGGATTATTCACCTTGTGTGTTTCTCACACTTACTTCAATTAGCTAATTCCATGGCCCTCTTACATGCTGCACCCATTACCTTGTATAGTTGTTCCTTGACCATGTGTTCTCGATCACCGGTTTGCCTCATTTTTCCCATGCGTGCCCTTGCATGAATTCCTACATCTTCTTCTGGACCGCATTCGTTCATGCATGTTTGGTGCCCTCCTTTGTGCCCCTCTCGTGACAGTCATATTTTTCATGTTTAAGTGTGTTTGCACACAACCATTCAACTTTCAACAACAGGGCACCAAATCCTTACAACAAATCAATGACTGATATGTGGCAGAAATGACAAATATTTTACAGTTGGCCATCATTTCAACAATCTGCACGTGCCACATGTTTTACGTGTGCTAACAACTCGACTTCTTACGATAGTTATATATTTTTCTACGAGATCTTAGATCAGCACATGCATGGACTTTTCAGAGATCTAGTAACATTGACTACAGTGCTAGATATTTGAATTCAAAATTTTGGTAGATCTGGTAGGTGAGAAATGGGAAAACTTATCTCTGGGAATTGATGAGTAGATCTGATTGCTCTAACCACCCAATTTGATATAATCCACCCTCCTTCCTTATTCAACATGCCAACAGGCTTGGGGAAGTGTATTTCATAGATCTCCATGTGGATTTGTAGGCATTGAATGCTTCTTTTTGGTTTTTGTATTCAAATTCAAGTTTTCCCTCCTCTTCTCCTACAAATTCATTTATAAATGTAAGAGCTAGACTCATTTTTTATGTTGGATACTCTGGATCCTTACGCATTCTACTAAGGATTTCATATTTTATGTGTTTTGAGTTGCATACCTCTAGATATGGTTCTCAAATGTGGGTATCAACCTCCTCATCATTGTAACAACATTGTGCATTTACGGAAGTAATAGAAACATCGTTTTGTGACTATGCTCTATCCTAATGTGTTGCATTCCTTCTTCTTTCCTTTTCTTTTTTCTTTGTGTGATGGTTGTGCCATTTCACGTCCCTTATAGTTACTTATTTGGTTTTGTTCCATGAGAATGATCTAGTAAATACATGTTTAGTTGTGTTACTCATGTCTATCCTCCCTTCATGCATTTCCTTTCATCCCCACTCAGAAAAGATAGTGTTCATCCCTCTTTTCTAGTGTTATCAACTTCTAGTGTAGATTTTATTTTATGTTATCCTTCTATCCTTCATCTCTTGGAAATTTTAGCTTAGTTTCCCCTTCTAGCACTAGAAATAACAGCAATAGTAGAAATAGATAAAGGAACCGGCCTTCTCCAGAGATCTATCCCAAACGTGCAAGGTCCCACAACTTGGGGTTGGTTCCATTATGGTCTCAAACACCTCGATCCTTCCAAATCCAAGAAATGGGTGGGAATTTGAGAAACCACTAGTTACTCCTTGTAGAACTAATACAGAGATATAAGAAAAAAATTGAATAAGAAGAGACAAGCTTCTTGAAATATTTTCAACAGGGAAAGATCGAATTGAAGAAAAAGAAGAAAAAGGCGTCGTGAAATAAAAATGGTTCAAAGAGGATGAAGAACTCATTGTTTTTATTAAAAACAAAGGAAAGGGAGGCGAAAGCATCAAACCCCACAACTAAAGACTCTAAACATATAGAGGCAATAGTAGGGGAAATAAAAAGAAAAATCTTAGAAATAGAATAATAGAAAGCCACGTAAGTGGTTAGACACAAGAAAATACAACTACAAAAATCAAAAGAAGAAGAAGAAAATATAAAGAAATGGAGAAATCCAAAAAAATAGCCGAATAATAATAGAAGAAACAAGATTTAGAAAAACAACAAATGGCAAACAAGATAATGAGAAGAAAAGAGAAAAAAAAGAAGAGAAATCCAAATAGAAAAAGATTGAGGAAGAAATAAAATTGAAAGAAAAGAAAGAAAAATAAGAAGTAGAAAAGTAGAAAGAGGAAACAAATAAAAAGGAAAAATAAGAGGCAAAAAGGAAGTATAAATAAGAGAGAAGAAAACGAAGGAGAGATAAGAGAAAGGAAAATAAGAGAAAAATAAGAAAGAAAAGGAAGCAAGGGAGAAGGAAGAAAAAGAAGAGAGAAAAAATCAAGAAGAAGAAAGATTAGAAAAAGAGGAGATAGAGAAAAAGAAGAAAGAGGAAATAGTAAAAAGGAAAAATAAGAGAAAGATAAGAAGGAAAAAGAAGAGATATCTAAGAATGAGAAAGAAGAAAGAAAAAGAAAGAAAAAGAAATAGAATAACAAAAGAAGAAGGACAAAAAGGAGGTGGAAAATGAATGGAAAGAACAAGAGAAATAGACGCTATCATCAAATAAATTTTCTAGTTTGGTTCTCACTTAAGGATCCATAGATTCAATTGCAAACAATTAAGCTAGCACTCCAATAGAGGAAGAAATATCAATCCATTCAGCTACATCAATGTGTAGTAGAACAAACTATAAAAGGTTATAAGGTACACATAGACAAACTCTCACCCTTGCACAAGATAGTATCTATCCAAATGTTAGAACAAAGTGCTAAACAAGATTGGATGCAATAATGCGTTGAGATAGAAAACGTAATGCAAAATATACTATTATCCATTCAAACTACAAAGCCACATATTAGTATTTAATCCAATTTACAAATAGAATTGCAAATAGAGAAGGAAGTCATAATAATATTGAAAGAAGATATAGTGGAATTGGATACAAAAAAGAATAAATTTTTTGAATATGTTGTCAAAGAATACAAGCAAAGAATTCTCAAGCCACAACAAGTGGAGAACCAACAAAGAAGGAAAGAGATACAAGCCACGGTCACCAAATTATAGACATAGTTACAATATGTCATGGCCTACTACATATATATACAATAGCGTGGCCTAGTGGAACTCAACAGAGATAATAGAGCTTGATAAAATGGAACAAAAAATAAATATGCAATCTGTTGCATATGATATTAGTAAAAATCAAGATGGAACTCAATGAATAAATCTTGTTGAATTCACGGTGACATATTAGACCAAGTAGAGGACACAAATAGAGAAAATCACAAAGATGCAAGAATTCAAAGATAAGATGGATAGATCCATAATCAGAATGCAACATGAAGTTACAAGTTCTCACCGAAGATGGAATCCAAATCAAGCAAAACCACCACCCTCGGACATTCTTCCATTGATCCAAGAAAATGCACAACTACAAGAATGGGTAAATCAAATTAATATTCATCTTAATTTATGGTACAATTTTGAGAAGAATATAACCCCATAGATTACAAATTACATCCCCCAAACTCACCCTAAAATAAAGAAAGATGAATGACGTCCCATAAGTCTAGTCAGGAAAGTCGAGTGAAGGAACTCTTCCTTACGCCAGACATCTAGGTTTCTATGGGTTGATGCGATGGGCTCTCAAGAAAGCATCCCATAAATCTAGTCGAGCGAGTTGAGAGAAGGAACCTTTCCTTATGCCAGAAATTTAATTTTTGGTGGTTAATGCTTATACAACATATATTCTTTTTGAAGTTTTTTGAGAGGAAATCACGGGGTTCTATATCTAGTTGTTGTCTTGAGGACGAGACAAAGTTTAAATTTGGGGATGATGTGGCGGGGTTCTTCATATAATTTTGGATAATCCATGAACATAAGGATGAAGCCACCAAAGTCAATAAATAACCATGAATATTTGGATCAAGCCATGAAGGAAAAATGAAATCCACGAGACAAGGAATGAAGTTGCGGGTAAAAGAACAAATCTGCGGGTAAATGAAGAAACCACAGATAAAAGGAAGAAGTTGTGCATAACTAAAGAAAGATGCAAAAGACTAAAAATCCATAGAATATCGGAAATATCCGCATTATACTCTAGGAAGCTACGGAAGCCATCATGATGTCATGGAATGAAGAAAAATTGAGCCTGTAAAAGATAGAAGTTGATAGAGGCGCAAATCAAAAGAAGTGGCTTTTAGATATTTTGCATTTTTAATATTTATTGTAATTAATCCATTGTATATGAGCACATTATAAGAATGGAATATGTGAGTGCCATATTGATGAATTATATAAAGAGTGAATTATATGAGATAGAATAAAAAGGATATGGATGCAATTAATATTATTGTCTTGATTTATAAGAAATATATAAATAGTGCGAGTTTGGGATGAATTCTGCTATATGATTTCTTTTTCTGTTCATAGTTTAGATCCATTTTATTTTCCCACGTACATCCTTAACTGAAGGTCAAATGACCTAAATCCCACATTGTTGTTGGGGTTTTGGTCAACAAATAAGATGAAATAATTCTAAAGAATAAGGAAATCTAAAATCCTATTGTAAATCATTATTGACTTTATGATCATTATGTACTTGTGTAATGAGGATTTAACCTCCATAAAATAAATAAAATTTTCTTTTATTACAATATACATTGTTCGTACAAAGTGTTATAATGCCAATTTTTGGTAGATTATTAATGTATTATTGAATGTACAATTTGTGATTGACTATGTTATTACAATAAACATTTCTATAATACATTGGATTTTTTTATTATGATCAATCATTTAATTAAGTATTAAAATATGTATCATAAGTGAACATTGATTAATCATATGTTTAATGATTAATCATATTATCAACATCAATAACCCAATTTTGTTATAACATGAAAGAGATAATCATAACTTATGATATCTCATTTTTGTATCTTGATCATTAAAAAATGACGCATAGTAAATTAAGAGTACATAAGGGTATATATGTACTTATTTGTTCTAGTAAATTAAGTCATCATAGTACCTAAGAATGGACATTAATGAATGCTTAAGTTGTTATAACTTAAGAATGGAAAATAATCCCGATATTATGATCATGATGAATGTGCGGTGAATGTAGGGATATGTTTCATGTGGCTTATGTGCAGTCATGAAACCAAGCTAGCTAGCATGATGCCCTAAAACTATGGCCATAGTATTGTAAAGGACTGATTGCATTATCTCTGTCACCATTTATTGTCAGTGTCATGCCCGTGAGGCTACACTATGAAGATACACATAGTTCTTTGAACCTTTAAAATGGTTTACCCAAATGATATACTAGGTATATCAGCTCGAAAGGAGAATTGAAAGGGGATAAAGTAAGATCTGAACCCTTGTAGTTGCACATGGTTATCATAGGTTGTCTGGTTGGATTTTAAACATTAATTAATGTTGGATTAATTTTCTGCAAGATATTAATCATTGAAGGCATCAAGATAATTAAATAGGATCGACATGAAATAACTTAAGGGAATTTATAACTCTCTTGTTTTGGAATTTAAAGGTTGTATGTTAAATTCATTGAATGCATAAACTGTATTAAATGAGTTAGTGTAAAAAAATTCCCTAGTTGAGAAGAGTAATAAAGAGGTATTACCATTTTTTAGGAGATATCACACCAGCTTGCACCAACTACAAGTTTTTAGCGTGATCTCACGCAAAGACATGGAAAAAGTGTATGGAGAAGTTTTTGTGTCATTCTCCAACCTTTAACTTCTTCCCGCAATGTAGAACACCACTACAAATGGTGTGTAAAAATATAATCCATTTTAGCAATTCGATCCAATGAGAAAGTAGAAAATGTTGTGTAGTGTATGCATACCGAGTGTTAAGGACTTTGTGCCCTATAAAACCCTTTGTGTGAAGTTTTGTAGACTATGTTAAATTGTCAAGTGCTATGTAACTACCCCCGGTTATAGGCATCCATGAAGGGTTAGCGGCACCAGTGTGCTATTTTATTGGTCCTGGGTGCTAGTGTATGTGTTGTGCTAAGGACCCAAGTATGATTTTAAGCATTGTTTGGGACTAGTGACTATGTTGTATTGGTATTGTGCTATGTTAAGCTATGTATATAGACTATTGTATGGGGTGAATGATTCCCCCTTATTTGGGGTGCATGGGATGTCGATGAAGGAGTATTCTTCCCAAAGGAGGATTGACCATTGTGTGGAAATTGTTTCTCATAGGGGGAAAGGGAATGTGTTTGGTAAAATCCAAGGAAAAGTAAAAAGCGTGGCTAGGATACAATTTTTAGTAAAAGCAAATAAAAACACACATGTAGAAGACAAAATGTAAGCTAAGAATACAATGTGTAAGATAAGATGCAAGAAGACAATGTAAACATGTAAGAAGAAAATATAGACCAAAAAAAGAGGGTTACAAACATAGGACACCACTCATGATGTCACAAGATAATCAAGGCTGATAAAACCAAAAGAAGACAATGTGCATACGGGACAAAGGAAAATCCCACAAACAATGACATATAAAGAGAAAATAATGATAAGCAATGTAATGAAAACAAATGAAGAAAATAGCACCGCATAACTAATGTTGCACCTGAAGTACCCATTAGCATGTTAGAAAGATAAAAATTATGTCAAAATGTGTATAATTTGATAGAGAAATGTGCTATGATAAATGAAACAATAACACCTGTAGTGTATGAAAGTGGATGCCCCCAGGAGCTGTTATGGGACTAGTAATAGGTATTGCACCAAACATCCCTACTACATGTGTGGATTTATAGAATATATGATCATAACTAGAAAGGAAGTGAATGCACATGTGTGTATGGTAAAGATAATGACATATAAGATATCTATCTAGCATGTGTAATAAAATGTACATGTAACAAGTAAATGCAAGTAAGACTAATTACCACCAAGATATGCAATATGTTATGGATGAGATGAAATAGAATGTAGTTAGAATGATAGGATCCATGTGCCCTATTAATGGATGTGTATTCATGAGATGATTTTCATTTGTAAATTCCACCTCGTAGTCAAGAATTAACCGTATAACAGGAGTGTGTCATTAGGAAATGGTTTGAATGTGTACTAAAAATATGTGATCATCAAAGTGCAAAGCGTAGAATATAAGCAATCAAGATATTGTTTAAAATCGTGAGTGTGGTGAGGTCCATTTGATATATAGACCCTCATAATTCAAGTATGTACCATTGAACTATAGTACGTCATAGGGTAATGAGCATAATGCGTAGTAGTATAGTAAAGAAAGATATATCATGAATGTGTAGAGTAGATGTTGTGTAGAGATGAATGCATGAAATTGAAAATGTGTAACATGTAGTGTGTCGTGTATAGTGTGTAGTGTGTGGGGTTCATATATATATATATATAGTATGCCCTCAACAAAGTAAAGCATGAACCAAAGCACGAGAGTGCATCATTGGGGAATGAGCATTGTTTCATGTGTAGTATCTCTTAAGTTGCATAACATTGAGTGGGTTCTTTAGTGGCTTTCCCAAAATATTTACAAGGTGATAAACACCATTGTCAAGATTTTCAAGTAATGATATAAGGACCGAGCCAATTGGGATTGAATTTTCCTTTGAGCAAAGCTTCTATGTTCATGTTCTTCTGATTTTATTTTAAGACTAGGGCCTCCATATTGAACTCATGAGGAAGAGTTCTTTAATTGTATGCTTTCATGCAATGAGATATTTCTATGCATGAAGATGTTATAGTCCTTGAACATGGCGAGATTCCAACATCTCTAACTCATGTAATCGATTTTCACAATATTCATTGTCTTTAATTATGCCTTTGAGTGAAATGTGTAATGAGGGTATCTCAAGCTCCAGTAGTATAATGGCCTCATCACCATAGACTAATGAAAAAGGAGTGGAATTAGTGGGTATATACATAGTAGTAAAATAATTCCAAAGAGTGTAAAATATATGATTATGCCAATCATCACCACTAGTAGCAACAATCTTACATAAGATTTTGAAAATAGTTTTATTGGTGGCTTGGCTTGGCCATTGCCCTATGGGTAATAAGGAGTAGAAAATGATTGTTTGATTTTGAATTTTGCACAAAAATTATTAACCTCCTTATTTTTTAAAGAAGATACATTATCAGTGATAATGGTAGAGGGAATGTCAAAGCAAGTAATTATGTGAGTAGTGAGGACAGCTTAAATGTTAGTACCCTTTATATTGCAAAGTGGTGCTTATTCAACCCATTTGGTGAAATACTTTGTGGTGGTAATGATATACTTATGTCCATCAGTTGATTCTACATTTATCATGCTAATAAGATCAAAAATCCATAGAGAAAATGGCCATGTTGGTACAATTGGTTAGAGGTCATATATATGTGCATGGTGAATATTACCATGATTTTGGCACTTATCACAACATGTAGTGTATTTGAGGCAGTCCTACTCCATTGTAGGCCAATAGTATCCCTGACAAAAAATATTTTCGGACATGGATTTGTCAAAGAAATGGACACCACACATGTTGTAGTGTATTTGAGAGATAAAAGTGGGGATATCGGAAAGTCCGAGACATCGTAATAGATGATCGTAAAGTACATGTTTAAACAATTTTGCTTCTATGATGATATATCATGTGGCCTCAGGCCATAAGTAATGAGGTTCATGAGGTGGTAGACCATCAAGAATGGTCTACCGATATAGAAATTTGTAAATTATATTAAACCAATTGGTGTTATCGTGACTATGTGTGATGGTACAAGTTGTTAGATGCAGATTAGAAGTGGAAGAATGTCACAAATGCCTAATGATGAATGTGGATTTCTCATCAGTAATGTCTTATGGGATAATTGATTCAGAACTATCCATGATGTATGCATGAATATTTTACTTACAGGGACTGATAGTAATAGAGTAAGACTCAAATGTATCCAAGAGATCTTTGACAAGTGTATTATATGGGATTAAGTGTTCTTTTTTTGTGTGGTATGTATCATTAACTTGATTAATACATAGCTTGGAGTCACTTTGTAAATGTAAAAGTTACAAATGATAATCTTTTGAGTAGTGATAAGGCCAAGGATGAGGGCTTCATACTCAGTGATGTTATTAGTACAGGAAAACCCTAAATGGTATGCAAAGGGGAGTGGATCACCATGCAGAGTGATGAAGACAATCCCAGCCCTAGTGCCAGAGTGACAATGAGACCCGTCAAAATACTTTGTATAAGTATAAGAATCGTCATAAGTAGTGAAATCATCATGAAAGGAGTTATAGATGGGAAATACATCAAGAAGGGTTGCTTCATCTAATTGATCTATGATGACTTGACCTTTGATTTCTTTTTGTGGTATAAATTTGAAATAAAATTCAGTAAGGAGCATGAATGAACACGTTAGACATCCCAAGAGATGTATGTGGGAAAAGAGGTATTGTAATGGATCTAGTTTTGTAATGATATGTACCTAATTGTTAATAAGGTAATGGCAAAATTTTTTAGTGAAAAAGACAAGGCCGAGACATAGCTTTTTGATATAGATATAGTTGCATTTATAATAGAGTAACAATCGGCTAATGTAATAGATCAACCTTTCACATTGAGAATCATCATGTTGTGTAGGAGGGATTCTAAGGCATGAAACATGGCTGAAATGTATAGTAAGAAAGGATGGTAAGGTACTGGAGGGACTAAGATAGATAGATTTAGAAGATATGCTTTTATGGCATCAAATTCTTATTGGAAATTTTTGTCCCATATGGACCTAGTATCTTTCTTCATCAAGCACATGAATGGTTTGATTTTATCAGAAATTTGCACAATGAACCATCAGATGGCCTGAATTTTTCCTTGTAATGATCATAATTGATGTAAATTTTGAGGTGAAGACATGAAGATAATGGCCTAAATTTTATTAGGGTCTATTTCAATTCCACATTTTGAGATGATGTAGCCAAGGATTTTACCAAATCTCTTAGGATTCAAGAATACTTTATAATGTTGTAAGCATTCAAATAACATGTGTAGATCTTAAGCATTGGTGAAATGGTGTCGAGGATTTAGCCAATATATCATCAACATAATATTCGATAATCTTATGAATGTAATCATGAAATATGTGTGTCATTTCTTATTGATAAGTAGCCTCAATGTTTTAAAGGACAAAGGGTACTATAGTGTAACAAAATGTCCCCATGGTGTGGTAAAAGAAGTTTTCTCTTAGTCCGTTGGGTTTATTTTGATTTGGTTATAACTGTAAATCCATCGAAGGATAAAAGATCATTTTCAGCTATAGAGTCAATTTTTCTATCAATGTGTGGTAATGAGAAGCTATCCTTAGGAAAGGCTTTATTTAAATTGTAGAATTATGTGCATCAACAAACTCAACCATCTATATTCATAATGGGTACAATGTTAGATACCTATTTAGGATAATCAATAGTGTGAATAAAACCAACATCCAGTAGTTTTGGATTTCTTTTTGACTAGGAGTGTAGCTTTTGGGTACATTTTATAGATTTTTTGTTGGACCGATTTTACACTGTGGTTAAAAATGATATTATGCATGGCCACCAGTGGATCAATACCAGGAATATAATTATAGTCCCATGCAAAAATGTGATAAAATTCGTGAATAAATTATTTGATATATTTTTTCTCATCAAGCATGAGAGAGGAAGTTGATAAAATTATCCATGGGTTTTCGATGTACCAAGGTTATATTGAATGGTCTCTTCATTGAGAAGAGCTGATCAATCCTCAATGTATGGATCAATAGGAATAGTATCAGGAGGATCAATACTTTTGGTAGGTGTATCAGACTCTCCAAAGTAAGAAGTGACATTGAGAGATGATGGAGAGTGCCTCTTATGGTGAAAATAAGGGAAATGGTCATAAATGCCCATGTATTCTAGGAGAGAGTCATCGATAGAAAAAGTGTATAAATTATCCCAAGTAGAAGTAGAATCATTGATGATCTATAGTAGTATAAGTGAAAGTGAAGAACTATGCAAGACATTATAAGATTCCAAAGGAGGGAGAGATGAGGATGATATGCCAATCCAAATTTGTTAGATTATGTGGGAAGATCCCAAGGTGTTGTGACTCATTATCCCTATGATCCTAAGCTCCTGTCAGAAAAAAATATAGTGGCGTAAATATTATTTTTTGATAATAGGTAAAAAAGGGTTGAGGGGACCCTACCCCGCACATAGTAAGAAAGATCCAGAAAAAGGGCCAAGGAGTATCCATTAAAGCCCCACCAAAACCAAAAACATAATTACATACCTTGGATCAAAAAACCAAACTTAAAGACCAAAAGTAACACAACTAATAGAAAGGAGCTAAGAAATTAACAACGGAAACCAAAACAAGATATCTAGTCTTCCGAGAAAGTCCTAGTACTAGTCATTCTTTAATCAGGTCTCCCACAGTGTGCATGTATCTATTCCGTTCATTAACCAAACTCGGCAATATTAGATTTCTAGTATCTGATAATATGGTTCAACTATCTCCACTTTAGGCCCAGAACCATCCTTTTATTTTTCTTTGCAATTTCCATGGATTCAATCATCTCTTCCAAGTAATTTACGATAGTGAATGGTGCTCTTGACATTGAGGATGTGAACATCCCTAATCTGCAAAATAATCTCCTTCATTTTCAGCATATCTTTCTCCATAGACAAACATCTCTCATTTGCATCTTAAGTTGTTCACTAAGAACAATAGATGTGATTTTCTCAAAATTTTCCTAGAGTTCCCTTAGATTGATGGACACCATGATAATCTTATGTCTAGTGATATCAGTATCTAACCTGTATTTTTCAAACTCTTTTAGGAAGAAAATAGATTTGACAATTGTATCCTGAGCTTTGAACAAATTATTCTAAGAAATTTTGAGAGCATGCAGACTCTCAAATGCTTCTTCTGAATTTTTGTATATCTTTCCCTCAGAGTTCTCTGGATATTTCCCAGCCTCATGCCCCTCACTAATATCAGACTAGTTTAATTTCTCTTCCTTTTATTCCTCCGAATCAGGAGATAACTTCAAAATTCTCCTGAGATTCTAAATGCACACACTGTCCTTACTCTTCTTATTTACATTTTCTTTTGCCAAGATTTACCTATTCCTTTTTACCACCAACTTCCCCATTTCCTCCATATAAGTGAGTGGCAATTAAATTTTCTTCCAAGCTATAATTTTTCCTTGAATTTTATTGATCCGAGTTCCTAGAAATACCCCCAAATTTTTCATTTTTACCAATGAGACGTGTGTCCATCTTTAACATAGATTTAATGATCCCTTGCTGCAACAAAAGGGTAAAAATTCCTTTCCCAACCCGAGTTATCTATTTGGCCAGAGACATATATAGATAATTGGGGAAATTGTATAGTCTGTTATTCCTAAGATGATTGAACATATGGAAATGATACTGTCGGTGCTCATTTTGATCTCGCCCCATTTTTCCTTGAAATTCTCCAATCTGCGAGATTTTTCATATTTTCTATCTCCCCATATTGATGCGTGAAAGATTTGTTCTTCATTTGGTTGCCATGATCAGTCCTTTCCTTTGGTTGAGGATCACTTTAAGTCTAGAATTTGTTTTCCATTCCTCTGTCCATGTGAAAGAATTTGTAACTTGGGTGTAAACTCGGGTTTTCCCCTTCCTTCTATTTTTCCATAGTCATGTTTTTTTCCATGTCAATGTTTTCCCCAACATCTATGGAAACATGGTCCTTTATGATTGGATGTAGCTCGGTGGGGCATTTTAAAACTCTAAGGCCCACTTCGACTCAAGTCTTGTCCATGTGGAGGGCCTGTGCTCATCTGAAAATTCACCTCTTGGTTTGACCTTTTATTTGTGCCAAGGAAACATGTGGTGAGCCCGCGCTTGTTTAGAGTCTTTGCTTTTGGGAACCATATAAAAGTGGTGCCAAGGAGACACATGGATCTTTCCGCTAGCCTTGCCAAGACTTACACATTTTTTCTATGTGGTTGGTGTAACTTTATCGAACCATGGACACATGGAGGGCCGACACTCATTTGAGGATCCGCCTCTGAGTCCTACCTTAGTAGTTGCACCAGGAGACACGTGGAGGCTTTCGTTGGTTCCTCTCTATACTTAAAATTTTCAAGCAATTTTATAAGGCCTAGGACATGTGGAGGGCCCGTCCCTATTTGGGGATCTACCCCTAAATTTTATTTTTGAAAGAGTGCCATGGGGACACGTGAAATTTACCACTCACTTTGCCCTTGCTTGGACTTTTCAACGGCCAAGGAAACTTTCTTAGACCCTAGGCACGTGGTGCCTTCTCATTGGAATAAGACACATGGTGAGCCCGCGCTTGTTTGGGGTCTCCAATTTTGGAAACCATATCAAAAGTGTGCCATTGAGACACGTGGAGGCTTCCCACTGGATCCTTTTATATCGAGACTTTTCAAATGCGAAAAGGCAATTTTCTTCCATCCGGGGCACGTGGAAGGCTTGTGCTTGTTTGGAAACTTGCCTTTGTACTTCACCTTTGTAGTTGCACCAAGGAAACATGTGGATGATTCTAATCTAAAGTTGATAAAGGGGGAATCAATGGTTATGCATTGCATCTTATTTTTCTGCCATTTTTTTCTCTAAGACTCTTAGAGATGCGAATACACATTGTTTTTCATCATTTTTGATGAAATTCCTTGTCATTTTTTTTTCTACAAAGTGCAATTGAATGGATTTAGAGCTTAATTTGTGAGTCCAAGGATTGTAAAGGTTGATATTTTGAAGTTAGAATCACTCGGGAACTTACAAAAATGAGAATTACTAGATAAGCTAGATGTAGAACAAAGTTACGAGAGGAAAGAATGGGAAAGGGATGAATGATGGAGGTCAGGTGCAAAGAATGAAAAATCTGTTGCCTCAAGGGTGAAAAGGATTTTTGGTGAGATCCACTATACTGAGCCTCGAGAAAATGATTAAAACGGGATTTATCGCATGATAGAATAAAAGAATGATTATAAGGATTTGTAAAAAAGTTGTGGCATGACATCCCAAAGTAATTAGTCGACAGTTTGAGAAACATGATCAACTCATAATTTTTCCATCCGGAAGATTTTGGGTATGAATTTGTTAAACATCACTTTGAGGAAAATTAGTAAAAAGAAAAGGATTTCTCGAATATTCTTCTTTTAGGGGGAACTTTGGGATGAGTGATTGAGTGATATGTATAAATACAATGATAATAATCTTGCAAAGGGTGGGGTTGAATTCTTACGAGAAAATTTGATTGATCACACCTTCCGAAATACCGTATGAGAAACCTATTAATCTTTTATGTTTTATATTTCAATCATGTCAAGTCTGGTTTGCGAGTGTATAGCCATTGACAAGCTCGAGACTATTCAAAGAAACTTTCCCTATTTGATGAATCTAATCAACCTTCAAATTAATCTTTGTTAATCTTGGGAAAATTTATGTCTACTTTATTTTAGAATGTCTGCAAGTAGTTTTTCTTGTTCCCATTGCAATCTTCTCGTTAAAATCCCTCTCGAATCACATATGATCTCATCCCGTGATAATTTAGTGGCATTTGAAATTTCATTACGAGAAGAGCCTTCATCCTGTGATGAGATAAACATTATAAAATCACTTTGTCTTGTCATTTTGTTGATAAATATTGTCTGTAAACCTTTGAGTGTATCTTAGGCATGAGGAACCTGGGGTTTTGATGTTTAATTGAGTCTTTATCTCCAGCCTTCATGTTAAATTCTTGGAGATTGTGTGAAACCTTGCAAATATTAGACTCCATTGATGCACACCTTTTGGTTGAAGTAATATTTTAGATATTCTTAAGCATTCTATCATTTAGTTTTCCAATTGTTGTGAAGGTTATCAAAGATCTAGAAAAATCAAGTTTATCCTACTTAATCTCCCACCAAAAATTATTCAAAACAATGAATCCTACGGACTACGCCTATTTTCCCTATGTGTCCATAAATGAATAATTTCTACTACCAAAATATGTAGACACAATCAGTATTCCATAATGTCTCTGGTAACCTTTAACCCTATTTAGAAAATATCACCATTCTTTAGAAGTTACAAATCGTGAGAATTAAATTGTGGTGCATTGATCATATTTTCTCAGGGTCTTCTTTCAAATTTGTGAAAAGAAGGATATCTTCATTCTCCTTCACTGACATAGGTTACAAAATGGGTCCTCTCACCCTAGTCAAATGACATGGCCTAAAGTAGTGAGGATAGATCAAATCCTTAATGAAGGTGGTATCCATTTCTCTCATGCCCGAGTGATAAAGACTCAGACGAATCCCCTCCTTGGCTACAAAATGAATCATAATATGATATGTATGTCTCTCAGTGTCTTGATAAATCTGTGATGCTACTCATTTTCTAAGGGAGAATCAATTTAGATACCAATAGCAGATTGGCGCCATCACGGGGACATGATTTGCGTGTCTCGGGAATTATTTGAGCTCGAGATTTATTTTTGTGGAAACTACACTGAGTGGTGCCATTTTCAGGGATCTTCAAAGGCATTCTTATATTTGGTGCTCGTAATGTTCTTAGATGCTCTAAGTGCAAATATGATATTTAAACATCATCCTGTGTCCAGATTTGTAAGAATCAAGAAAAGTTACAAGTTCTGCGTGTAATATTTCTAGTTTATATTGGTTTTTGCACTAAGTTTACATCATCAATGTTAAATATGGGTAAAGGAAGGTCAGATCTATGAAGCTTTGCATGAATTTAGTGTTGACATACATTTGACAGATCAATTTTAGTGCATTTGCACAACTAAGGTGAAAATCCTTAGTGGCGACTTTGTGTTGAATTAATTTTTGATAAATGCCAGTGTCTTAACCTCTTTCAATTGAAATTTATCACTAATCTTTGCAAATATGGAAGGAAGAATATCTTTCTTCATTAAAGACCCTACTAGAAGGTTGTTTCCAGAGTTGGGAAAGACAAATTCTGAAGGAAGAAGAATCTAGAAAGTTGTTGGAGATCAAAAATCAAGAAAGGAGTTATCAATTGTGGAAACTGATCAACTGTCATTGAATATTTCCATACTTCCTCAAGTTCTTCTAAATCAGGTAGTATTTTTGTAGATCTGAATTCTCCATCTAGAGAGGGGCCTTCTTTTGTATTTGAAAAATTTACGTCTCATTTTGTCCCTGTGTTCTCCAAAGCTGATAGGATCTTCCAAGAAACAAAGTTTTTAGAGAACATTCATTCTAATAATTGCATTCCTGTGCCCTACGACCCTCACTCCTCATCATTTTGTTTCTCCTGTAAGATCACCTCCCTAAAACAATATGGCCCATCCCCACCCAGACCTCTATTTTTGTGAACAATTTTGGTCCTATAGATTTCAGAGGTATGGCTAGATATCCAAATGTTGTGCCCCAAGATGTTAGAAATAGACTGCCTAAATTTCAAGGAAATAATGCCATTACTGGGGATCAACACTTAAAGCTTTTTTTTCAATATGATGGAAGACTTTGAGATCGAATTTGAGGATGTGTACATAAATTTTTTTATTCATACTCTAGAGGAGGATGCATGGGACTAGTATAAATCTTTTCCAAAAAACTCCATTGATTCATGGATAGAAATGAAGAATGATTTTAGATTGCAGTATGGAGATAAAACAGACCCTAGGTTTCTTTTATCAAAATTTGAAAATATAAAAAGAATCCTAATGAGTTTGTTCATGACTTCAATACAAGGTTCAATAAGACCTGAATAGGCTACTTATGATCCTGAGGCCAAGTGATGTTTCTTGTTTGATAAAATACTCTAATGCTTTTGATAAGAAGGTTGCCTATTATTTGAGGGATAAGAACCCAACAACATTGAGGCAGGCCTTCACCATGGCTTTGCAGATTGAAAATAACATCAAGGAAATTGGTAAACCTCCTAAGAGAGAAGGCATCAAGCTAATCAATCTAGAGAAGCCTCAGTCAAGTAAAGTTATGGATCTGGAGGAGGTTGTAAAAATTTGGTCGGAGATGTTAAGGAAATATCCTATAAACTGGCCAGAGTAGAGAAGGGGATTGGACAAGGTTCCCAAGGTCATCATAAAGTACAAGGTCAATAAATATTTTCAAATCATCCTAGGGGTGATCAAAGATCTGATGACAGAGGAAAAGGACTCGTGGGATCAAGAAATAGATAGCCCCAACCAGGGAAAACAAATTGTTACACGATCCTTTAGCCATTGTCATATTTGTTGTTGTGGAAGAAGCCGGTGAAATTGAGTGCTCGATAGATGTTTCTTGCCACATGCCCCATGTGCTGAAGAAAAAGAATTTGAGGAAGCTGATGATGACACTAATGATGATGTGTGCATAATGGGGTGCTCTACAAGCTCACAAAAAGAGTAGCTTCGATTGAATTAATTAGTTCCTAAACTACTGCGCAGTTTTCTAGGATTACATCCACTAAGTATTTCCCCTTCCTCCCTATCATACTTTTTAAATAGCTATGGTACAAGCTTTTAATTTCCTAGTAATGATTTTGAATACTAAAGGGCATTAATGCTTAAAAAGTATGATGGGGGAATGACTTCTAAGGAGGATAAGTAGTTATTAATGAATGTTGTGGTTACCCAAGAAAAGAATATGACACTAGGAGTAAAGTTGTCAAAGGGTCAAGGTCTCAAAGCTAAACCAAAAATCCAGTTCTCACCAATATCTCAAAAGAAACTCCTAAGAAAGATACATCTAGAAAATGCCTTATTTCCCCAAACAGAACTAGTAGCCCTGTCCATTCTTAGACCGTGAAAAATCCTTTGTTTTCAGATGAGTTTTTTAGTATTCCTCCAAATGTTACCTTGCCAAATTATGTTCCTTATGACATTTCCCAAGTATTAAGTTAGATCAAGATTTTTGTTTCAATTGTTGAGCTGCTTAGGATTCTGAGCATAAGAAAAGGGCCTTTTAGTATTTGGGATTGAAAGAAGAAAATATTACCCAAGGTAAAAATGTAAACAATGTTGAGACTCCTCCTACCATTTTAGAGTTGGAAAAACCCCAAGTGCTGGAAGAACTAGGTGAGCCACCTGAATTATATTTGGGAACATCCTTGGTTGATTCCCAACTGAATATAGATCCATTTTTCACTACTTTGATTATTAGGGACATGTTGTTACACAATTGTATGTTTGATTCTAGAGCATCATGCAATGTTATGCCTCTTGAGGTCATGAATGAATTAGATATCAAAGTGACAACAACTTATGGGAAGTGCACTTCCATGGATTCCAGAGAGGTGCTAGTGGTTGGATGTGTCAAGGGTTTGATAGTGCAACTTGTAGCCTACCAGGTAAGAACTTAAAACTATATGTTGTTATTGTTGATTTCCCTACCAAATGAGGAATGTTGTTGTAAAGAAAATGGGCTACTATTGTGGGTGGGAGTGTGCAAATGGATATGTATTTTACCACTATACCTATTGATGGAATCCTTGTAAAATTGTATGGTGAAAAGAAGATGTTACATCTCATTGAGGATCACAATAATGATTCCTATAAAGTGTTATACATTAACATTGATGCTGATAACTTTGTTGGATTTGTTGATGGTAAAGAGCACAAAATTGATCAATGCAAGTCTCTTAATCAAGTAGGTTCTCCTTGGGATTTGTTGTTTGATAGGGCTTGCTCTAAATTTGGAAATGGTGCTGGTATTGTTTTGATATCTCTAGGATAGGAAGAGTTTATTTTCTCTTTTAAACTCAAATTTGAATGCACTAACAATATTACGTAATATGAAGCACTGTTATTGGGTTTAAGAATTTCTTGGAAATATGGTATTAGAGACATCATTGTTAAAGGAGATTCAGAGCTAATTGTCAAGCAGGTTAGAAAACTATATGCAAAAAAAGTCAGAGAATGAAGCAGTATAAGCATGTCGTTTGGGATTTCATTGAAATGTTTGAATCCTTCAACATAACACATCATGATAGAAGGTGTAATACTCTAGCAAAAAATTGGCCGTATTGGGTTCTAGATTTGAAAATTGTACTGTATCCCCCTATTGTGAGTATAATATTGAGGTATTGACTAGGCCATCTATTTCGACAATGTTAAACATTGGCAAGTGTTCGAAGATGATGCCTAGGTGTAAAGGTTTTTACAAAACCAAGGAGAATTTTTGATCAACGTATAGATTGGGAGCCAATGGTTTGTGTGGTTGATGGAAAGGAGACTTTATTTGGAAAAGACATCATTCAGTTGAAGACTAATACTATTCCCAGAGGTTTGGTAGCACTTGAATCAAATTTTTATAATGTTGATTGTATTTTCAAAAGACACATGTTAGCCTCAATAGATGTTGAAGAGCATGACCTACACATAAAGGATAAACCACGTAAGATCTAGCTAGGTAGCATTCTAAGTAAGGAATAAAATCAGTCGTATGTCCAATTGTTGAATAAATACCATGACTACTTAGCATGGTCTTATTCTAAAATGAAAGCATACAGAGAGGATATTTTCTAGAATGAAATCCCTTGGAATATTTTGCCAACCTGTTTAGGCTGAAATAGAGGCTAATCAATCCACTCCTTTCCCTAAAGATGCAAGAAGAATTAAAAAAATTGAGGGATGGAGGAATCATACAGCCCACAAGGTACTCATCATGGGTTACAAAATTAGTACCTATCAGAAAGAAGAAAAGAGATATAAGGTTGTGTGTGGACTTTAGAAACTTGAATAGAGCATTAATGAAGGATAACTACCCTCTGCGAAATATGGACAATATGTAATAATTGGTTATTGGTTCAGAATTTTTATCCACCTTGGATGATTTTTGTAGATATAGCTAGGTAGTTGTGAAGGAATCGAGTGAATAAATATTTCCATTACCACTCCTTGGGGAACATACGTATATGTCGAATGCCTTTTAGTCTAATGACTGCTGGAGCCACTTTCTAAAGAGCAATGGATGTAGCTTCTGTAGCTATATTAATGATTTTGTTGTTTTATATCAAGATGATGTGACTGTTTTCTCCATAAAAGGAGTGACAACCTGCAACACTTGGAAAAAATGTTGTTAAGATGTAGGGAGTATGGTATTTTACTAAATCCCCAAAAGTGCCATTTTGGAGTTCGAAATCAAAGTTACTTGGACACATTGTGTCAAAGAAGCGGTCATGATTGATCCTGAAAGGGTAGAAGCCATCAGAAAAGTCCCTATTCAAAGAACCAAGAAGGGAATTCAATCCTTTTTGGGGAAGATTAACTTTATTATGAGATTTATGTCCAACTTTGTTGAACTAACTATCCCAATCACTAGCATGTCAAGAAAGGCCAAAGTATCAAATGGGAAGAAGAAGTTATTCAAGATTTTTTGGGATCAAAGAAGCATTAAAGAATGCCCCTATTTTAGCATCTCCATATTATAAGAAGGCTTTCCAAATGTTTTCTTTTTCTTCAAAAAGTACTATTGCATCTATGTTGTTGTAGAAGGATGGTGAGGGAGTTGAAAGACCAATTGCATTTTTCAGTAAGGCATTACAAGGAGTTGAGATAAAGTATACTATCATGGAGAAGCATGCATTTTCTTTGATAAAATTAACAAAGGTCTTCGAGGCCATATATTCTGAGTTCCAAAGTCATTTCTTATGCTCCCACACCATAGTGAAAGACATCCTATCAGAAATGGAGTTTTCAAGAAAAATATGTTGATGCATAAAAAATTTGCAAGAGTATGATATGGATATCCAAAAACAAAATTGGTCAGAGGTTTGGGCCTATCAAAACTTATGGCAGAGAGAAATCAGAGACAATTGAAGTAAATGAAGTTGAAGAAGAAAGGCTAAATGTCCTTGAAAAACTGATAAATTTGAATGGTACAAGGACATCATTTTTGTCTCAAACATATACAAAGGCCTTACTGAACATTTGAGCAAGAATAAGAAAAGAGCACTTAAGTTAGCATCCCTAAAATATGTCATTACTGATTTTGGGTTAGATTGGAAGAACCCTGAGGGAGTTATCTTAAGATGCATTACTTAAGATGAAGCCCCTAAGATAATTACTGATCTCTATGGATGAGTTTGTGGGGAGCATTTTTTTGGAAGAGTCACAACTCATAAAATCTTAAGGGTTGGTTATTGGTGGCCAAATATTTTCAAAGATACAACTCTATTGGTAAGAAAATGTGAAAGTTGCCAATGCTTTTCTGGAAGACTAAAAGCTTTAGGCTCCCTTCCTTTGTATCCTGTATCAATTGAAGCCTCATTTAGGCAATGGGGAATGGAATTCATTGGTGAGATTTTAGATCCTTCAAGTGCTAGCCATAAGTGGATTTTAGTAGCCACTGATTACTTCACCAAGTGGGTGGAGGCAATCCCCACCAAGAAAGCAACTCACCAAATTATCATGGATTTCATTCTAAATCATATCATTTGCAGGTTTGGAGTGCCTGCTAAGATAGTTGCTAATAATGCCATGAGCTTCTAGGCTAAACCTTTAGTGGCCATGTGCCATGAATATGGAATCAATTTGACATATGCTTCTAATTATAATCCCCAAGGAAATGGACAAGCAGAGTCCAATAATAAAAATTTGTTGAAAATAATTAGAAGAACTTTGGAGTTGAACAAAAGGAAGTGGGGTGAGAAGTTGAAGTTTTCTATTTGGGCTGATCGAATCACTATTAAATGAGCTACTGGAAAAATCCCATTTGAGTTGGTATATGAAACTCAAGCTCTGCTTCCCTTACATACGTAATTGTCTTAATTTTGATTTCTTCAACAAATGGAAGATCAAGAGGTTAGTCCCTATGATGCTCACATCAATCAGGTTGTTGAGTTAGATGAAGAAACAAGGGAATCCCATCGAGATACGTAAAATTCAGAGAGAAATTGAAGAAGATGTTTGATAAAAATGTGACTCCAAGAGCTTTTTCAAAGTGTGGGAGATCTTGTGCTATTGTGGGATAGAAAGTGAGAGGATAAGGGTAAACATGGAAATTTTGATGCATTTTGGATGGGACCTTATTCAATTGAAAATCAAATTGGTGAAAATATCTACTTTAAAAGACTTAGATGGGAAATTTCTTGAATTTCCTATTAATACATGAGCATTTGAAACATTTCCTTGATTGATTTCTCATAATCAAGGTATACACCATTATAGAGTGTATAGTCTTTTGGTTTCTTTCTACTTTCATGTTTTTCTATTTTGTTTCATCTTGGTCCTTGGTGGACATTTTGTTGGTTTCTTGGTTCATCCTTAGGGGAGTTGGTTATTGTTGTTCTGCTCTACAAGCTTGTTATTTGACTCAGTTGCCCAATGGTTTATTTTTGGCACTTGGTATGCTATTTGTTCTTGTGGCACTAGCTAGGAGTTCCCATCCCCGAGTCAGAGCCGATGTTGGCTCTTTCATATTTTCTATCTCCCCGTATTGATGCATGAAAGCTCTATCCTTCATTTGGTTGCCATGATCAGTCCTTTCCTTTGGTTGAGGATCACTTTAAGTCCAAAATTTGTTTTTTGTTCCTTTGTCCATGTGAAAGAATTTGTAACTTGGGCGTAAACTCGGGTTTTTCCCCTTCCTTCTATTTTTTCCACAGTCACATTTTGTTTTCCCTATCAATTTTTGTCCCAACATCTGTGGAAATGTGGTCCTTTCTGATTAGATGTGGCTTGGCGGGGCATTTTGAAACTCTAAGGCCCACTTCAACTCAAGTCTTGTCCATGTGGAGGGCCTACGCTCATCTAAAAATTTACCTCTTGGTTTGACCTTTACTGTTGTGCCAAGGAAACACGTCATGAGTCTACACTTGTTTAGAGTCTCCACTTTTAGGCACTATATCAAAGTTGTGCCAAGGAGACACATGGATCTTTTTGCTAGCCCTACCTAGACTTACACATTTTTTCTATGTGGCCGGTGTGGCTTTTTCAAACCATGGACACTTGGAGGGTCGATGCTCATTTAAGGATCTACCTCTGAGTCATACCTTAGTAGTTGCACCAGGGAGACACGTGGAGGATTCTATTGGCTCCTCTCTATACTTAAAATTTTCAAGAAACTTTCTAAGGCCTGGGACACATGGAGGTCCCACACCTGTTTTGGGACCCGCCCCTAAATTTTATTTTTGAAAGAGCGCCATGGGGACATGTGAAAGTTTCCACTTACTCTACCCTTGCTTGGACTTTTCAATGACTAAGGAAACTTTCTCGGACCCTAGGCACATGGCACCTTCTACTGATCCTTAAAAATTTTCAACAACTCTGCTAGACTGAGACACATGGTGAGCCTGTGCTTGTTTGGGATCTCCACTTTTGGGCACCATATAAAAAGTGTGTCATTGAGACACATGGAGGCTTCCACTGGCTCCTTTTATACTGAGAATTTTCAAAGGCCAAAAGGTAATTTTCTTGGGCCCATGGCATGTGGAAGGCCAACGCTTGTTTGGAAACTTGCCTCTATACTTCACCTTTACATTTAATGCTCCAAGACTCTTGGAGATGTGAATATGCATTGTTTTCATCATTTTTGATGAAATTCCTTTTCATGTTTGTCTGCAAAGTGCAATTGAATGGATTTAGAGCTTAATTTGTGAGTCTAGGGATTGTAAAGGTTGATATTTTGAAGTTAGAATTGCTTGGGCACTTGCAAAAACTAGAATTACCAAAGAAGTTGGATGCAGAACAAAGTTACAGAGGAAATAATGGGAAAGAGATGAAATGATAGAGGTTTTAGGTGCAAAGGATGAAAAAGGTGTTGCCTCAAGGGTGAAAAGGATTGTCGATCGATCCACTATACTGAGAGCCACTTAAACCGATTAAAATAGGTATTTCTTGCATGATAGAATAAAAGAATGATTATAAGGACTGTCAAAAAGTTATGGCATGACATCCCAGTCATTAGTCAAGGGTCTAAGAAATGTGATCAGTTCATAATTTTTCCACCTGGAAGCTTTTAGGTATGAATTTGTTAAAAGTCACTTTCTAAATAAAATTGGTAACAAGAAAAGGATTCCTCGAATATTCTTCTTTTTTAGGGGAAACTTTAGGATGAGTGAGCGAGTGAAATGTATAAATGCAATGAGAATATTCTTACAAAGGGTCAAGGGATGAATTCTTACAAGAAAATTTGAGAGAGCCCATCTTCCTAGAGACCATCTCGAGAAACTGGTAAATTCTTATGTTTTAAATTTCAATCATATCAAGTTGGTCGTGAGTGTACTGACCATTGACAAGCTCGATACTTTTCAAATAAACTTTCCCATCGATGAATCTAATCAACCTTTGAATTAATCTATGTTAATCTTGGGAAAATTTGTTTCTTCTTTATTTCATAATGTTTGCAAGTAGTTTTTCTTGTTCCCATTGCAATTTTGTGTTAAATTCCCTTGAATTCAATAAGATCTCTTCCTTGTGACAGTTTAGTGGCATTGGCAATATCATTACGAGAATACCCTTCATCATGTGATGAGATAAACAATTTAAAATCACTTTACTATCATTTTATTGATAAATATTGTCTGTAAGCCTTTGAGTGTATCTTAGGCATGAGGAACTAGGGGTCTTTGATGTTTAATTGAGTCTTTAGCTTGAGCCTTTGTGTTAAATTCTTGGAGATTGTGTGAAACCATGCAAATATGGGCCTCCATTGATGCACACCTTCTGGTTGAAGGAATATTTTATCTATTCTGAAGCATTCTATCATTTATTTTTCCAATTGTTGTGAATGTTCTCAAAGATCTAGAAAAATCATGTTTATCCTACTTAATCTCCTACCAAAAATTATTCAAAACAATGAATCTTTCTGAAATACCCTTTTTGGCCATGTGTGTCCACAAATGAATAATTTCTACTAAAAAATATGGAATCGGGGATTCCATAATGTCTCTAGTAACCTTTAACCCTATTTAGAAAATAGCACCATTCTTTAGAAGTTACAACTCATGAGAGTTAAATTGTGGTGCATCGATCATATTTTCTCGGTGGTCTCATTTGAAATTTGTGCAAAGAAGGATATATTCATTCTCCTTCACCAATAGAGGTTACAAAATGGGTCCTATCACCTGGTCGAAAGGCATGATCTAAAGCGGTGAGGATAGATCAAATCCTTAATGAAGGTGTTATTCATTTCTCCGATGCCCGAGTGAAAAGAGTAAGACAAATCCCTCTCCAGCTACAAAATGACTCATAATATGATCTTTTTGTCTCTCATTGTCTTTCTAAATCTATGATGCTGCTAGATTTCCAAGGGAGAATCAATTTAGATATCAACAATACCCTTATATAACTTTATATCTCCCTTCATACATAGTTATATATGACATTATTAATGAGTTGTTTCTTTGAAAGGTGGAGGAAAATCCTCTCTAGCATAACCATTACCTTGCATTTTAGGAGCACCCTTACCTTGCATGAAGCTATCAATCTCCAAGATGTATTCAAACTTATGTTTGAAGATACTTCTTCCTTCCAGGGACAGGCCTGTCACTTTAGCAATAAACTTCAGTGAGATAGTGAATGAGAAATTCCTGACCCGAAAATGGCCTTCATTCCAATTTTTAGTCAAATCTTCACTCATATTTTCATTAAAACCATCATTTTTAAAAAAAAGAAATACATAAGGCCATCCTTATCTAACAACTTCCCCACCTCTTTAGACATCACAGGATCATGCTTAGTTTAGTTTGCACTAAGTCTCCTCCCATTTTACCCTCGTAGATCTTATTCCTACAATAGAATATCAAACCTTGTCTATTACGGTATCTACATTTATAACACTTGTTTGAACGATTCAAATAAATGAGGGCATTATCCTTTTCAATCCAATCTATGAAATTATTGGAAGTAAAGTTTAATACAGATCTAGGGATCATATTATCTAGATACATCATCTAGGAGGCATTTTCACCTTTATCCATCATCATTAAGAATATATGTCATTCGGGACATATTCCCCTTTAAGAATGTGGATGATTTGAGCTTCCAAGTTGGTTAATTCCTCAACCACATTTAAATCTATAGCTTCCACCCCATTATTTGAAAATAAATCAGCTAGTCTATTTACTTCACAGTAGATGTGTTGGAAAAATATTTCATTAAAAGAAGATATTTTATTTTTGGTGTTTTTAATGAAGTCTTCGATAGATATATAAGTAGTAGTTTTTCCTTTCATATGAAAGATTATATTCAGAGAGTCACCTTCAATGATTAGGTACCTAAAACCTCTCTCTTTCATGCAAGCTTAACTCCCCAAAACATTAGTGTTGCCTCTACAACATGATTTGATTGTATGCCCAAGTTAAAGAAGTATACTAGGATAAATTTACCTTTAGCATATCTAAAAACCTCCTCATATATCCTTACCAAGGTTCCTTTGGTGGCACCATCAAAATTGAGTTTGATAAAACCCTCTCTAGGAGTAGTCCATCTTACTCCTTCTCTTGGATTACTCTTTTTAGGATGGGGTCATAGCTTAAGTTCCATTTATTTATGATATGTATTTCTCTATCCATAACTTCCACTTATTTATTATTTAGGATAGAGAAATTATTTCTAATAGCATGTAAACATTTCTTGAAAATTAACCTATTTGGAAGTTTCTTACCATTAAAGATCCTCATGTTCCACTCTTTCCATATTTCCCACCACAGATGCCCAAAGCACATTATCCATAGATATTTTAGACCTTAACTTATGAATGAACATTTCCATTGACTCAGGAAGATTAGACCTCCTTAGGAATAATCCGGTTAGTCGAGAACATACCCGAAGAGAAGATAGAATTTGAAAATAAAAAGAGCATTCCAAAAACAAATGGTTAACTGTTTCCAAATTCTCTTGACATAGAGCACATCTATTTACTATATGAAAACCTCTTTTGGTGAGGTCTTAAACTATAAGAATCTTGTTTATCACCATAAGCAAGTGTAAAATATTGACCTTGGGATTGATATTCTTGTTCCATATCTTTCCAACTAATAGATCTTCCTCACTATTATCCTCCTCTAAGAATAAAGCATAAGTCGATTTGAATGAAAAAATATCATTTTGTTCTTTATGTCACACAATTCTATCTCGTTCCTTCTGTTATAAGCCACATGGGTTTTTAAGAATTCATTGAGAATATCCATGTGTTCTCTAAATTATTTCTTGTCTAATTCCATAAACTTCCAAGCTTGAAAGCTCCGAGGATCAGCGATATGATTGTTTATTTTTCCCCTATATATATCTTCTAACAACTTTGAGATTTGGGGAATTTGTCTTCAAGTGTAAAGTTAGCATCTCATTTGTCTATCCAAAAGTAGATTTCATTACCTTTAACTAATTTTCATCTACTACCCTTTTACACAATTTCCTTCACCCGATTAATAGATTTCCATATACTTGACCCATTGAAGAAATCCTATTTAAATATCCATTTTCATCATTAGCATCCATCCAAGACGTTTTCCTTAAAATTCTAGTCCACACCCCATCTTCTTTAGTTAGCCTCTATACAATTTTAGCTAGAAGGGCTTTGTTCATTTTAGTCCAATCTCAAAGACCTATCCCCCATCTTATTTGGTTTATAGACCCTATTCAATGCTACCAACGGAATTCTATATTTACTTTCAGTTCCACTCCATAAGAAAAGTTTTTGAATCTTTTCAAGTTTTTTCGTAATTTTCTCAAGGAGTTGATAGATGGACATTACATACACCGGGAGGATTTGGAGGGAACTTTTAAGTAGAGTGATTTTCCTAGCCTAAGATAGTAGGTTTTCTTTCCATCCCTTAAGCTTCTTCTCGAATCTTTCAATAAGAAAATTCCACTCTCCAGAAAGAGGTCTCTTATCCCCAGAGGCATACCCAAATAAATGGTTGGACAGGACTTACGGTCACATTCTAGTATTTAATCTATCTTCTTACATAGACTTTCCAAAGTGTTAAGATCTTTTCTATAGATCACCGGTGATCCCGAAACCTCCATGTAATCATCTAAGATTTTTAAAAAATTTAGCTTACGGAATTGACACTTCTCCCACCAAAATAGTATCATCGACAAAATTCTGATGTGACACATTTTCCATACCCCTAGCCGGAGATATCCATTTGATGGAGCCATTACTAGTTTCCACATTGAGTCTTCTACTAAGGGCTTCTGCCATGATTATGAAAAGAAAAGGGAAAGTGGGTCCCCTTGCCTCAAACCTTGTGTGCTAGGAAATAAGACACAAGGTCCATCTATAAGAATGGAGAATCAAGCCTTTGAAATACAAACGTTTACTAAAATAAAAAAGAAGAGTCAAATCCAAACTTGTTAAGGATTTTATCAAGAAAACTCCACGAAACCTTGTCATAAGCCTTGGCCATATCCAATTTGAGAATCATAGCATCATTTTTACTAAGTTTAGCTGAGTGGATCATCTCTTTGATAGTAATGATCCCATATTGAATTTGATGTCCCAAAACAAAACCTCCTTGTTGTTATGATATGATAGAAGGAAGGAGCAATTGTAAATGTAGAGCAAGGATTTTCATGCAAATTTTGTAAGTAGTGTTACAAAGACTTATAGGTCTAAAGTATTTAAATTCCATAACATTACCACATTTTGGAACAAGAGAAAGAAAAGTACAATTCATATCCTTAAGCATTTTTTTTGGCTGAAAAATTCTCTCACAGCTTTGTAAACATCATTTTTAATAATATCCCAAAAATGTTGAAAGAAGAAAGCTTGAAAACCATTCGGGCCATGAGCCTTATATGGAATGAGATGTTTGACTATAAATTCAAGATTTTCCATGGATGGGCTCATTGAGAGAATTATATTATATTCTTGAAACTATAGAAGGAATGCAGTTAAGGAAGTCTTTCTCCTTCGCCAAGTTAGGAACACTGTGATTAGTAAGTAGGTTTTTAAAGAAGGATATGGATTCTTCTTTTATTTCTCTCTTATCTTCCAAGATATTCCCTTCTCTTTTCCTTATTTTATTAATTCAATTCAAACTTCTACGCTTGAGGGTAGACGGATGGAAGAACCTAGTATTTTTATCTCGCTTATTTGAGCAAGTGATTCTATATTTTTATCTCCATAAGGTTTCTTCCTTCGCTAAAATGTTGTGGTATTATGAAAGAAGAATTCTTTCCTTTTCATAGTCTTCCAAATTAGTTTCATATTCAATCCTTTCATTCTACCTTTGGAAAAAATTTAGGTCAGATTTAATTTTTAATTTCTTCTTTAAAATATTCTCAAAACTCTTCTTATTCCAATATTTAAGATTCATTTTAACATTCTTTATTTTTTTGGTTAATATATACATCACTATTCCTGAACCCTAAACTTCCACCATTCATTAACAAGATCTTTAAGTTCATCACTATGGAGCCACATTTTTTCAAAATGAAAGAGAGTTATCCTTCTCAAAGAGTTCTTAAATCAAAATAATTGGGTTATGATCTGACCATATCCTTGGTAAATAAAAAAGGAATATATCTTGTTTTAACCAATCCTCAGTGAAAAAAATCTATCTAGTCTCACTTGTATAAGTTATGATCCTTCTCTTCTATTTGATCAAGGAGATGGGAGTTTGTAATAAAATCATTAAAATCCTCCATACCGATAGTAAACTCATGGGAACCCCTTTATTTTATGAGGGAGAAATAGGGGTATTAAAGTCACCCATCACAATCCAATCAGATCCATATGTTTTTCCTTTCTTTGTAAAGGGTAGGAGTGTAAATGTTTGATAGTACCCATTTTTACCATTTTCCAAATTTCTCATCATCACAACCATATGATAATCTGTTTTCAATAATAGAGTACCTCATAAATGGTTGGATTCTATACCACAACTATTCCTCCAAGGCCCATTCGAACTAACGAGAAAAAGCCTTATATTTTATCCAAAATAATTTACATGATTTCAGGAAATTCTCATCTTTCATTTTGGTGTCTTGAACTACTAAAACATCTATTTTTTGTTCTTTAATCAAGTCTTGAAGAACCCTCCATTTAGTAGGGATGTTGAGCCCTCTTCCATTCCAAGAGATACAATTCATTTTCTAATATTGGGTTTTTTTCCTAAATACCTTCTGGTCCAAAAAGATTGTTTCCCTAAGTCAATTTCCTTGTGAGTAGATATTTTTCTTGATTCAAATTTATTTGTTCTACCTTATTTACTATTAAGAGTCTCCACATTTATTGGGTTTTCTCCCCTTGTGATTTCCCCTTTTCCAAATGGATTTAGTTTGGAGGATTCACCCATTTTGCAAATGAAACCATTTCTCCTTTCCCTAGGGTGTTATTTAGGGGTTCCCCCTTTTTGGAGTTAATTCCTCTTTCTTATCTTCCATCTCCTTGTTTAGAATTTGTTGAACATTCATGATTTCATCTGAAGAGAGGTTAATTAGATCACCTACTATCATCCTCTCTCCCATTGAAGTAAAAGATATTTCATTTTGCTCTTGTCCCTTCTATTTTTGGATCTTTTCCACCACTATTTCTTCATTGATTAAATCTACAGTTTTTTGTTCACCCTTGTTTTCATTCTCCATATTTTCTTGTCCAGAAGTTTTACTACTCGATCCAATCCCTTTATAAGAGGAAATAGCTCCAGCTTCCTCACATATGGGAGTCTTTTGCTAGTAGTTCCTTCTTTTTCCCTTATCTTTGAATCATACCAAGACTAACTTTTTGATCTCCTTCTATTGACCACCAAAGTAAAACCATCTTCATCCATTTCTAGAACAATTTTAGTTGGATTTATCACAATTTCCTCTCTTTCTTGGATTCTAAGAGGCTTATACCCTTCAGTATGATTCTTAAAAAAACATTCATATGGTCAACTGCACTTTGCATAATCCCTTTTATTTTATCTTCTTTTCCTTCATTCGTTGTTACGGCCATATAAATCTTGGAGATCTTGAACTTATAGTTTTGGGTCGAATGTCCCCAAACATTGTATTTAGAACATTTTTCTAGAGAAATTTCTATTTAAATATTTTTCACTCATATTCCTAATCTAGACTTCAACTAGATGATATTAGTGATGTCTGGCCTACTGATAGTATAAGTACAAAATCTAGCACAAAAATTCTATTCATATTCAAAGTTACATTTTCTATTAGTACATGTGAGCCCAAGGATTTATCCTAGGCCATATTTAGAAAAATATTGAGTATAATTAGAAGATAAAGGAGTATCATTGAATTTCTCAATAGAATAAAAATATGTAAAAGGGTATGGATCAGTTGGAACATCATAAAAATATCCACGATAAAGGAATTCAAGCCGCATATGAAGAGTAGAGGGGACCCCATGCATAACATGGATCTAAGGCTTCCCAAGAAGAGTGTTATAATTGAGATTATTGGGCATTACGTGGCATGTAATAGTGATTGTGCAAGGACCAACAATGATAGCGAGAGAAATAGTACCTAACACACATGTGGGGATATTGGCAAAGCCGTAAATAGATATCGATGAAGGAGCCAAAGAAGTTTCATAAATAACCAATTGATGGAGGAAAGGAATATTACATATGTTAAGGTTGGAGCCATTGTCAACTAAGGCACACTTGACCATGACATTATTGATACAAACATGAATATATAAGGGGGTCATGGTATAACATTGCTTGATAAAAAATCATCGATGTGAAATTTATTTAATCTTTGTTGAGAGATAGAGTAGATGTAAACTTATGATATATATATTTAGGTGATGTGTGAGGATGGATATAAGTTGTAGCTAAGTATTCTTTGAGATAGTTTTTATGATCAAGGTGATTCTACAAGTATTTATTTATAGAAATATCTATGATTGTAAGTGTCTAATGATGGAGAAGAATAACTATCTAGGATATTTCGATCAATTTGTGTTCACGAAAATGATTAAGAAAAACATGGAAATGTATGCCTAATCTAATCCCTATGTAGTAGTAATTAAATAAGTAACTAAAAATAGAAAGTAACCAAAGCTAATATGAGCTCAAAAGTATGAAACCCTAGTTAGAAAGGAGAGATAAAATGACTTAGTTGGTTCACAATTGAATATGAACTATGCCAAAGTGTTGATTAGGTGAATAGAGAGGGAGAAGCGTTACAAAGAGCCTCTAAAAGTGTGTGAGTTAATGATCTTCCTATACTCCTATGCTTGGAGAGGGACAGGGGTGCTGTGGGAGTTGTGGACCCACTTCTAGGTGCCTGTGACTACCAAATTTTTAGAAAACCTCCTATGACTAGTCATGATGTATTCTTGACCTTTTCCTTTGGTCATTTATTATGTATGCAAAATGATCACTAAGGTCGCAAATAACATGCAATAAAGAATGACCTAAAAACCTTTGCGGTGCATCAAATCCCAAATAAAAACATGTAAATGAGGGGTCAGACTATCCTCAGCTATGAAATGAGTGAACTTACGACTAAGTGATGAACTACATTTCAGACCCAATGTAGTTCTAGGTGTGTGTGTGTGCCAGAATCAGGTGGATTTTGTTTGTGTTGCACTTGATATCGAGAAAATAAATAGATGTAAATAAATGTAATAGATTTGTGTATGGAATAGAATGAACATTCCCTCCTATGAATTGTATGTAGAAGAATGCACTCCCTTGCCCGAGGAACCGATGATAGAATGGATGCTTGAATGTTCTTGAATAGCCTTTGGATGCATCCTTAGGTGGTGATAGCTAATACTTAGTTTTTGGTCCTTTATTATTATCACTTAAATTTATATTTATATTATTACCTTGCTTGAATTTCATAATTAACCCTAAAAAGGATGACTACCATAAATATAAGATTCTCAAACAACTAGAAAGGACCCAAAAGATGTGAAAAAAGTAAAAAGGGGTCATGGGCACCTAGAGGAGACATTGACACATGAAACTGGTGTCCTAGTTGGGCGCTGGTGTCTAGGGTGAGAAATGTCATAGGATGACAAGTTAAACTAAGTAAGTAAGAGTATAATACCAAACTTGGTAACATAAAGCAATGAAAAGTGGCCAAAAACATGGGTTAATTAGTATTATTCTTAATTAGGAACCATATTAATAGTAGTATGCAATCATGACTAAATAAATGCCTAGAGTACGTGATTTTGTGTCTAAAATAGATAGTTTAAGACAATGGTGATACTATATTTACTCATGCTTGACTAAAATAGACCATTCTGAGCTTGGTTTCAAACTTTGTGAAATTTCCTTACTATATGATCGTAATCTTTGGGATAGTTCTAGGAATTCTTATAGAACCAAGAAACATTGCATACTTTACTTGAAAGAAGAAAAATCCATCTAAGACTATGCCACACGATGCGAGATCAAGTTAAATGTTTCATACATTCAATCAATAAAGAATATTCAAAAATAACTCATAACTAAAATTTCTACCAAGAAGATATCTCAAGAAGCCAAAAATGGCTCAAATCATGCAATAGCTGACATATTACACTATAAAGGTCTTCTCATAGTTTTTATACTCTACATTAAATTCCAATTAAATCACAAAATTTCTCACTCTTCATACAAACTCTCTTTACACTTACCATTCTCAACTTGTCCTTCACCTTCCTTCACTAGCTTTCGGCCCAAATAAAAACTTTTGGCTTGATAGCCTCTACTAACTCTTTACCACTTTATACCATATTTCACACTTCTCAACCAACATGAAAACCATTGATTCAAGAGCATCAATGTACATAGTTCAAATTTTGTCTGATTAGCCTTATAGGTTGTTTTAGTTGTTTTTTTGGGTGTCTTGGTCCATGTGGACCCTTCTAGATGTAATAAATGGCATTTTGGAAGTTTCCTCCAAAAGCCATATTTAAATATTAAAATAGTGGGGTATTGTAATCTAGTCTTTAGTGTTAATATGTTAGTCACTTAATGGTTAGTATAGGTTTAGTGTTAGTAAATAAGGTGTTCATGACATATATTTTCTCATAATTAACCAACCAAGATGTAACTCACTATGGTAAGTTTGTGTTAGGGTGAGTTAGGTGGTGGAAACCTAACCACCTCTTCTTTTCTTTTAAAATCATGATTCAAATGAGAGGTTGTTGTTTAAAGTTGTAGGAATTTTGGGTGAGAGTGAATCTATGTAATCAGAGCCTTAATGGCTCTTGAAGCTATGTATTCCATTTTTATTAATGAAAGGCTTATTTTAGAACAAAATGTGTATGAGGATTTAAAATATGGTATGGTGCATCAAATGTTGATGAATTGATGATTGAAACTATATTGGAATTATTGTATGAATTATTCTATAGGTATGGAATATATTTTCAGGCCTATGGAGTACATAAAAGGGTTTGAAGAGGTGATAATGTCAAATAATACAGTCATATACAAGGAGGTAAGCAAATTGTTTGTAGTATTGTTTTGTTGAGTTGAAGGAAAGAAACAAGCATATTTTTCATTGTAAATGGTGAAAAGGGATAAAAAAAAATTTGAAGGTAGTTTGTGACATAAATAAATGTTTCATAAAGTTTCAAATCAAATGGAGGAGTTTTGATAGGTCAAACATAGAAAACACAATCAGAAACCCCTATTTTGTGTAAGAAACTAGTCACTAAATCTTGTGAATGAGGTTGATGAAGGCTTAATCACTCAATAAACTCTAAATATGAAATTTTATGCTCATTAAAAATAAACTTTTCAATTGGAATGAAGTTATGAAAGTGTATAAAACTTGAGATATGATTTTTTAAACTTGTTGCTCTCTGACGATGCATGTTTGTGAAAAATTTCTAAAAAAATCATAATTTGGAATGTAGGGTATTTTTACCCATAATAATATGTGTGAAAAAATTTAGCACTAAATTCAAATGTGGGAGAAAGATATCATCACTTTTCAGTTTCAAGTTCTTGAGAGACCTAGAGGAAACCTAGTTAAAAGGTGAATTTTACAAAGGAAGTATATGCAATATTTGGAGTTGGGTAATGAAAATTTAAGGGAAGGTAAATAACATTATTATATTTCTAAAAATTAATTCTTGTGCTTGGTCAGTCATTTGAGGAGGATTTAATCATGATAGGGTGCTTTAGGAAGACCTAATGGAGGGTTTGTAGACCAAATCACAAAAAGAGACCTACAAGAAATTGTATGAAGAGTTAAGAGCTTATATTTTAGGGAATATTTTGTATAGAAAAATTTAAACTAATGAACATAGTGAGAAATCCTATAAAGATATGGAGGAGTGAATGCATTGTTAGAGCATGAAACTTGGTCTTAAGGGCATGTGAGGTCAAAAAGGGAAAACACACAAATTGAAGTAATGAAACTAGTTTGGTGATGTGACCAGGTGTTTTTGGTGTTGTCAATCATGTTAGAACTTTTTATCCTTTGGAACAATGATTTAGTTCATTTTGGTCACTTGAGCAAGATTGAGCTAGTATTAGCAAGGTAATGGTTATTAAGGAAAATGAATGTTGTAGTTATTTTCATGACTTTTAAGAAATATTTTTGGATAGATTAAGTATGTATATAGGGTCACTACTTCAAAAATCATTAGAATGATTAAAAACAATAAATTAATCAACCCTCCCTTACATTTACTCAAAATTGTTATTTTGTACCCATAAGACCATGCTCTTGTTAGCTCCATGGTTGAAAACATCTACACATACCCATAATGAAATGGTTACACATTTATATACCCTTTATTATCACTGCGGTGAGGTGTAAATTTTAATGCAATTATTATAGGTAAACTCATAACCCTCTTCTCTCAATCCCTCATTCCTTTTCTCTAGCTTCCTAGGTCTTACTAGCCCTACATTTAAGCCTTTTTCATCATATCTTTTGATTTCCTTACTCATTTTTCCAAGAAAAGAATTTTTTGACCACCCATTTAAACCTTCCTCATGTAGAAAAAGTTTCATTAGCACCTTATTTGAAAAATATACCTCAAGTTTAATGTTTTAGGGTTTTTTATTAGGTCTTATACTAATCTTAGTTATCCTCAGGCTAGTCTGTCATCAAGAACTTAAAATTTGGACACCTTCAATAAAATATTATTCCAAATTATATTTGAGGGGACTCTCATAAATATATCTACATTGGTTATTTCACTAAATTAGGACTTATTCCAGTCCCAATAGCTAAAAAAATAGCCAATTTGAATCCAATATTCCTATTTTTGGATTCCAAAATGTCAAATATTGGAATTATCTGCACTCCAAAATCACACATATTGGATTCCAAAATCACATATATGAAAATCCATAATCGCATATATTGGAATCCGAAATCTTCTATATTGGAATTATATGTACTCCAAAGTCCCATATATTGGAATCCAAAAATCAAATATTGGAATCCATTATATGGGCTAGCGTCTGCTAGAAATTATTTATGATTTGTTATGTATAGAACATGTTTATGTTTTATAAGGGCTAATAGCCACTTAACATTATTTATGCTATGTTATAAGGGATTGTGGTTACCAACCATTCTTTATGCTATGTTATAAGGGCTAGTGGCTATCACCATTATTTATACTATGTTATTTATGCTATCCTATATAGTCTAGCTGATGCTAGGAATTATTTATGACATGTTATTTACATAACATGTTTTTGATTTATATGTGATAGAAAACATATTCACTTGTCCTTCAATGGTTGTAATAAAGGCCACAAAGTGGTGTTAAATTTGAGGTCCATATAGGCGTCTTTCATCATTTTTATACAAGCTAACAAACACTAGGATAATGACTTTCAAGAGATGTGAGACACTTCCAGGTTCATTTACTATGATGGAATTGAACCTAAGCGTAACTAGAGAATGAATGAAGATATTCTAAAGAAACTAGCAGAGGGCGTCGATTCAAACTATGAGAATATAATTAAATATAATCCATCTTCTAATGTGCATGGTAGTGGTATGAACCACCATCTTCTTTGTCTATCCTGATGATATTTAATGATGGCAAGAAAAATTTAAGATCTTCATTATCCACCTATTCAAGCTCCCTACATATCACTCTATCGAATGCCATCACTGTGCGCCCTAACCACGGAAATCCTCATGCATCCAGACTAAAGCTTAAGGGTTTGCAGACACTCAAATCACCCTACAAATAAAAATAAACAAACTTCACCATGAGAAAAAATGTCAAAATCAATTAAAAAATCAAGATTTGATAGCTTTGTTATAGTGAAATCAATTAAATCATTATAGTAAACGAGGAAAGTAAAAACAAAAGGACAATCATTTCATTTAAGTAAAACAAAACTTATCCTATCAACACTAGAAACCATACAAAACCTTAACCAAAAATAACTAAAAGACTCCATACAAATATCTTTGACAATCTTCTTTGTCTAGACCGATGATATTTGGTGGTGGGGGAAGAAATTTTATATCTTCATTACCCTCCTAACATCTCACTCTAGGCGATGCCATCACTATCGTCCCACTCAAGAAAAGGGAAAATCAATGAAATCCTCACATGTCCAGGAGAAAAGTTATAGTTGGTTATCATAATTAAACCCTACAAAACAAGCATACTTATTCTTGCATAAACTTCTTGTCAAGGTTTTTGAGTTAATATGTTTTAGGTTTTAAGGGGTATGTGGGATTCCTATTCTCTTTGCCACAAATATTAATTAATTTAGGGTTACCATCCCATCGAATCTTCATATTTTATTTAGATTTAAGTGAGTTTAAATAGTACTATTACAATTCCATTTAGTTGAGCACCTCCATAGCCTCATATTTAATATCATTGAGATCCCAAGGCTCAAGTGCAAACCAAATCTCCCCCATATTCCTATTATGACCAGTATCGGGAAGAAAAAATCTATGTTCAATGCTACACATACTCAACCACACAATTGCAATACCAATACACCAAGTATTACAAGAACATTAACATCCCCTTAATAGTTATAAACCCACGACATCGCTCGCATTAGAAGAACATTAACACCTAGATTCCAATAGAAGAATAAATCTGATTACAAGAACATTAGAACCCCTTAATAGTAATAAATGTGTGACATCATTCATCATTAGTCCCCCATATCACCTTACGCCATCCTTACGTACCTTTAAATAAGGAAATGAAATCACTTTAGAAATTTTCCTCATGCACTTGACACTTTCCTCAAGTGGGTGGTATGAGAAAAACCCCAAAGCCACAAGCACATTAGGCCAATTCTAGAAAAACAACAAAGCAACAACTATAAGGGAGTCTCGAGGAACACCAAAAATAAAGGCTACTCGATTCATAAACATACATTATACAAAATCACATTACTAGATACAATCACACACATTATACAAAAATGTGTTATCAATTAAATCTACCACACACCACCTTTAGAGTGATACGGGATGAACAACACATCTCCACCAGATTTTGAATCATCGGCCATGGATCCCACCAAGAGGGGGCATTCAGCAGGATTTATTTTAAGGGCTTTCTGTAAAGTTCATCGAGGGTTCTTGTTTGGAAAAAAATTTGAACTTGCACCACTCATGGTGCTAGAGATCGCTGTGTTGTTAAGGCGTGCTTTGGCCACTTTCTAGATGTGTATCATAGTGGTTTTAACCACCTCCAGCCATGCTCATTGAACTTGTATTCCACAATCTTCTTCACACCATTTTCATCTATCCCAATGATATTCGTGAGGTGGATGATGAGAATCCAGTTTTCGTTATCATCCTCTTTAAGCCCCCATCACACTCTGCGAGACACCATCAATGTTTCTATTTTATACTTTCTAGCAGCCACTAGACTCTATTTGTTGCCTTGGAATAATGTTTATAACAATTTTAAAACGACATTAACATTATGTTTTAAAATTTCTAACTTGTTTCCTATATATCATGCAATATGTAATGTTTGTCTCATTCTTGTTAATCACTCAAATAGTTGGTTACTATAGTAAAACCCTACAACTAAAAATAAGAATACTTATGCTCACGTAAAATTATTGTCAAGGTTTAGAGTTATTTTTTTAGGGTTTGAGGGGAATGAACTCTCCTATTCTCTCTGCCCCAAATCTTGAACAATTTAGGGTTATCGTTGCGTTGAATCTTCATATTTTATTTAAACTTAAGTGAATTTAAATAGTAAATTAATATTACAAATAAATTTAAACAAATGTGTTTGTTAAGGTCGATCCCTATTGAACGTAATCAATAGAGAATAACCTTTTTGAGAGTGATGATGTATTACATTACAAGGGTATTTGATCTCTCTATGCATATTAGCAAGACACTCTCTTAGGAGAACATGTTTCTTAGAAGAAAAAAGAAACCAACTCAAATCCTCTATATCATCATTTACATTAAAGTTGGTGGAAGAAATAAAACAATATAGAACTTCAAGATTTTGCATTATCTTAAGGAGTAAAAAATGTAGAATAAAAATCATCTAGAAAAATACCACAGAGAGCGGCCCATTCAACTCGAGAATACGATTATCATAACCACAACCATTGAGATTATTGATAACTCTCTAAGCATCCTCCCTTTTGAAAAAATTAACAAAACCAAACCCCCTGCTAACCCCCGTCTTCTAATCCATTACCATGTAGACATGTGTGATGTGTCTAGATAGCTTGAAAATGTCATGCAAATCAACATCCATTGTGTCCTCGAATAGATTAGTAACTCGATTAGAATTTTCATTTTTTTTTTTGGCACATGGTGTCACTGAAGTGGTCCATGACACTCCTGAGACTGGGAGGGATGTAGGTTGATCTCTAAACAACGAAGAAGAAGTGGCGGTACCACCAGTTCCACTTCCACTTGTAATAAGGCCCTTGGATTCCTTATCCATTGTTAAGAATTTTGTGGCACTACGGGGACATGATCCTTGAAAGTCCATTTTGATGTCCAGTGATCACCCTTCTTATGGTAGAAATGGAAAACCATGAGCACCACACCACCCTTGGAGCCAGCCAGGATGGATAGCGCATCTCCACCAAATTTTTAATCATTAGCCTTGGATCTCATCAAGCAGAGGCGCTGCTAAAGGATTTCTTCTAAGGAGACGCATATAAAGTTCACAGAGAGTTCCTGGTTGGAAGCACCACCAAACTTGCGCCAAAAATGGTGCTAGATATCACGCTTGTTAAGGTGTACTTAGGAAACTTTACGGATCCACGTTGTAGTTGTATGAATCACCTTCTAGCTATGATCATTCAACTTGTATTCCATGATCTTATTCACACCATTTTTATCTTGGTCCAATGATATTCGAGTGGTATTTGATGGAAATATAGGTCTTCGTTATTATCCTCTTTAAGCTCCCCCCATCACACTCTATTGGACACCATCACTGTTTCTAGTTTATACTGGCTAGTGGAAGCTAGACTCTATTTATTTCCTTATAATAATGTTTATAACCATTTTAAAATGTCATTAACATTATGTTTTAGAATGTATAAGCCATTCTTGTAAACGGTGGAATATGTAACATTTGTCTCATTCTCCTTAATCATAATCCAACATATGTTTGGGGCATGTGTGTGTATCATTATCCTACTATTCAATCCCCCACATCTCACTCTATCATATGCAATGCACTTCTTCCCTAGCTTAAGAAAAGGGAAAACCAATGAAATCCTAATGCATCGGAGAAAATTTTATCGTTGGTTATAAACACTCAAATAATTGGTTATCATAGTAAAACCCTACAAATAAAAATAAGAATACTTATGCTCATGTAAACTTCTTTTCTAGGGTGGACAATGCATCTCCACCAGATTTAAGCTTAATTTTTTTCAATAAAAAAATGTTTTTTAATTTGGTTTAATCCCCACAGATCTTCCAAATCATCTAGTACCGAACAACATAGAATAACACTTGATATCACAAGTTACTCTCTTAGGAGAACATGTTTCTTAGAATAAAAAAGAAACCAAATCAAATTCTTCACATTGTCATTTACATTAAAGTTGGGGAAGACATCAAACAATACAGAACTTCAACACCTTGCATTTTCTTAAGGGGTAAAAAAAGTAGAATACAAATCATCTAGAAAATACCACAGGAGTGGCTCATTCGACTTTGAGAATAAGATTATCATAACCATAACCATTAAGCTCATTGATAGCTCTATGTGCATCCTTCCTGTTGATGAAATTAACATAACCAAACCCCTTGATAATCCCCATCTTCTGATCCATGGCCACATAAACACACATGATATGTATAAACAACTTGAAAAGATTGTGCAGATCAACATCCATCGTGTCCTTGAACATATTGGTAACTCGAATAAAATTTTCATCATTTTTGTGGTGCATGTTATCACTAGAGAGGTCCAAGAAACCCTTGAGACTGGAATGGATATAGGTTGACCACCCACCAATGGAATAAGTGGTAGTACCGTCACTAGTGCTGCTTTTGACTTGTGGTGAGGCCCTTAATGGCCTTATCCATTGTTAAGGTATCTATGGCATCGGTGGGGGTGAGTACCTTATAAGTCCATTTTGATGTCCATTGATAACCCTTCTTACCGCAAATATGAAAAACCATAAGCACCGCACCACCCTTGGAGCCAACCAGGATAAAAATACATCTCCACCAAATTTTGAATCATCGGGCTTGGATCTCGTTGGGTGGGGAAGCTATAATAGGATTTCTACTAAGGATATTCCTGTAAAGGTTTTTGAGGGTTCTTGGTTAGTAGCAGCACCAAACTTGAACCACTCATGGTGCTACATATGATGCTTATTAAGGTGATCTTTGGCCACTTTGCAGATGCACATCATAGTGGTGTCAACCACCTTCGGCCTTTCTTGTTGAACTTCTATTCCAAAATATTTTCACGTTGTTTTCATCCGGCCCAATGATATTTGGTGGTGGCTGATTGAAACAAGGTCTTCGTTATCCTCCTCTTTAAGCTCTCCCCATCGTATTCTATTAGATGCAATCACTATTTCTATTTTATACTAGCTAGCGGGTTAGGATTTATTTGTTTCTTTGGAATAACATTTTTAACAGTTTTCAAATGTCATTCCAAATGTTGCTAATATTTTTGAGAAATTTATTTTCATTCCAAGATCATCGATAAATGGTTTGTTTGGTCATAATGCAATCTTCAACACAAAAATAAATAAAAATATTTAAAATAATGATATGTAAAATAATAAATAGAAAATGTTTCAGATTTATATGTCTTTAGTAGCTACTAGGCTTTATTTTTCTTTGGAAAAGGTTTAATCATTTTCGAACTTTCATTAAGATTAACATATGATGATCGGTAAAAAACATTTTATGATTTCAGGGAAGCCTCCATGGATCTGCAAATCAATAAGTATAGGGGAGAGGGGCTAATAGTGGCACACCCTAAGTTAAGGGGTCCACACAATTAATTGTTTATCACATGAGATTGTGATTTTTATACTAATATGTAGTTCAAATTTTTGTTAGCTTATATTTTTTCTTTGGAATGTTCAATTAGAGGGAAATCCATATTTTGAATTGATTTAAAATAATAAATTTGAGTTACACTACAACCAAGGTGGAAACCAATACTTGAATATGGGTGAAAATGCTTGAACATTGAATTTTTTATACTTGTACATGGGTAAAAGGTCTTACATGTCATGATGTGATTGGCTACTCTACATAATTATTATGTCAAAAATAAATAACTACTAGATAGTACTATGACAACTATTGGGTATTGTGTGATCAATAGTCATGTCAACTATTGGACCATGTTCATCTATTGGCCCCTCCCCTAACATTTTTCTATTTTATACGGTCTAGCGGCCGCTAGGATTATTTATTGCTTGTAAATAAGGTTCCTATCAATTTCAAAATGTCTTTAAGATTAAACCATGCATAAGTGGGAAATAAATTGTTATTTATTTCAAACGAGACAACATCAATGTGTGAAAAAAAGTTTAAACTATTTAAACCTTATAAAATGCATTCTTTTATTGGTCCACATGATCCACGAGTTATCTCTTCACCTAAGTTAGAGAAAATATTTTTCTTTCCCAAAGACACAATCGAAAAAAATTATTGTGCACTATGAATCTTTAAGAACCTTAAGGTAGTTACTTTATTCCATAAAAATGCATAATACATTGATGGATTTGGAAGAAAATTATATAATTCAAATGCCAATTGTGTTTTTGAATGTTTTCAATGATCTACACATGTTTTTTGCTCTCCTGCATGTTTACACGATCTACATAACTCAGTATAGATTTTGAATCAGTCTTATAGTTTCCATCAAAGATCTAGTATGTTGGGGTTTTGAGATTAATTTTCTCTTTAACCTTATGTGACAAGAATCTCATGTCATCAATCAAAAGTATATTGTTTTCACCATAAACATTCCCATACATTTCTACTATTTGTTGTCTTGTATTTTTTTGAACTTACATTATTGGCATCCCCAAATGAATGGAAATTGGGTTTCTTGCTGCCATATAATTGTTTTATGAACATGTATTTCATCATTGTTGAATCCATAAATGAAGACCATAAGGCGGTTTCAAAATATGTTGATGTAGTACTTATCAATCCATAGCTAAAATCTCGTTCAAAGTATTCAGTATTCCCAGTGTGATCTAAAATTTGGAACCATATTACGAGGTATTTTATTGCCAATACTAGAAATTCCAAATAGAAAACCTTCAACTCCTAAAACTAGTAATTTTCGAGGCTTCCCAATAGGATCTATAAAAAAAAATCAGAATCAATGTAAGCTTCCAAAAGTGATTAAAAACAATGCATCAAAGTATTTAATCACAACTCAACAACAACTTATAAAACTATAATATCATCTCAATCACAATGAAGATATAAATACTACCTACTTTTAAATTTGTAATCTCAACATATAAAATAAAGAGTGACCATATGATTGTACGAATGAATATCATTGTAAAAAACATTTTTAAATAATTAATAATTATATATTTTCTATTTGTTGCAATTTTTGGATGCCCTTCGCAACACTCAAACCTTGACACAATATCTCTATTATGTTTATATACAAATCAGTCATCAACCACTTATCTTTGAAACAATTTTCTTCATTATATTTCATCCCCACCATAAAATTTTTCGAAGGGTTTCCCTTTGGGCCCATTGTAATACAAAATGTGTTTCTAAGGCCAAAAACAATACCATCTCTACTCCAAATCTTTTAGAGATATTTTACTACAATTTCGTCTTCAACACAACAATGTTCATTACCCAAATGAATAAATGGTTTGAAATCAGCACACAATTTTTTTTTCAAAGCCTCAATCAAATTTTCAAATTCGGCGCAAGAGAGATAACTAGACCAAAATTCCACTTCATATTTTCTTCCAAGTATCTTTAAAAATTCCTTGAGCCCACCTCACAAGTAGAGAGTATCCTTACCAAACTTGATTGTGAACTCTTTGTAGGATTGGTTTTCTCAGAGAAAACCATCCAAATCTAAAATAATTAAATAATACTCTTGGAAAACTACATAGAAGTAATTTTTCTCAATTATGTGCAAAACGATATTAACCAATCAAATAATTAAAATTTCAGTATGTTAACACTTACTGATTGAGAATCCATCTTGGATTCCCTTGCACTCCCCCTCTGTAGGTTCTTTTGATGTTTTTTCTATATTAAAAAATCAATTCAAAATAAATTGCAATTCGATGTAAAAAAATATGTGAAAAAACTCACTTTTATACAATATTGTATAGATGTAGTTGTATATTAATGACTAGTAGGCGTAAAGCTATTAATTCTTGGACTATGTTTAGGTTGACAGTATATGATGGGCTTAGCGACTACTAATAGCCAACTATACAGAAGTAATTTTTTTTCAATTTTCCACAAATTAATATTAACCAATAAACAAAAAAATTTACTCAATTCAAAATAAATCTAATTAAAAGATGCATGTTAGGACAGCACTAGGGTAATACATATTACAAATAAACTACTTTGCTATAGGTTCCTTCAATTATGAGGGTCTTATAAATGGTTTTATTTATAATTGTATATGACTATCATACCATTTTTGTCTATGAGTTCATGCGTGGCATGCAAACAACCTCCCCATTTGGAATCAAATCTGAAAAAAATTGAAGTTATTATTAAAAATATGTAAACAATGACAATCGAAAACATCTTGTAGAGATAAATTTATAAAACGAGTATATCCCACTCACCTTTTATAGATTCATTGGATGGATGGTCAATGACATCCGGGAAACAACTTGAATTGGTTCGACATAATAAGATCAACATTTTATCCTTTGTTTTTTTATGTGGAGAGGAAGAGATGATGTCTTTCTCTATTGTTTGGTTGCCTCCATAAATATTGTATGTATTAGTTTTAATGCATTAAACTAGTAGAAATGTTTTAAGTGATCTTCATCAATGTACCTTTTTTAAAATGACAATAGTAATGTTGTAAAAACATTTCTTCATCATGTGATTCAATAATAAAAACTATAGATAGACCTAAGTTAACCAAATAATGTACTATAACACTACCGCCATACAACACTAGAGCCAAAGAATTATTTGAGTGAGTAGAGTGCACATATGAGACCAAAATAAATAAGATCTCTCATAGACAAAAAGGATGTTTCTTTTCTCATAGGATAATTTCGTTTGTAGTCACCATTGTTGTGGAAGTTGATCCATCCAATCCATGGATATTTTTTTGTATCCCCATTGTTAACATCACAATCATGTACATCAGCTTATTGTCTTCATAAGACAGAAGATCTTAAATTTTCCAATGTTGTCATAAAATATGTAACAATCATCCACAATTGATTCCCCCTTGTTTTTGAATTTTACATGTATTTTTTGTTGTGTCTCTTAACATTTTTGAAGAAGAAAGCAGGTAAGAGAACAATAATTACACAATTTAGCGAGACTAGATCTAAAAAATGTAAGCAAGTCCATTATTACATTGGAAGTGAGTATAATAGACAAATTACATAAATCGTGATCACACATTTTGCATTGAATGGATTAGTTGACGAAATAGAATATATTTTTGATAGGAGCTGGAAGGGATATGCACATTGTGAGTAAATTCTTCGATTGTCTTCCATCATTGTTGGAATATTTCCTTCCATTGTAATCATGTAGTTGTCTATAATTGCTTGAGCTGCCCTTCTTTTCTGGGATAACCTATTCCACTTGACATCAAATTTTCTTTTTACTGATTTTTCAATTCCTCCAGAATCAACTTTTCTTTTTCCTTTAGTTTCTTCTCCCAAGAGTACACAAAACTGGTGGTAGTGACATTCATACATACCATATTTTTCAATAATATTTTTTAGTGCATTCTTTCAATACACAATTACATGGATTTTTACTTTTCATATATTTTAGAAATTTTTCTCTCATCCTTCTGTCAACTTTTAATATTTGGTAGTAAGTATCTAAAGTCTCAGCGATGACGCATACTTCAATAGAGCGAGTTATCCATACTTTCCCTACTTTCACTTTATCTAGTATAATTAATATCTCCTCATCAATCATTCCTCTTACAGGTCTGAAGTAATTCACCATGAAACTTGCCAATGAATTTGGTTGAAAGTTAGGTTGGTTATCCTTAAAAGGAGAACAAGCTAGTCCACTCGATTTAAATAACTCAATGGTTGTTGTCAATTTTGTCCATATGTCCTTAGGTAAATATAGAAATGTCATTTTTCATGAAGGTTCTGTGTCTTAGACACTTTGAAAATAGCAAAAAATCACATCTCGAAACATTAGATTGAAACATGAAATAGTATATTTATATTTTGCATATTACAAAATTAAATTTTAAGAACAAATGTGCTAAAATTAAGTTTTGTTACCTTCAAATCATCTAACTTTGTGTTTCCTGCTCAGGCCCCTGAGGACATCCTGAGGATCTCTAAATCATTTGAGCCTTGCGAGTACATCAATAAAATTGGTATCAATCCAATTTTTGTTTACATCATTTGCTACTAGAAAATTTTAACGGTGACTTCGTAAGGAGCATGTGAAGATATAATGCAAGCCTTTCTAAACTATATCTTACTATGTAATGACTTGTATTTTCTTTCGGGAAAAATGTTTTGGGGCACAAATGGTATGTTGACCATTAAGAATGTAGAAGTGCACTTCATCCCTTTTTAGCTCATCTAGATCCTTGAGTTTGAAAATTTCCTTGGTATAAGATAAAAAGGAAGAAGAAGTACATCCCTCAATGTAGGAGTAGCATTAATCGAGATTGCATAGAAAATAAGGTCAAAATTATCATCATGCACAACATGTAAATTATATTCTCAAGGTGCCAAATGGCACCTAGAAACTTCAATTAGAAAATTATCACCTTTGAACAAAAAGAATTATAATTGTTCAACATTTGAAGTTTCTATTTGTTCAAATATATTGGTTGCTTTCTTCAACAACAAAGCCTATTTATTATTCTTTTTAAGTCCTTAAAACTTTGACTTAGATGGATCAATCTCTAATTTAGAAAAATAAGATCTCCTCAAGCGTTGTAAATAGATTTTCATGTTTAAGGTAGAAAGCAATTTTCTATTCATATAATGACAAGTAGAAGAGGTATCGTCACTTCCATACAATTTTTGAATACCAAATTCATGTTATTATGAAATTAAAGGGAAATTTATACATCTTATTTTGTCTCGAATGCATGAAATTTCCCAAATTTCAACTAAAAAATTACATCGAAGTGAGTACACTAGACAAGTTGTAGAAATTTACAATCACACATTCTGCATTGAATGGATTAGTTAACGAAATAGAACATATCGTTGACTACATCCTGGAAGGGATATGCATATTGAAAGGTAAATTATTTGGTGTCTTCCATCCTTCTCTGGAATATTTTCTTCCATTGCACTCACATAGTGGTCTATAATTGTTTGAAATTCCATTGAGAGAACCTCGGCACTTCATCATCAAATTTTCTTTTTGCCAATTTTTCACTTCCTCCAAAATAAGCTTTTCCTTTTCCTTTAGGCTCTTCTCCCTAGATTACAAACACTGGTGGTAGGAGAATTATGCACACCATATTTTCCAACGATATTTTTTTCAAAGTGCATTACGCAATACACAATTACTTGGATATTTACATTTAACATATTTTGGAAATTGTTCTCTCATATTTATGTCATATTTTACTCTTTTGTAGTAAGTATCTAAAGTCTCTGCTTTATGAAATATGCTTTAATAGAGATATTTATCCATACTCTTCTTGTTTATACTTCATCTATTATAATTTATATCTCCTCCTCGGTCATTCCTCTTGCAGGGCCTGAAGTAATTTTCCGTGAACCTTGCTTAATGCATTTTATTGAAATTTAGGTTGGTTATCCTCAAAAGGAGAACAAGTCATCCCACTAGATCTAAATAACTCAATAGTTGTTATCAATATTTTCCATACATCCTTAGGTAAATATAGAAATGTCATTTTGTCATAAAGGGTATATTTCTTAGAAATTTGAAAATAGAAGACATTATATCTCAATACACTATATTGAAAGAGGAAATAGTATATTTACTTTTTGTATATTACAAAATTAAATTTTAAGAAAAAATTCATTAAAATTAAGTTTTGTTACCTTAAAATCGTTTGAATTTGAGTTTCCCACTCCAGGCCTACAAAGACATCCTAGGGATATCCAAATTATTAGTTCCTTATAGAGTAAATTAATAAAATTGGTATCTATCCAATTTTTGTTTACATCGTTTTGCTGCAGGAAACTTTTAAGAATTACTTCGCAAGGAGTGTGTGAAGACATAATGTGAGCCTTTCTAAACTTCATATTAGTATGTAATGACTTGTATTTTCTTTCAGCCAAAAAACCATTTTGGGAGAAAATGGTATGTTTACTATCAGGAATGTAGAACTACACATCATCCCTTTTGAGGTCATATGGATCCTTGAGGTGCAAAAGTTCCTTTTTAGAAGATAAAAGGGAAGAATAAGTGCATCCATGAGTGTAGGAATACCAATAATCAACATTGAAAAGATAAATAAGTCAACATTCTCATCATGCACAATATGTAATTAATATTCTAGAGGTGCCAAATGAAACCTAGAAACTTCAATTAGAAAAGCATCACCATTGAACAAAAATAATTTTAATTGTTCAACATTTAAAGTTTCTATTTTCTCAAATATATTGGTCACTTTCTTCAACAACAAATCCGATTTGTTATTATTTTTAAGTCCTTGAAAATTTTAATTATATGGATCTATCTCTAATTTAGACAAATAAGATCTCCTCACCAGAGGTAAATAGCTTTGCATGTTTCGATTGAGAAAGAAAATATTTTCTAATCAAATAATCACAAACATAAGAGTTATCCTTAGTTCTTTACAATTTTTGAATACCAAATTCATGTTTTTATGAAATTTAAGGGCATTTATATATCCTCTTTTGTCCTACATTGCATGAAATTTCCCAAATTCCAACCATATTTAAGACAAGAGCATGCCTTATTTTTCTAGAAGCCTTCATTTCCAGTTTCTTGAAAAATGAAACTTCAAACTCCATGTCAAGAATAAGGCACTTATTCATTTTGATGTCAATGCATTAAAACTAAATACAAAATCTTTTCTCATCAATAAATTTTGAATTTAGAACCATACTGAATTCTTTGACAATGTCCTCATGAACAAAAAATAACCACAAAACATCATGCTAATTTTCCCGGGAATGTATTTCTACAAACCAGTCATCATCTCTCTTTTTCCAATCCTCTGCTCCTCCAATCAAAGGAATTTGCATGAAAAGAGTGTGGCCAATGGAAGATATATTACGATAAAAGTAATTAAATAACTTAATATTTTGTAAGCAATTGGAAAGGACAAATATTGTTTCTCAACGGTCTGCAATAACAATGAGATTATGTATCTCAATGTCATTATTTTCATAGAATAAAATTCAATAGGAATAAATATGTATACCATAAAGGTCACCAAGAATACTCCAACCATCCTTTAGTTATAAAAAACAAGAAAGTATTAATAAAAAAGATTGTTATGTGTTGCACTAAGAAATAAAAACAATTAGTCGCTATTAAATTTGGTTTGTTTCAAGTAGTGAATTTTTTGCTAGAAGTGAAGAAGAGTGACCACTAGCATCTATATATTCCCATCACTATAAAAAACATATTTGAGTTACATCAACATCAAGATAGTATGTTAGGCTAGGAATAACATGTAATAGACTTTGAATATTCTTGTGTTAATTACATGTATTCAGAAAAGTGGTAAATATTTTTAATTACATGTATTTAGGAAAGTGGTAAATATATTTCTTGTCTTTGAATATTATTTGTCTTCTCTTGTCTTGGAACATCAAAGAAATGAAAATTCTTAGTGACCGCCAACGTATAAATGAAAAATTTTAGCGGCTAGTTAAGTGTATAATCAATGAAAAATTCATTGCCTACATTATTGTCAAATATAAGTGTTGGAGAATAATAATAGAAGTACATATTTTTAACCGAAGACGTATCATGTTCATCTTGACCTTGCATATTTTCATAAATTACACATTAAAAAAATAGTCCATAACAATTTACCAAAAATTGACGGTGAAGATGTAGATGAACTGTCTCGGGAATAAAGGATCAGAGGCCGTGAAGAGCAATGCTTATTTTATGTTTACTAATTATTCATTGATGAGAAGGCTAGTGGCTGCTAGCCTCTACAATATCAAGGAATCCATTTTAACGATGGAAAAAACAATCTCAACAACTTTTTTGTCATTATTTATAATCATTTTATATAAGCTAGTTATTGTGAATCGTAATGTAAGAGGTTTATAGAGCCACTTAACAATCATAAAAAAATTAAAATACCCTTTAATAGTTCATGATTTTTTTAATATGCAGATTTTCTTTTAGACATTTAAATTATGTGGAGAACATATTTTTAAGGGATTTAAAATAAGTACTTTTGAGTACAAAGGAATTTAAGGCAACCCATTACTTTAGAATAAAATCACCTTTTATGGGTTTTCTATGTGGCACCATTTCATTAGATAATTTATTGATGAGAATTGATGTGACTTACTTTATTGGCTATTTTTTATTTAATTTTTAACTTGAATTCAAGCAACTAATGGTAGCTGCAAAAAAATAATGGGTGACTAATGACTAGAAATTTAGTAAAATTTTAAATGTATAAATAGGTAAGTTTAAGCGCTGGAACTTTATTTTTCCTTGGCTAATGAATCGAATAGTAATGAATTAATTATTGGATCCAAATACCATATTAAAATGTCATAATTAAAACATAGACCTTATCGGGAAAATCAATCTTGTGTGATAAAAAATCCCTTTGTATGCTCTCATTAACTTCAGATTGGAACTTAAATCTTACCTATTATGATAGCTACTAAATAGGAAGCTTTTTTGATAAGATTTGTAATAAATGTCTTGATTTGTAGAACTCGTAACCTTTTCCAATAAACCTTGATATTAAATCCACTAACAAGATTGTATTAATTTCAAATATGCGATGGCATATTCATTCCATATATTTATCTTATCATTCCCCCTTATTTTCACACATTTCGAATTTCTTTCACAATATTTCATTTATTTTGTCATGGCTGGACCAATGTTTCCTTTCATGTAATTTTCCATGGCTTTGAGTGAAATGGGATTTTATACCAAAATTTTGCATCACCGTTTGAAATCCAATTTTCGAATTAAAACAGAGCAAGACCTAGTTACTTATTGAGGGAGTTCTTAAAAATGATGGACATTCTAGAGTAAATTTGGAAGTTACTTGACGTTCGTTTGTCACCTTCTTATCATACACCCACCGAAGGATTGGGATTTGGAGATGGGCCATCATTTGATCAAGCTAGAGTATAGTGTTAGCATGGAAGCAAAAATGGAAAAAACCTTGAGTGCATCATGGCCATTGATTTTTGATGTTCTCTATAAATAGGAAGGTTTGGTGCACGTAGACATTTTTAGAGAGTTTTTCAAATGGTTTAATGTCCTAAATCATTTCTTGTTTGAAGTGGAAAAATTAGGTGAGACACTAACGATAGGTGGTAGGTCACTCCACTTTCTTGACCTAGATGTTATGTCTTCTCCCATTGTAATAGGAATCGACACATTGGGATCTTCTTCACTAGTAAGGTTGTGAGGCATATAATTGGTTAAAGATTCGGGTTGTTGCTAGAAAAGAGCATATTTTCCAACCACCGGAAGAAACCATTTTCAGGCTGGTTAGGTACAAGTTAGGAATGGTCATCTGTTTGGATAAATTACTACTTCTAAAATCCTTTAGGTTGTATCTTTGTTTTGGTTGTTGTATAGTGTTGTCATTTCCATTGTTATCGAATCATACTGATTGGCTTACTAGTCTAGGGTTTTTTATTCCCAACCACTTCTTTTCTTGGCATTGGCCTTGCGTTATTTCCCAAAGTATTGTTGTATCGTTCGGTTTTTGGACTAATACTTTCATTATATTTGTAATGTAAAGGAAAGGGACCCATCAAACTTCCTTTAATTATAAAATACAATAAATCATTAGTAGAAGTTTATGTTATGCATTGCACTAAGAAATTTAAACAATTACTCACTATTAAATTTGGTTTGTTTCAAGTTGTCAATTTTTTGGTAGAAGTGAAGACTAGTGGCCACTAGCATCTATATATTCTAGGATATCTTTCCATCAATGTAAAAACATAATCTTTATAGATTTAGGTTAGAGGGCATTAATGCAAGACAAGAATTATCCTAGTAGCCACTAATTTACTAACATATTGATCTCAACTTGACTACTAATAGGGTCACTAATCTTCTTGCCAACTCAATCATTGGTCATCTAGACATTGTATTGATTTAGTGCAATACTAATGATTGGAATGGTCTAGTAGATATCATTTCACATGAAGGTAGGTGAGGAACTTGCATCCATCATTAACGGAGGTTTGTGTATTTTCATATTTTAGCTGGCCATTGGCTCCTCTCTCCTCACTCTTCTATCTTCCCATTTTTAATCGGAGAATTATGGTTTTCTGGGCTTTCCTTTTATTTCTTTGTGTGGTGAGTGAAGGGAATCGGCCTTCTCATTGTCCATCTCCCACATGCGTCTTCAGGATGTATTTTTTTATGGCTCTATTCATGAATTTGAATTGATCAAATGTGTGTTTGGTGACTCATATATGTAGGCTTCTAATAGGGAGCATGCCCCTTCGATATAAGCTGCAAATTTTGTTTCCTATTATTTTCTACTTCACTGAATAAGGTGGATATTGAGGTCAGTAGAAGAGTAATTCATTTACCGGTTCACAAGGACAACTTGCAAAATGAATTGGCTTATTGTAGCATCCCAAACCCCTTTATTTTAGTGGAAGAGGTTCATTGGATCAAGGAGAAATATTAGGAACTACTCATTCATGTTGCAAATGTGCATGCTTCCCCTTGGCACGGAGGAATGTATTTCAATAGTTTTCCCCCTTAGATCTACGATTCCTACTTCCCTATTTATTTAGCTAATGATCACCTTAATGAGTTTTGCACCCTTGATAAAGAGACATTTCTTCTCTTGCTTAGGAAGGTTTCTCGGTGGGTAGGTGTAATAGTGGGTGGTGCGAAATTTGGGTAGTGGCGTGTGATAGGGGTGGAGATGGTGGATGTGCTCAAAGAAATGCATGGCTCGCCCAAAGGTTCTAGATTCGAGTTTTTGGCTTCCCCAATAGTTGTTTTTGCCACTCTTTTGGCTCATGTTCATTCTTAATTTTGGTTTTTCCTAGTCTATTTTGGTTCTTTAGGATGTTCTCTTAGTTTATCTCCCCTTCGTGGTGTTCCTTGTTGTGGGACTTGGGTTTTTTACGTCAGTTGATTTTCCTATTGGTTCTATATTATGTGGGTGGGGTCCCGTAACTCCCACGGTTCAATGCTCTGTCAAAAGCATTTTAAAAAAAACATATTGAACTTAGTGGTGCTAGGCTGAAATTTTATTTACGGAATATGGGTATTCATTATAATTTGTTATGTTACACTAAGGAGTATAATAAGCTTCGATCTTAGGGGTTATGTGTAACTGAAAATTGTTAATATTTATCTTGTCTTTGAATATATTTTAGATGATTCAACTCTTTTCACACGAGCTTAAAACCTAGGGGTTGACGAGAATCCACCAAAATTAAAAACAAGAAATATAATCAATAAAACACATGAACCAAAAAATAAAACCACAAAAACTAAGTAAGTTGTAAGCTGAGAAAACCCAACATCGATGGAAAACAAAATACCCAATTGTTGACAACTAGGGACAAGAACTATAAATTACAACTAAGAGGATGAGTTGTTTGGCCGGGGAGACATCCTCCCATCCACCGAGACACCGACACGAGCAATACGTAACAATAATTTATATGTAAATCCCGGGAAAATATAAATTCTCTATCCATTTTCCTTCAAAGCCCCTCGGAACAAGGAACATGAACTCTCGAAGAAAACCACATCAAAACCATGTTCCTACAAGATACCTCGGCTATCACCCTCCTCGGTTCCTCCATGTCCAACCCCTCATAAAAATTTTTAGGAAATGGTTGAACCCTCCCAAAATTCTCCAACACTTTAACCAAGTTGACCCAATTCTTGGGATTAATGAAGTGGAGGGAAATATCTCTCATCTCATCAATATTCTACCTAACCAGAAATAGTTGGGACATAAACCAAGAGGCGTCTTTCGAATTAACTTGAGGTTTGTCCGAATCATCCAAATATTCCTCCCTAGAATCTTCATAATTTCCTCGTAGGAATAACCCGGTGACTCCCTAATGATAATCCTAATAAGATCTTGAGAAACAATCCCAAAAAATGCCATTTCACGCTCCATGCCTTGCAGGAAAAGGAAAGGCAGCAGAGGGCACTCTATACTCATCTATAAAAACTCCACACCACTGCTAGCCACCACAAGCAACAAAATGATTAAAAGGAATCCATTACACAAAAAATTAATAACACCTTATTCCCCCTTCTCGAGATATGATATCTAGGATCATGTAAGATCACCTTAATTTCATCGGTTCATCTCTCTTAATGATTCCTTGTTTAGCAAAGAAATTGGTGGTGTAATTTTATTCTCTATAATTATGGTTTTAAACCTAGTTAGGTATTTTTCTCAACCTGTTGGTATCCAGATTTAATCTCCTTCACAACTTGAACAACATCATGAATTTTCACAAGACACTCAAGGATAGATAGATGTTTTGTATGTCATTTGTAGCCAGGGAAGCACACCTATCTGCTTGTTTGCATTCAAGAATTGAGGGAGTGGATAGCACCTTCAAGAGGGTTTTGATCTAACCCTCACTATTTTAGGTTGTGCCTATCAACCAAGGCAAGAGAACCTGTATTGCAGCCCCTATATGGTAAGGAGATGGAGATGTCCTTGTGTTTTGCATATGATATGGAAGAGGCTTTGTGAAAACATGATCAAGTATCCATTATCCAAACTCAAAGGATTTTTCACTACTAAATGATGGAAATGTTCTCAAAACAAAGCTAGAGCTGCTAAAGACATGATAAAACCCTGATCAACTTTGTGCATTTTAGTGAAAGGATTGAATTCTTTTGTGGACACACAATGCAAATGCAGGGGTATTGTAGGTAGGATGAGTTAGTTTAAAATGAAATTCTGATGAGAGATGTTGGGACAAGAGTAGTTTGGAGTCATCACCTTCTTTGGGAAACTTTGCAAATGAATTACAACACCTAAACAACAGAGATGTTTCAATGAATCTGAAGTTCTCTTTCAACCAGGATGTGTGCACACATGGATGCCCAAATCTGCACTATTCCATACAAACTTTGATAACCTGCCACAAAGGCTTGAAGAAAAATACCAATGAAGCATCCAAGAATCCCTATTTAATCATGACCTAAGGTGCACCCAAAGGTTTACAGACAGTCTCATTAATCAAGGACAGTAAGATGATTTTAAATCTGTTTATCTTCTATCAAATGAGAGCTCTTCTGAATGCAAGATTGCAAATTCCATTAAACCATCAACCAGAAATGAGACCCTGTATGATTAGAGAGATCCTAAACACAATATTGCAACATGAGCATAAAACATAAATTGAAAACATACTGAAACACAAGTGTATGCAAACTTTTCCAAGAGATAAAACCAATTAATCCAAGAATTTGATCAGATATATCAGCAAGGGAATGTTATTTAGACAATCTCAAAGCTTGTTGATGGCTTTACAGCTGAAACCAACTCAACATGATGAACATTTGATGCAAACAAGAATAAAAAATGGCTCTCAGGTAGTTCCTCCAAAAGAAAATGGACCTCTTCCAGTTTCCCTTGTGAAAATTCTTCTCTCCTCCTCCAAAATTCTCAAAAGACCTCTAAAATGCCTCCAAATTACATCATATATCCTCTACCAGCTTAGATCCTTGCATCCCAAGAAAAGAATATGCCAAAGGGATCAAATTTGTTACAAAACCCTATCCATTTGATAAAAAATGATATAAAACTGTAAAACAGCTCGCCAAATGCCAGAGATGCACAAATATTTTAAAATATTGCATGAACTTGGATCCTTATCCATCCAAGGTCATGTTTTTGGCATTCGACATGCCAACATGCATTTGTAATCATTTTTCACCTTTTTCCTCATTGTTTTAACTCGCAACTTTTCATTTTTATCTTCACGTGTTTTTCACGAGGTTAAGAAAAACACTCAAGGAAAATATTCCAAAAAACACTACTAGGAACCGAATTATCTCAAATAAAATTTCATGTGATTTGGTGCCAAAATGATGATTCCACACTTCTTGGAGCTTCCATGGCACCCAAAAAATGAAATTACACAGTAACCGTTGATTAAAATCAACTTTAAATCTCTGCCCTCCACGTGTTAGATCAAATCTTGAATATTCCCTCAAAAATACCCTTTTTCCCTTTGGATGAGGTGGGACACGTGTCCAAATACCATTGGACCGGGCCTTTGCCTCCAAAAATGCATTTCAAACCCTTTTTGGATTCGGGAAAATTTTGAATATTTTCCCCGTGAGCCCCTGGATGTGCCACGTGTCCTCTGTGGGCCTCCACCAAAACTGCGTGGGCCAATTTGATGCATTTTGCCACTTTTTTGAGAAAAGGAAAATTTTATCAAAATTCTCCGCGGGCCCGAACACCTGCTGCGCTTCTACCATGTGGCGGTCTCCCATTCGCTGCAGAGCTGACCCCTCCTTTTTTCCTTCACTCCTCACGAGCACAAAATCCCTTGTGGGCCCATGCTCTTCCTTTTCCTTTTGAAACATGCCACGTGTCACCCCTAATTGGATGTGGGGGCACACCTCCAAATTTTCCGCGGATCAATTTTTTACCTTGAGATTTTCACCAAAGTTTGGAAAATTTTTACTTTCTCTCCACGCGCTCCACATCTCCGCCAAATCCGAGACACATGTCCTCCTTTAATTCGTCATGGGGATATCTTGCACTTTTTACCTTGTAAACACAGATGCAAAAATTCACAAACTTATCCTTCGGCCCCTTCCTCTATCTTGCCTCCTGGACATGTGTCCATTTCTTATTGGAGGTGGGCTCTCGGGCCAAAAATTGACATTGAGAATTTTTCAAAAATTGAAGGAAATTTTTAAGTGACCCCCCACCACATTGAGATTTTTTTCAGCAAAAATTGAAAATTTTTTAAGTGACGACCATCTTGGACATGTGTCGCCTTCCCATTGGGCACGGGCTCGTGGGCCAAATTTTTCCCCTGACACCCTGAGCCAAAAAACACCAAAATTTTCCCAAGTCCTTTGCCATCCGCTTGGCCCTCTTGTGCCACGTGTCATCATACCATTGGGTGCGGACCCTCGGAGAAAAAATGTCATTGAGAATTTTTTCAAAAATGAAGAAAAGTTTAAGTGACCCCCACCACCCGCGGTTCATCTGACCAATCACATCATGCCACGTAGGCACATCATCAGCAAGATGCATGAGGGCCGCGGTCAAGAATTTTCCTTTTGCCAAAATTTCAAAAATGACAAGTTAATAATGTTTTCCCACACATCCCCAACCAATAGGAGCCTACCACATTAGCATAAAGATTGTAATGATAAATTTGATGGCCCGAGAGCCCGTCAAAACGTGAAAAATATAGGGAATGCCCTAGAAACCAATTTTTTGACAGGGAAGGTAGAATTCTTCATTTTAAACCAACTGAATCATTTTTTGACATCATTTGCGACCTTGGGATTGGGGAAACACTTGCACGAATTCAAGATTTGATCAATTTTGAGTTTTTGCATGATTTGGCAATGGAAAAGATGGCACATCTAAAAAAATGAAATATTAGGGCACAAATGGGGGAAACTTGGATCTTGTTTCAAAATAGGGTAGAATAACAACATTATGAGCATATCAAAGGCATTCAATTGGAAAATGTGAACTACAGACCACGAGACCAAAAATGAAATGTTTGTGAGTACATTTGGTCATGAAAAATAAGGCACATTATGCAAACTCAATAATGGGACCAACATTGGCTCCTACTTGGGGATGGGCACTCCCAGAATGAGTGCCACAAGATCACAACATAGACCAAGTGCCAAAAATCCATTGGGTAAGGAGTCAAAACATGCAGAGCAGCCCAAAAACTAGAATTTCCACCAAAAAGGACCGAGAAAACCAGACCAAAAATGGTTGCCAAGGACAAAAGGGCAAACCACAAGCCAACAACAACAAGAACAAGGAAAAGAAAAAAAAAAACAAGGGCTATACAAAATGTACAACTTGTGCATACCTCACATGGGGGTTCAATCCAAGAAATGTTTTAAATGTCTACCATTAACAGGAAGCTCCAGAAAATCCCCATCTAAATCCTTGAGAAAAAATGTATTTTCTCCAATCTTGATATCAATGGCATAAGGGCCCATCCATAGAGCATCAAACTTGCCATGCTTTCCCTTGTCTTCATGCCTACTATCCCACAACAAAACCAAATCTCCAACACTGAAAGCTCTAGGGGTGACCTTCTTATCAAACAACTTCTTCAATTTCTCCCTAAACCTGACATGCCTTTGATGAGAAGCTCTCCTTTCTTCATCCAACTCAATGATCTGATTGATTCTTGATTCATATGGGCTATGCTCTTGATCTTCCAACTGCTGGGAAAACTGAAAAGTGGATAATTACAGGTGTAATGGCAGCAAAGCCTAAGTTCCATACACCAGTTCAAATGGAATTTTACTAGTTGCTCTTTTTGGAGTTATTCTATCAGCCCAAACTACAAATTTCAACTGTTCTCCCCACTTCTTCTTGTTGATTTCCAAGGTTCTTCTAATGATCTTGAGCAAGTTCTTGTTACTTGATTCAGCTTGTCCATTACCTTGTGGATTGTAGTTTGAAGAATAAGTTAGATTTATCCCATATTCATTGCACATTGCCATCAAAGGCTTGGCTCTAAAACACATAGCATTATCAGATACAATCTTAACTGGAACTCCAAACCTACATATGATATGATTCAACAAGAAATCCATTACCACTTGGTGTGTTGCCTTTCTAGATGGAATTGCCTCAACCCATTTTGTAAAATAATCAGTTGCTACAAGGATCCATTTGTAACCAGCACTAGAAGGATCTGAAATCTCACCAATAAAATCCATTCCCCATTGTTTGAAAGGAGCTTCAATTGATATAGGTTGCAAAGGAAGGGATCTGAAGCTTTCAATCTTCCCGAGAAGCGTTGAAAACTATCACATCTTCTAACTAGCCAGTTTGCATCTTTGAAAAGAGTTGGCCACCAATAACTAGCTCTTAAAATCTTATGTGTTGTCACTCTCCTAAAAATTTCCTCCACAAACTCCCCCATGGAAATCAGAAATCAACTCGGGAGCTTCATCTTCAGTTATGCATTTCAAGAGGACACCCTCAGGGTTCTTCCAAGCTAACCCAAGGTCTGTTATGATATATTTTTGAGAAGCCAACTTAAGGGCTCTTTTTTATTTTTATTCAAGTGACTAGGACAAGCATAGGTGCTTGAGGTAGAATATCACATCCTTGTACCATTCAGAATTCATCAATTTTTCAAGAAGGTCTGCCCTTCCTTCCTCTAGCTGATTCACTTCTACGTTTTGCAAATTACTCTCAGCCATGAGCTTGGCAAGACCCAAACCTCTTACCAACTTTGTAGTTTGGATATCCATATCATACTCTTGTAATTTGTTGACCCACCTACATCTCTTGCTTGATATCTCCATGTCAGATAAGATGTCTTTAACCATGGTGTGGGGAAAATAAACAACAACCTTTGAACTCAAAATGTAGGGCCTGAAAATCTTTGTTGCTTTTACCAATGCAAATGCTTATTTCTCCATAATTGTGTACTTCAGTTCAGCTTCTTGTAAAGCCTTTCTAAAGAAATCAATAGGCCTCTCAGCTCCATTCTCATCCTTTTATAACAAAACTAAAGCAATAGTAAATTTAAATGCAAAAGAGAAGATTTGGAAAGGCATCTTATAGTTTGGAGCTGCTAAAACAAGTGCATGCTTGAGTGCATCCTTTATTCCTTCAAAATCTTGGATGGTAGCCTCTTCCCACTTAATAACTTGATCATTTCTTAGCATGCTTATGATTGGAAGAGTTAACTCAGAAAAATTGGAGACAAACCTTCTAATGAAATTGATTTGGCCAAAGAAAGATTGAATACCCTTCTTGGTTCTTGGAATAGGCACTTTGCTGATTGCTTCCACTCTCTCAAGGTCTATCATAACACCTTCTTTGGACACAATATGCCCCAACAACTTGGCCTTTGCACACCAAAATGAAACTTCTTTGGATTAAGTGAAATGCCATACTCTCTACATCTGATCAACATCTTCTCTAGGTGTTGCAAATGGTCTGCTCGCTGCCTTGAAAAAATAGTCACATCATCTTGGTAAACTGTAATAAACTCATTGATATAACTAGCAAAGGCAACATCCATTTCCCTTGAAAAGTAGCACCAGCATTCATCAATCCAAAAGGCATCCTTACAAAAACATAAGTCCCCCAAGGAGTAGTGAAGGTTGTCTTAAGTCTTTCTAATTCTTTGACAACTACTTGATTGTATCGGAGAAACCATCCAAAGTAGAAAGCATTTCTGACCCTGTTACAAGCTGCAACATATTCTCCATGTTTGGCAAAGGATAGTTGTCCTTCATAGATGCTTTTTTAGATTCCTAAAATCCACACAAAGTCTGATATCTCCATTCTTCTTTCTAACTAGCACAAGGTTGGCAACCCAAGAAGAGTATCTAGTAGGCTGAATAATGCCACCATCTCTCAATTTCTTCAACTCTTCTTGCATTTTCATGGAAAGAAGTGGGTTAATAGGCCTTTGTTTTTGTCTAAATGGCTTGGTTTTGGCCTCAAGAGGGATCTCATGCTGAAATAAATCTTCTCTATATGCCTTCAGCTCTGAATAAGACCAAGCAAGGTAGTCTTGATATTTCTTTAAAAGTTGGGCATAGGACTATTTCTCTTCTTTGTTGAGATGGCTGCCCAACTAGATCTTCCTTGGTTTGTCTTTAGTTCCCAAGTTGTTCTCTTCCACATCCCTTGAAGCAAACAAGTTTCTATTTATGATGCAATCAGCATTGCTAAAATTGGATTCAAGTGCAACAAGACCTTTAGGAATGGTATTTGTCTTCAATTGTATAATTTCCTTGTCAAACAAAGTTTCTCTACCTTCATTCATGCATACCAATGGTTCCCAATCAATATTCTAAGCAACAAACTCACCTTGGCATTGTAAGAATCTCAACACTTGTGCATCATCATCAAAAATCTGCCAATGCTTCACATTATCCGGGACAGCTGGCCTTGTTAGCACTTCAATATCATATTCACAAAAAGGTGAAATGGCGATGCAATTTTCAAATCTAGAACCAAGGATAGCCAACTTATCAGCAGCAGCATTAAGACTTCTATCATGGTAAACAATGTTAAAGGAATCAAACATTTCAATCAAGTCCCAAACAACATGCTTATATTGTTTCATACGCTGATTTTTTGTAGCATACAACTTTCTTACTTGCTTGACAACCAGCTCTAAATCCCCCTTGGCAACAATATCCTTCACTCCATATTTCCATGCAATCCTTAATCCCAATAATAATGCCTCATACTCAACAATGTTGTTAGTACACTCAAAATTGAGCTTGAAGGAAAAAGGAAACTCTTCTAAACTAGGAGAAACCAACACTATACCAGCACCATTGCCAAATTTGGAGCAAGCTCCATTAAATAGTAATGTCCATGGAGAACCTACCATACCAAGGCACTCTGATTTATCCATCTTATTCCCTTTTCCATCAGCAAAACCAATGAAGTTGTCAACATCTACATCAACAAACAACACTTCATAAGAAGCATTGTTGGGATCTTCAATCAAGTGTAACATCTTCTTTTCACCATAGAGTTTGACAAGGTTTGCCCTCAATGGGAATGGTGGAAAAATACATGTCCATTTGAACACTACCACCAACACTTGCAGCCCATTTTCTTGACAAAAGCATACCCCATTTGGTAGGGCAGTCAACAATTACAACATCAAGTTTTAAATTCTTATCCGGATAGGCTGCAAGTTACACTACCAACCCCTTCACACAACCAACAACCGGCACTTCCCTTGAATCCATGGCTGTACACTTCCCATATGCTGTTATCACTTTGATATCCAACTCATTCATGACTTCTAGAGGCATGACATTACATGATGCACCGGAATCAAACATGCAATTGTGAAGCAACCTACCTTTTATGAGAAAAGTTGTGAAGAATGGATCAACATTCAATTGGGAATCAACCAAGGATGTCCCCAAATATACTTCAGGTGCCTCTCCAAGATCTTCCATTGGTGGTGGTGTTTCAAGGCCAACAATGCTTTGAAGAGGATTCTCAACAACATTTACATTTTTGCTTGGGGTAACCTTTTCTTCTTTCAATCCCAAGTATTCAAAAGCTCTTTTCTTGTGCTCAGGTATTCTAAGAAACTCAATGATGGGAACACTCACTTTAATTTGGCTCAATACCTAGGCTATATCATATGGAACATTCCTTGGCAAAACAACATTGGAAGGGAAACAAGAAGGTTCATCAGATGGAGAAGTATTCTTGGCAGCCTGGGCATGGAGAGGACTGATATTTTTGCATGGGACAGCAGGGTTCTTGGCAATTGTTTCTCTTCTAGGATTATCTTTGGGAATACTTGTGAGAAAGGGTGTCTTTAGTTTGGCTTGAGGACCAGCTCCCCTAACAACTTTACTTCTAGTATTGTACTCCTTTTCTTGACCAACCACAACATTCATTAACAATTGTCTATCTTCCTCCGAAGGAATACCACCATCATACTTCTTGATCATTAAATCCCTTAGATATTCAAATTCATTATTAGGAATTTCAAAATCCTGAACTACATCTACATCATGAACTTGAGGAAGAGAAAGAAATGGTACCCTCTTTATGCAATCCCAAAAGGTTGCAGCAGTCCTTGCACTTATCACATCTGTTGATGTTGTTACTTGTTGTGAGCCTGAAGAGCTGCCCATCATACAAATATTATCATCCATTTCATTCTCATTATCATCAACAACATCTTTCTGGTCTATTTCACATGGTGGATGAGGAAGAAAACATCTATCACACCAATCCATATCAGCAATTTCTTGAACAACAGCAACTCTTGTAGTCAGAGGGTCAGGCACCACTCTATTTTCACGTGCTTGGGGTTGTCTACTTGTAGATCCAATAGGCCCTTTACCTCTATCATCTTGTCTTTGATCACCCCTAGGATGATTGCCAAATCTATCATGGTTTTGAGTTCTTTGCTGTCCTTGTGAACTTTTCCCAATTCCTTTCTCGGCCGGGCTAACTTGTAAGAAATTTCTTTAACAGCCCCTGCCAAAGTCTTGACAACATCTTCTAAATCAGCACCCTTGCTAGCTTGTGGCTTCTCAGGGTTTATCAGCTTCACACCATCCCTCTTAAGTGGTTTACCAACAACCTTGATATTATTTTCAATTTGAAGTGCCATGGTGAAAGCTTGTCTCAAGTTTGTAGGATTTTTGTCTCTCAAGTAATAAGCTGCCTTTTTATCAAATGCATCTGCGTATTTGATCAAGCAAGACTCATCACAAGGCCTCAAAATGATAGGAAGCCTTCTCAATGTTTTATTAAATCTTGTATTAAAGTCATGAACGGTCTCATTAGGGTTCTTCTTGATATTCTCAAACTCGGATAGAAGGAACCTTGGATCTATTTTATCTCCATATTGTAATCTGAATGCATTACTCATCTCAGTCCATGAATCAATAGAGTTATCAGGTAGATCTTTATACCAATCTCTTACATCTTCCTCAAGTGTATGGATAAACAACTTAATATACACATCCTCAAATTCTATTTCAAAATCTTCCATCATGTTAACAAAGAGTTTGAGATGTTGATCTCTAGTTATGGCATTGTTACCTTGGAATTTTGGTAACCTATTTCTCACATCTTGTGGGACAGCATTTGGATAACCATCCATTCCTCCAAAATCTATAGGACCAAAGGTGTTAACAACAAATGGAGGTCTAGGCTGAGCCATATTGTTTGGTGGGGGTGATCTTGGAGGTGAAACAAGATGATGAGGAGTAGTAATGGGTTTGATTGGAATAGATGAATGATCTCTAAAATGACAACCCCCCAAAGGCTCTCTCTCTTGATAAACTTTAGCAAACTTAGAAACCACAGGAGTAGATCTAGGAATAGGTTTTTAAATACACAAGAAGGTCCCTCACCTGATGGAGAATGAAAATCAGCAAGAAGATTTCTGAATCAGACCTACTTGAAGAAGAATTATAATCTTCAATAACAGGCTGCTCTCCTTCAAATTCAACTATGGGGATTTCTTTTCTTACAACCAAATCACCAACCACTTTCCACACTCTTCTTCCCTCTAGTTATGAGCTTCTTGATTCGGTGAGAAACTTCTTAGAAGAGTCCTTGATGAAGAGGGATCTCCTTCCCTCTAGTTTGACAAATTAAAAAACAAAAGTTTCAAATGACAAAAATGTGTAAGACAACTAGTATTTCAAGAACCAAACAACATGGAGTCGCCACTAAGGATTTCCACCTTAGTTGTGCAAGAAAGCACTAAAATATTCTATCAAATGTATGCTATAAAACTTTGCAAGGGTTTACAAATCAGATCTTCTTCTTCTTAATTCAACCAAGAACAAGTACATCCAAATCATATAAACTGTTGGTAAATGATAAGAGCAGGCTGAGTTTGAAATCCTTTTTACCCAAAACATGCAGATTTGAAGTATGAAATGATGTCTCAAGAATGTAATAGCTCAAATACTTAATCACACAAATGCTCAAACATTTCAAATACTTTAAAACCACCAAGAAATTCCAATAAGTCCCCGAAAATGGCACCACTCGGGTGTTGGTATCCAGATTTAATCTCCTTCACAACTTGAATAACATCATGAATTTTCACAAGACACTCAAGGATAGATAGATGTTTTGTATGTCATTTGTAGCTGGGGAAGCACACCTATCTACTTTTTTGCATTCAAGAATTGAGGGAGTGGATAGCACCTTCAAGAGGGTTTTGATCTAACCCTCACTATTTTAGGTTGTGCCTATCAACCAAGGCAAGAGAACCTGTATTGCAGCCCCTATATGGTAAGGAGATGGAGATGTCCTTGTGTTTTGCATATGATATGGAAGAGGATTTGTGAAAACATGATCAAGTATCCATTATCCAAACTCAAAGGATTTGTCACTACTAAATAATAGAAATGTTCTCAAAACAAAGCTAGAGTTGCTAAAGACATGATAAAACTCTGATCAACTTTGTGCATTTTAGTGAAAGGATTGAATTCTTTTGTGGACACACAATGCAAATACAAGGTTATTGTAGGTAGGATGAGTTAGTTTAAAATGAAATTCTGATGAGAGATTTTGGGAAAAGAGTAGTTTGGAGTCATCACCTTCTTTGGGAAACTTTGCAAATGAATTACAACACCTAAACAACAGAGATGTTTCAATGAATCTGAAGTGCTCTTTCAACTAGGATGTGTGCACACATGGATGCCCAAATCTGCACTATTCCATACAAACTTTGATAACCTGCCACAAAGGCTTGAAGAAAAATACCAATGAAGCATCCAAGAATCCCTATTTAATCATGACCTAAGGTGCACCCAAAGGTTTACAGACAGTCTCATTAATCAAGGACAGTAAGATGATTTTAAATCTGTTTATCTTCTATCAGATGAGAGCTCTTCTAAATGCAAGATTGCAAATGCCATTAAACCATCAACTAGAAATGAGACCCTGTATGATCAGAGAGATCCTAAACACAAGATTGCAACATGAGCATAAAACATAAATTGAAAACATACTGAAACACAAGTGTATGCAAACTTTGCCAAGAGATAAAACCAATTAATCCAAGAATTTGATCAGATATATCAGCAAGGGAATGTTATTTAGACAATCTCAAAGATTTTTGATGGCTTTACAACTGAAACCAACTCAACATGATGAACATTTGATGCAAACAAGAATAAAAAATGGCTCTCAGGTAGTTCCTCCAAAAGAAAATGGACCTCTTCCAGTTTCCCTTGTGAAAATTCTTCTCTCCTCCAAAATTCTCAACAGACCTCTAAAATGCCTCCAAATTACATCATATATCCTCTTCCAGCTTGGATCCTTGCATCCCAAGCAAATAATATGCCAAAGGGATCAAATTTGTTACAAAACCCTATCCATTTGATGAAAAATGATATAAAACTATAAAACAACTCGCCAAATGCCAGAGATGCACAAATATTTTAAAATATTGCATGAACTCAGATCCTTATCCATCCAGGGTCACGTTTTTGGCATTCAGACATGCCAACATGCATTTGTAATCATTTTTCACCTTTTTTCCTCATTGTTTTAACTCTGTAACTTTTCATTTTTTACCTTTCACGTGTTTTTCACGGGCTGAGGAAAATATTCCATGAAAAACACTACAGGGCACCAAATTAGCTCAAAATAATGGTTCCATTGCACTCAGAAGGCTGAAAGGATGTGAAATCATATAAAATTTCATGTGATTTGGTGCCAAAATGATGATTCCACACTTCTTGGAGCTTCCATGGCGCCCAAAAATGAAATTACACAGTAACCATTGATTAAAATCAACTTTAAATCTCCCCTCCACGTGTCAGATCAAATCTTGAATATTCCCTCAAAAATACCCTTTTTCCCTTTGGATGAGGTGGGACACATGTCCAAATACCATTGGACCGGGCCTTTGCCTCCAAAAATGCATTTCAAACCCTTTTTTAGATTCGGGAAAATTTTGAATATTTTCCCCGCGAGCCCCTGGATGCGCTACGTGTCCTCCTGTGGACCTCCACATAAACCGTGGGCCAATTTTATGCATTTTGCCACTTTTTTAAGAAAAGGAAAATTTTATCAAAATTCTCCGCGGGCCCGAACACCCATTTCCGCTTCTGCCACGTGGCGGTCTCCCATTCACTGCAGAGCCAACCCCTCCTTTTTTCCTTCACTCCTTCGCGAGCACAAAATCCCTCGTGGGCCCATGCTCTTCCTTTTGCTTTTGAAACATGCCACATGTTCCCCCGATTGGATGCAGGGGCAAACCTCCAAATTTTCTCGCGGATCATTTTTTTACCTTGAGATTTTCACCAAAGTTTGGAAAATTATTACTTTCTCTCCACGCGCTCCACATCTCCACCAAATCTAGAGACATGTGTCCTCCTTTAATTCATCGTGAGGATATCTTGCACTTTTTACCTTGTAAACACAGATGTAAAAATTCACAAACTTATCCTTCAGCCCCTTCCTCTATCTTGTCTCCTGGACACGTGTCCATTTCTTATTGGAGGTAGGATCTCGGGCCAAAAATTGACATTGAGAATTTTTCAAAAATTGAAGGAAATTTTTAAGTGACCCCTGCCACCGCCTAACCATCCTGGACACATGTCACCTTCCCATTGGGCGTGGGCTTCGGGCCAAATTTTTCCCTTGACACCCTGAGCCAAAAATCACCAAAATTTTCCCAAGTCCTTCGCCATCCACTTGGCCCTCTTATGCCAAGTGTCATCATACCATTGGGCACGGACCCTCAGAGAAAAAAATGTCATTGAGAATTTTTTCAAAAATGAAGAAAAGTTTAAGTGACCCCCACCACCCGCCAGTTCATCTGACCAATCACATCGTGCCATGTAGGCACATCACTGTAGCACTGCGGGGCCGCGGTCAAGAATTTTCCTTTCGCCAAAATTTCAAAAATGACAAGTTAATAATGTTTTCCCACACATCCCCGACCAATAGGAGCCTGCCACGTTAGCATAAAGATTGCAATGATAAATTTGACGGCCCGAGAGCCCGTCAAAACGTGAAAAATATAGGGAATGCCCTAGAAACCAATTTTTTTGACAGGGAAGGTAGAATTCTTCATTTTAAACCAATTGAATCATTTTTTGACATCATTTGCAACCTTGGGATTGGGGAAACACTTGCATGAATTCAGGATTTGATCAATTTTTAGCTTTTGCATGATTTGGCAATTGGAAAGATGGCACATCTGAAAAAATGAAATATTAGGGCACAAATTGGGGAAACTTGGATCTTGTTTCAAAATAGGGCAGGATAACAACATTATGAGCATATCAAAGGCATTCAATTGGAAAATGCAAACTGCTAGACCATGAGACCAAAAATGAAACGTTTGTGAGTACATTTGGTCATGAAAAATAAGGCACATTATGCAAACTCAATAATGGGACCAACACATGTTGGTGATATAATAATCCAACTTCTAGGAAAATATTTTGCCTTTCAAAATTTTTTTATTAATGATTGGGAATTGCCTTAACTTTCCAAAGCTTCATAGCCAATGTTGACTACTAGTTTGAGACCTACCAACAAATCTTGAGCATCGACCTCATTACATGTGTCATCCTTTAAAGGAAAGGACTCAACTATTAATAAACTTCCATCTAAATCTCTAATTAAAAACCCTACTCCTTATAGGATAGAGTTTTCTTTTGAGGCCTTGTCAAAGGTAAGTTCTCAAAAAGTGGGAGGGGTGGAAAATTTTTGATGGTAAATGCTTTTATTATACCAAAGCTATGAACCAGAGTGGTAGAGAATAAATTTCTCTAAGTGGGACATGGGGTCGACTTGGGTCCTTAATGTCTACGCCAAGCGCTCCATATTCAAAGTGCCCCACTATCTTCTAGTTGGTCCTTATGGAGAGTTTGACCCCTACCTCAAGGTGTCCCCATGACCATTTATTGAAAGCATCAAATGAACTCAATGGGAATGGAAATTGGGTTGATGATTACAAACTACTTGTAAATTTATGATGGTAAATGCTTTTCTTATACTAGATCTATGAAATATAGTGGTGGAGGAGCACTTTCTCTAAGCGGGACATGGAGTTGGGCTTGGGTGCTTCATATACACCGAGTGATTTACATGTGAATCACCCTTTTATGTTTCACTTTTTCCATATGGATAATTTTGACCCCTACCTCAAGGTGTCCCCATGACCACTTATTGCAAACATCTAATGAACTTTATAGGAATGGAAATTGGGTTGATGATTACAAACTACTTGTATCTCACTAATAGCCCAAGGATTTGAGTTCATCCTATCTTTGAATATTTTTTTCTAGTCGTGTATTTAAATATCCATCAATTCATTACTAATTATCTTGTTTGTAATAGAATAAATATCCTAGTAGACACTAACTTCAAGCCTCATGATGTTGAAACAACACTTTGGTTCAAATAACATATTGAACCTAGAGGCAAATAGGCTTAAAATTGAACACAACGACCACTAGGCTTAAACTTTTATTTAGAATTCATGTGATAGGCGTGAATATACTATTGAGCTCAGCGATTACTAGGGTTATATTTTCATTTGGAATCATGAGTATTCGAAATGAAATTTAGTGAGCAACCACCATAACAATTGTTAGTTGTTAAAAATAGTCCTATAAAATTAAAATATAATTTCAAAGAGAATTCAAAGCACCCCTCTATGTTCCGCTTAGTCGATATGGAGAAATTCAACCCATATCGAAGGTGTCCCCATCACCACTTATTGAAAGCATGCAATGAAATCAATGGGACTTGGGTTGATGATTACAAACTATTTGTAAATTTTAGATGGTAATTTCTTTTATTATTACAAATCTATGAACTAGAGTGATGGAGGAGCACTTTCTCTAAGCGGGACATGGAGGTGGGCTTAGGTCCTTAATGTCCATTGAGTGATCCACATTTGAAGTGCCCTGTTATGTTCCACTTGGTCCATATGGAGAAGTTTGATCCCTACCTCAAGGTGTCCCTATGGCCACTTATTGAAAGCATCCAATGAACTAAATAGGAATGGAACTTAGGTTGATGATTACAAACTACTTATAACTCACCAATAGCCCAAGAACTTGAGTTCATCCTATCTTCAAATATTTTTTGTCTAGTCATGTATTTAAATATCCATCAAGTCATTACTAATTGTCCTATATGCAAGACAACAACTATCCTAGTGGCCACTAACCTCAAGCCTCTGTGATGTTGTAACAACATTGATTCGAATAACATATTAAACCCAATAGCCATAAGTATTAACATTGAACAAAACGCCCTAGGCTTAAATTTTCGTTTGGAATTCATGCGATAGACTATGAATATACTATTGAGCTCAAGCAACCGCTAGGCTTAAATTTTCATTTGGAATCATGATTATTTAGGAAATAAATGTAGTGAGAAACCACCCTAGCAGTTGTCCAGTCATTAAAAATAGTCTTTTAAAATTGAAATATAATTACGGGGAGCATTTGAAGTGCCTGCTATGTTTTGCTTGGTCCATATGGAGAAGTTCGAACCCTACCTAAAGGTGTCCCCATGGCCACTTATTGAAAACAACTTGTGAACTCAATGGGAATGGAACTTGGGTTGATGATTACAAACTATTTGTAAATTTTGGATAGTAAATGCTTTTACTATACAAGATTTATGAATTGGAGGGGTTGAGGAGCAATTTCTCTAAGCGGGACATGGAGGTGCGTTTGGGTTGTTAATGTCCACTGAGATATCCACATTCAAAGTGCCCAGCTATCTTCCACTTGGTCCATATGAACAAGTCTAACCCCTACCTCAAGGTGTCTCCATGACCACTTATTGAAAGAAAAAAATGAACTCAATAGGAATGGAACTTGGGTTGATGATTACAAACTACTTCTAACTCACCAATATCCCAAAAACTTGAGTTCATCTTTTCTTTGAATATTTGCTGTCTAGTCATGTTTTTGAATATGCATCAAGTCATTACTAATTTTCATGTATGTAAGACAACAACTATCCTAGCAGCCACTAACCTCAAACTTCTATGATGTTGCAACAATGTTGATTTGAATAACATATTGAACCTAGTAGCTACTAGGCTTAAAATTGAACAAAGTGGCAGATAGGCTTAACTTTTCATTTAGAATTCATGAGATAGACTTTGAATATACTATTGATCTCGGTGATGATAGGATTCAATTTTTGTTTGGAATCACAAGTATTCATGAAACAAATGTAATGATAAACCACCCTAGTGGTAAATCTATCATTAAAAATAGTCTTTTAAAATTTAAATATAATTATGGGGAGCATTTGAATCACTCCAGTATGTTCCGATTAGTCTATATGGAGAAGCTAGACCCCTACCTCAAGGTGTCCCTATGACCACTTATTTAAAACATCCAATGAACTCAATGGGAATGGAACTTGGATTGATGATTACAAAATATTTGTAAATTTTGGATGGTAAACGCTTTTATTATATTAGATCTATGAAATGGAGTGGTGGAGGAGCAATTTCTCTAAGTAGGACATGGATTTTGGCTTGAGTCCTTAATGTCCGCCAAGTGACCTGAAGTTGAAGATCCCCACTATGTTTCATTTGGTCCATATGGAGAAGTTCGACCCCTAACTCAAGGTGTCCCCATGGCCACTTATTGAAAGAATCCAATGAACTCAATAAGAATAGAATTTGGGTTGATGATTACAAACTACTTGTAACTCATCAATATCCCAAGAACTTGAGTTCATCCTATATTTGAATATGTGTTGTCTACTTGTGTATTTGAATATCCGTCAAGTCATTACTAATTTTCTTATATGAAAGAAAACAAATAACCTAGCGGCTGCTAACCTCAAGCCTCTGTTATGTTGCAACAACGTTGATATCAACAACATATTGAACTGAGTGGCCACTAGGCTTAAACGTGAGCACATCGGCCACTAGGATTAAATTTTCCTTTGGAATTCATGTGATAGACTTTGAATATACTATTGAGCTCAGCGGCTGCTAGGATTAAATTTTTATTTGGAATCACGAGTATTTAGGAAAGAAATGTAGTGAGAAACCACCTAGCGGTTGTCAATCATTGTAAAATAGTTTTTAAAATTGAAATATAATTACGGGGAGCACTCAAAGTGCCCCTGTTATGTTTCACTTGGTCCATATGGAGAAGTTCTACCCCTACCTCAAAGTGTCTCCATGGCCACTTATTGAAATCATCCAGTGAAATCAATGGGAATGGAACTTGGGTTTATGATTACAAACTATTTGTAAATTTTGGATGGTAAACACTTTTATTATACCAGATCTTTGAATTATAGTGGTGGAGGAAAACTTTCTGCGAGCGGGACATGGAGGTGGGCTTAGGTCCTTAATGTCCGCCGACTGATCCGTATTCAAAGTTACCCACTATGTTCCGCTTCTTCCATATGGAAAATCTTGACCCCTACCTCAAGGTGTCCCCATGGAAATTTATTAAAAGCATCCAATGAATTCAATGGGAATGGAACTTGGGTTGATGATTTCAAAGTACTTATAACTCAACAATAGCCTAAGAACTTGGGTTCATCTTATATTCAATTTTTTTATCTAGTCATGTATTAGAATATCTGTCAAGTCATTACTAATTTTCCTGTATGCAAGACAACAACTATCATAGTGGCCACTAACCTCAAGCCTCTATGTTTCTTCAATAACAATGATTTTAATATATTATTGAGATTAGTGGCGCTAGATTAAATTTTCATTTGGAATTCATGCGATAGAATTCAAATATACTATTGAGCTCAATGACCACTAGGATTAAATTTTCATTTGGAATCATGAGTATTCAGGAAATAAATGTAGTGAGAAACTACCCTAGCGGTCGTTAGTTGTTAAAAATAGTCTTTTAAAATTTAAATATAATTATGGGGAGCATAGTTAGATTTTCAATCGATTCGTTATAAATTGTCTGAATGCAAGATAAAAAATATCCTAGCGGTCACTAGGAATATCATGTAATAAAATTTGAATAGCATGTTGTACTCAAAGGCTTCTTGGATAAACAAGGGGTGTTGGATTTTAGTTCAGTTTTGAGTTTTCAGTTGGGTCATTAATCATTATATTGAATGTAAATAAAAAAATTATCCTAGTGGTGATAATCTTAAGTCTTTATTATGTTACACAAACACAAAGTGGAATAATTTATGACATTAGCATCCATTAGGATTCAAATATCATGTGATAGGATTTGAATTAATATTGTCTTTAACTATTTGTTGTCTTGGAACATCAAAGAAACACAATAAACATCCACCCTAGTGCTCGGTAGTCTTAGAAGGTAGCAATGTAACATCCAAATATAATAAAGGAGCTAGTTAATTTTTTACTCGAGGTCATTACTAATTATCCTGTATGCAAGGAAACAAATATCCGAGCGGCTGCTAATCTCAAGTATTTGTTATCTTACAACAATGCTATTTACTAATCTTCATCATTAGCGGTCATTAGGCTTCAAATACCATGGTAGGATTCTAATAAATTAATATGGAAATATAAATATAATAATGGTTCTTAGCTCGGTTTTCAGGTGAGCCATCCTAGTTATATCATATACGAGTCAACAGACTATTAGCACCCGCTAGTCTCTGCATTCTTGTTTGAAAACTATATTCAATGAACTCTTTCATATTTGTCTTGTCTTGGAATTTTTGTTGCCTTGTGTTGTCTTGTAATAGCTAGGCAATGTCGTAAACATCGATCTTAGTGGCCTCTAGTCTTGGAATATGTTATTTTATAATTTAAATATTACTACTTTATATTGGATCATTTATCAAGTAAGTCATTACTAATTTTAAATGAAATATATGTTTATAATTAGAATGATTAACAATTATATTTAATAATATTTATGATAACATATAATGTGCTTACCTTTTTTCTAAAGATAAATAAATTGTAAAGACAATGCATTTAATTATTTCTACATGGAAAAACAAATATTAAAAACTATGTATATTAACGTGGCAATAAAGTGTGAATCAAATATTGAAGAATTAATCATGAATATTCTTTCATATTTAAAAAATCATTAAAGGAAGTCAAAATGATTACCTAAACTATACAAAAGTAAACCATTACGATTTATTAAAAAAATAATATGCGACTTATGTTTTGCTGCTAGAGATAGATGTTAGCACTTACGAGAAAAAATAAATGGACGAAGAAGAACAAAAAATCTACTAAGAAAACCAGAGGGACAAATAGAAGGGCTGAAAAGGGAACCCGTTTAATAGACACAAATACTTGAGCTATGACTGAACATAAAAATGGGTTTTCGGAAGGAATAAATATTTTAAAAGGGACTAAAAATATTCTGTCATGGGAGGATTAAAATGTGGTTTTAGATAGAGCAACGTGTTTTGAAAATAAGATGTAATGGAAATGCAAAGATGTTGAACGGAAAGGCAGGGATGGGTTGAGGTGCAAAACACAAGAACTAGGCAAATACAGAGTTTCCACAAGTTCCCACCGTCAACTACTATACACATACAATAACATATATGCTTTTGATGAATACATGTTTTATTTGTATAAGATACTTTGACGTGATTGATAATGTTTGTTAAAGCTCCGTATTTTCTCTGAAACATAGTATCATCGAGATTCTATCTGCAACCTATTTTTCTTGTCTCTTTTGATTTCTCTATTTTTAGCCTTACGTTCTACACTCGCACCCATGATCATCCACTATCACTGTTTTCTATCTTGTTTTTGTGCCCCCAAACGTGATTATGATCACTGCCTCATCTTACCATTCAAAAAAACCTCTAGGAATTGAGCACTCAAACTAGTAAATTAGTGCTTAGGAGTTTTGTATTCGATTTCAAAAGATCCTTTTCTATGCTTACAAAATAAAAAAGAAACCTAGTATATATTTCTCACGTTTATTTAGTTTTTTTCCAAATGCATACAACGAAATAAATTCCAAAAATTGGAAAAACATGGGAATAGGAAATTTCAAAATTTAAATTTCCCCCTTCTTAAAGATGAAGTGCGAGATTTTGATATTTCAAATATTGGAATTTAATGCGGGGATTTCATATATTGTACTTTTAATTAACTTTGTCATTAATATTTTCATTTAATTCGGGAATATGGTAGGATACGAGGAAATCAAATTGATTAATTTTATCTACTTTGGAAACAAGTGGGACAGGTGAGAAAATTCTTTGTGATCACTTGAGAAAACCACAAATATTACTTTAAGCATAATAAAAACCATTTATAAAATAGAGGTGAACATTAGGAAAAAAATTTAAATTTTGATAGAGTGATATATGCCTCGTTAATTATTAATTTTTATCTAGTGCGAATTCGTTATTTTATAAATATAATGTGCGTTAATTCAGGGGATAGTGTGGGATTCAAGGAAATCTAATTTATTAATACTACCTAATTTAGAAAAAGTGGGAAATCAACAAAAGTTTCTTTGTGGACTCACGGAAAAATGACAATTATTAATTTAAACATAATAAAAAACCATTTATAAAATGTAAGTGAACATTACGAAGCAAAAAAATTAAATGTTAAGAGAGTGACTTATGCCTCGTTTATTATTAATTTTTATCGGTGTGAATTCAAAAATTTTAGCTATCGTCTACGTTATTAAAAAAATCCAATAAAATGTGGCATCTTGCAATTTTGAACTTGTTAATTACACAATTATAAATTGATACATTTGTTAAGAAATTTATAATTAGTGATAGAATTAACAAATTTTTTTAACATATAAAAATATGGATTATTAAGTTGTAACTATAATCCATTAAAAAAATTTCCACGTGGCATGAAATTTCTAATATATCTTGTGATTGTTGACATTTTGGAGTTAGTAATGCTTTACTCTAGAAAAACTAAAACATAATTTTATGCTTCACCATTAAAATGATATTTTTCCAACATCAAATTCAAAATAATAAATACTTACATTTTATAGGGGATCGGGGTATTCTCTTTAGCATGTTTTAATTAACAACTTTTTGTATGTTGTCCATCTATTTTTTTAGTAGAAGCCTCAGCATTCGCTAGCCTCTACAACTTCTATGTTTCATTTCTAGCAATGTAAATAAATATCTTTACATTTTTATCACTAGTATTTTCATTAACTATAATCTTATCTTATTGACTATAAATTCCTTCCACAACCAAGTGTAGTACTACATACCATTGAAGGATTTCTCAAATTTTATATTATGTATGATTTCTTGTGTTTAAGACATAATTTATATCAGTTCGTATCAAGTAAAATACTTAGCGACCACTAAGCTCCATTACTTGAACAAGATCAATCAAATAGTGGGTGTGAAAGAAAATGCTTAGCGATCGCTAAGCTACAATACTTACCAAAAGGAATGATTATGCAGAAAATAGGCTAAACAATTTCTTGATAACATAGATACTTTATGAGAAAATAAATCTTGATAAATATTAGTGGTCGTTAGGCATTTTCCATAATATATTTTGATGGTAGATAAGTGAGATATGAACAATTTTTATTTGAAACATATGGAGGTATTTACATAGTCGGGAAGAAATATGTTTACTAAAAAAATTAGGGTGCTCATATAACACCATAAGGACTGCTAGGCACACACATTTACATATTTTATTTTTTAACACATTGGTGTGCATCAATGAAAATGATTAGCAATACAAGGCTTGACTAGTTTTTAATTTTGAATATAGAGATCAAACAACAATTCATATTAAAGTAAATGTCTAGCAAACAATAAGCTTGATTAATTTCATGAATGAATGATTTTCGGAAGCTAGGCTAAAAAAGATCTTATTTCAAACATAGCTCTCTAATAACATATCATAGTAATAAATATTATTGAGCACTAGGCATTTTTTCTTAAATTTTTAAATGTAAAATATGTGAGATATAAAAATTGTTTCTCGTCGAAAGCTAGGGAGGTCTTTTGATAAAGTAATATATTAGTGGCCTCAAGGATAAATTGATAGAGATAAAAAAGTTTGTTGAAAAGAAATTCCTAGAACGCTAAGCTCGAATACTTACAAAACATAGCGCTCTAAACTTATTGTTTATTGTTAAATGAGAAAAGAATAAATTACCGGCCTTTAGGATAAATTGTTTCTTAATTAAGAATAAAAAAAAAAAAATTGTATTACAAAAAATGCTTAGTGAGCACTAGGCTACGATACTTACATAATATAGCACTTAGATAACATATCATATAAATGGATGAAATGGCATCACAAGGCATTTTCATGTTAGTTCATATAAGAAAAATGCATAAGCGACCATTAAGCTACATTACTTACCAAAAGGAGTGGCTAGCTGCTCACTAGGCTCTACTATTTATGTTTTTAAAAAATATTGAGCTAATTAAATTCATTTTTTTCTTTGCGACAAAGATAAGAGTTAGAGCATAGTAATAGAAGTACATATTTTGAACATGAAGATGTATCTTGATCATCTTGGCCTTGCATATTTCTAGAAATAACCCATTAAACAAAATAGTCCTAAACATTTTACTAAAAATTTAAGGCAAAGATGAACACGAGTCTTTCTCAAGAATGACTGCTCCGAGTCCGTGAAGAGCAATGCATGTTTTATGTTTGTCAATTATTCATTGATGAGAAGGCTATTGACCACTATCCTATATATTGTCAATGAATCTATTTTAACCATGCAAAAAAATAATCTCAACAGGTTTGAAGTTAATATTTGTAATTATATTATATTTGATGGACTATCCTTGAATACAAACCTTTGAGAAGGATGACTAATGACTAGAATTTTTGCAACCGATAAGCGTCATTAGTTAGTGAAAGGGAAGGCTTTTCTATTGCTACGATTGAAAATTTCTTGTAATTAACATAGCCACATAGTGTGGCAATGTTAGATCATCATAACATATGTACATCAATTAAACTTGATGACATGTTCTATCCATCTTGGCCTTGCATATTTTCTTAAAATCATCCTTCAAATAAAATATACCTAAAGGATCAACCACATACGCAGGGTGAAGGTGAACAAGAATCTGGCGTAGTATAAAATGATAGACTTTTTTTGCATTGATCAAATATTTTTGATATAGTATGCCCAATAGTGTGTTTGATAAAATAAACATATATTTATGGGTCAAGGAAAATAACAAATTGTGTCTAAGTACTATATGAACGTGTCAGACTCTATCATATCCTTGAAGCTAGTTTGGAAAGATAGACGTGAAATAAAAGGTGACCTTCTTCCAGATGCTAATCGAATAATTAATAACATGACTAACAACTATAATTTTTATTGGAATGTGTTTGTTGGATTGATATAAGTTGATAATGTTGATTGATGTAAGAGAAGTGTGGTTATGCAAATATGTAGTAAATTTCAAGAATTCATTTTGCAAATGTGGAAGGTGTTATTATAGAGAATGCTGAAGAGGGTATTGAGAAAAGAATGTCAGTGGAAAGCATGTTGTGTATAATTTGTGTAGAAGGAATTGTCTTTAACCAACCCCTGCCGAGACAATATTGTATCTATCAATTTTTACCAATATACGAGTTTGTATTGCCAAACTATATGATTTGTATCATGAAACAAGTTGAAGTATGGAAGTTTTAGACTATTTTCATTAAATTTTAAATAATGAGTCTTTTTATTCAAGACCACACCAATATTTGTTATTTCAAAGGAAAATAACAAAAGGGAATTTTCTATCCTCGAGACTTGTCTAGCTCTTAATGGCATGATCAAGATTTGTGCATTGTTGGTCAGTAATTCATAGTGTACGCTTATTTTTGGTTATTTTGTCTTGTGATATTTTGTAATAGGATGTACTCCTAGGCTTTATGTCTACCTAGTTTGAACTCATGGATTTGGGGCGTGCTTCCATACTACCAATTTTTTTGGTGAATATTCTTATATCATTTTACTTGTTAATAGAATATTAGATGTTATTCATAAATAAAACACACCATCAACCCCAAATTACTAAATTAAAAGTAAAAGTAAAAATTATTCAGATTACTCAAAGGACCAAATATAGATTTTTTTATTTTTTAATGATTATTAATAGTTTTAAGATCAAATTGTGCAATATCATGATATTGATTACCGAGGTTGTCCCCGACTGTAGATTATAGACCCTGATCCCACCCAATGTAAATTAATAAATGTATGAATCAATAAATTAAAGTGTTGGTACATTGTTGGTTCGTTGTTATTGAATTGAATAATAATGATTTAATTATTAGAGGTGACTCTCATATTATTGCTAACACCGCCATCAAAAAACTTGTGTGAATAAAAATACTTTTGTACTCTTTCATTAATTACATATTGGACCTTAAATGTTATATAAGGGGATGCTACTAAAAAGGAGGTTTTCATAGAAAATCATGTGATAAGATTGGAAATAAATATGTTGATCTCCCAAACTCATCACCTTTGCCAATAAAGGCCAATATTAAATCCCCTAGCAAGTTTGTATTAATTACAAGCATGTGATGACATAGTCACTCCACATATTTACCAATCCTCTCCTCCTTATTTTCAGACCTTTCATCTTTATTTCACTGGATTTAATTTCATATGTCATGGACTTTCCAGTGTTTCCTTTCATGCAATTTCTTTGCTTTGGTGAGTAAAATGACATTTTATACCAAAATTTTACGTCATCGTTTGAAATCCATTTTTTGAATTGAAACAGAGAAAGAAATGGTTTCTATTGAGGGAGTTCTTAGAGATGATTATCTTTCAATAGATAGAATTCGAGGGTAAATGCAGAAGTTATTTCAAAGTTCATTTGTCATCTTCTTATCATACACCCAAGAAAGGATTGGGCTTTGAAGATGGGTCGTCACTAGATCAAGCCAACGTATAGGGTTGGCATGGAAGTGGAAATTCACAAAACCACAAGTGCATTATGGACCTTGCTATTTGAGGATCCTTATAAATAGGAAGGTTTTCTGGATGTGGCCATTTTTTCAGAGTTGTACAAACGGTTTGAAGTCCTAACTTCATTCGTGTCTGGTGTGTCCAAATGGGGTGAGACATTGAGGGAAGCAGGTTGTTCACTCACATTTCCTAGCCTAGATGATATGTTTACTCTATTACAAGAGGATGCAACATGTTGGGATCTTCTTTGTCACTTCAGTCACAAGGCATATGATTGGTTAAAGATTTGCGTTGCCGCTGGAAAAGAGCATATTTTTTCCAGAACCTCCTTTGGAAACCGTTTTCAAGCCCGTTAAGGTGGAGGTTATAGAGGTGTCATCTGATTCAAATAAATAATTTCTTATAAAATCCATCAGGCTATAACTTTATTTCAGTTGTTATATAGCATTTCCAGTTGCATTGTTATCAAATCATCATGTATGTCTTACTGGTCTGGGGTTTTCTTCTATTCCCAATCACTTGTGTTTTTGGCATAGGCCCTTAAGTTTTTTTTCACCAAAGTATTGATGGATCGTTTAGGCTTTTAGACTTATCCTCTCATTTTATCGTAATGTAAAGGAAAGGGACCCTTGACCCTCCTTCAATTATAAAAATCAAGAAATCATTAGTAAAGTTTTTGGTGTGCATTGCACTCTGAAATTTCAAAAATTAATCGCTATTAAATATGGTTTGTTTGAAGATATCAATTCATTTCTAGAAGTATACACTAGCACCCACTATCATCAATATATTATAGAATATCATGTCGTCAATGTAAAAAACAATCTCGACAAATTTAGGATAGAGGAGCTAATAGTGGATTAATGGCTATCTTCCCATCACTTTAAAAAACAAATTGAGTTACACTACATCTTTGTTGAAACCTGGATGTATTCACTTCCAAAATCTATGGAGGTATGTGAGAAAGGAATAAATTTAATTCTCTTGCAACAATATTAGAAGATATTGTAAATGGCTCTATTTATTTTACAGTAATCTCTCCTACAACAAGATTTTTGGGGAAATTCCTGTCAGTCAAAACTTTTCATATGTTCCTCCATATAGTTATAGATATAAACACAAATTTTCTATGCATATAAATTGAGTTTTGTTTCATATGGTTTTGGATATCACTAATTAACTAATACAAGAAATAGTAGTTGTATTGTAAATAGCTCGTGTTCTAGAGACATTATTCTATTTTTATCAAAAATTTGGAAAACTAGGATATCTATGATGTTAACTAACAAAATTGTAGCCAAATGTAATGAACAACATCCATCTCAAAACCAGTAATTATTTTTCATCTGTTAGGTTTTAGTACTAATATTGTGCATAATTTTAGTTATGTACCATTCAAATCATCCAAAGGTATTTACAATAGGCTCTGCAAACAACATGGAGCAAGGTGTTAAAACTAATGTGGAAAGATATGATTTCATATTGTATAGATTATTAGACAACAAATCATAAAGTAATATCTTATTACAATTTCTTTATTGATACATCTATTTGTTACATTTAGGTTCTCCAAGGTTGGTCATACTACACATGAACATGGCTCTTTACATAAACAATGACATAATGAAAATCACAAACAATATTAATGAGAAATATCTAATAGGCTATGGTGCTACAAGAAATATTTATAAATGTGATCTAAAGAATTCTAATATAATTTCTATAAAGAGAATGTATAGTCACTACCCACTAATCTTGTTTGAATTTGAAATTGATGTGGAAACAGTTGGAAGCATCAAACATCGAAATCTTGAGAGTCTACATAGATGTTTGATTTCTCCACTAGGAAAATTGATGTTTTATGATACATAGTAAATAGAATTCTCGTGAGACATCCTACATGGTGAGTAAAATGATTATGTTATGAAGAAAAAATAATCCATACATTGTAGATTCAATTTTTGAAATAGAAGTGTTCAATTTTTGAAATGGATATTTGGAAAATCCAACAAGTGTTTTATTAATTTTTATTTTTGTATAGGATCATCAAAGAAGATTAAGCTAGACTGAACGATTGACTAAATATTTCTCGTGGTGTTGAAGAAGGATAACCATATCTTCATTATGATCAGTAACCCACACATTGTTTATAGGGATGTGAAGACTTCTAAAAATAATTTTAATTATAATTTAAATGTAAATTTTTCAGACTTTGGCATTAAAAATTTCATTTCCTCACCAAACACCACACCTCTACCTATTTTATCGGTATCATTCATTACATTGACCGAGAATATGCAAGAACATCAAGGTTGAATAAGAAATATGTAGTATACTCTTATATTGTTGCTTGCTTGTAAATATTAGTCTCTACTTTGATAGCACCTCCACTTTGCTACTTTACTCAACACTATTTGTATCGAACCAAGTCCCATTCTAGAGGTAGAAAATGTATCCATGTTTTGTGCAAATAAAATTGTCTCTAAAAAGGTGATGACTGCTCATATAAGATTTACATGTATATGTATGAATTTGTAACAAATTTAAAATATACGAGATAGAACCTTTCAATGTAAAGATGATGACAAATCAGTTTTGTTATGTCTTGACTCATAAAATATACAATTGTGACAAAATGAGTTTTTGGTTGATGTAAACTATAAAATAATGTTTCAATGTATCTACGAGGGTGTAAGACAATGTTTCTCATAAAAATTTCCTTTCATTTTGTTAAGGATTATTTCATTATCTTTCTCACGGAAGTGACTCATTTTTATATGGAGAATGGAACAATTTACAAGCATAAATTCTTCTATCTTTGAGAGTAATATAATTTGTGATATACGAAACTCCCAACTTTGTTGTTTAATTTTAATGATTACTCACAGATATAGTTTATAATAATAAACACTAGTTAACTTGTACAATATAAAAACAATAATTGAGTTGTTACAAGCTATATTTTAGGGTGAGAACATAATTTTTTTATAAGTTCCACAAAAGTAAAAAAACACCACTAGCATTTAATACCAAGTGTCAAATTTAAGGATATGTGCATACTAAACATTGAAAGTGTGTGCCTCGCACTTTCAAAGTTTGATATTTGCACTTTAAAAGTGCGAGTGTGGGACTTTGCACTTTCAAGGCGTGAATCTCAAACTTTGAAAGTGTGGGGCTCACACTTTCAAAGGGTGAGGCTCACACTTTCAAAGTAAAATTATTAGATTCTTGAGTGTGGGGATAGTACTCGAAAGTGTGAGGCAAATAATTTTCACAATGCAGGCTCGCACTTACAAAGTTACGGGCTCTCAAAATTTCAAAATCATGGGGTTTGTAATTCAAAAAATGTTAGGCTCTCAGAATTTAAAATTTCAAGCCCCACTTTCGAGTTCGAGGCTTGCACTTTCAGTACGAGGATGGCATTCAAATTCAATAGGATCATGAATTATAATAGTTACCGACATCTAACCTTACATCGAGGATTTTTCACTTTCATTTAATAAAATAGGCTCATGAATTATAATATTTAGCAATCGCTCACCTTAGATCAATGCTCATGACTTATAAGAGTTAGCAACTACTCACCATACATCAAGGCTGATGACTTATAAGAGTTAGTGACCACTCACCTTAGATCGATGCTCATGATTTATAAGAGTTAGTGACCACTCACCTTACATTGAGGCTCATGACTTATAAGAGTTAGCAACCTCTCACCTTAATACAATGGGCTCAACAAATAATAGTTAGCAGTTGCTAGCCTTACATACTCTCAACATTAAAAATCTAAAATATGGCGAAATTTGGAATCTAATAATAACCAAATTGGAATCCAATAATAGTGATATTGGAATCCAATAAAAGTTAAATTGGAACTAGAATAATTATAATAATGACAATATTGGAATCCAATATTGCTACTAATGGATTTTGATAATAGTTGTAGACACTAAAATTAGGTCACACTCCCCTTTGGTCCCTCGGAAAATAAGCACCCTTCATCACATTCACCTAACCATGGCCCCTTTCACCCTACTAATATTAATTTAATTAAATTAATTCATTATCCTCACCATATTTATTATTTAAATATCTTAATTTAAATAATACCCACACATATAGTTCACTTAGACACCTCACCAAGCCAACTCAACCTAAGACCTATTCTTAGTAAGTTGTCATAACTAACTAAGACTTACCCAAACCCTAAAAATCAATGCCTACATTCCCTCTAACCACATTCCTGCATGCTTACAAGAGGCTCCTAGTCTAATCCATGGGTTAATGACACAAAATACGAGGAAATCAAGAGGATCTCCCTAGTTTGGTAAACCTAGGAAATCTCGCTTTACCGATGCCGGTTACCCCTAACCGTCACCGGTTAAGCTTGAAACCACCGTCGGTTACCCTTTTAACCCCAAAACAACCTTATTCTCAAGGTTGGAAGTTGGAAGCAAGTTGGTAGAAGGTTGGTGAAAGATTTTAGAAAATATGACGAACATTAACACATTCCAGAGAGAGAACACGCATGCAAGGAAGGAGATCAAGCATCTTTTCCTACACAACCATCCCAACCATGATCTGATCTAACCAAGCCAAGAGGAATGTACATGCAGCCCATGTAGAAGCATACCTTCAGTTGGTGATCACTTGCAGCCTTCAAAACATCTCATTAGCACCTCCATCCCTCACTCATAGGCATCCAGGATTTAGAATCCAAGTATAACATCATACTTCTCTGTTTATTTCATTTCATCATTGTTTACCTAGCCACCTATTGACCTCCTCCAACACTTCCACCTCCATATACCCACTAAAACCTCACCAAATCCCTTCCAAGTCACCCAATACCTCATCCTGACCAACCAAAGTCCTTTGTGCAATCATAAAGGAGACCTAAAGCTTGTTTTGTGGCATTCCTAGATTTTCACGATAACTGGCACTGATTACACCTAACCACCGTCGATTACCCTTAACCGACATTGGTCTCTATATTTTCCCATACATTAAAAAAATAGAGACCTACCCACCTAATTTCACCTCACCCTCATCCACCTGTGATCTACTTGAGACCTCTGTCAGACCTGCAGAGACCCATAACCAGTTACTTGACCTTTGGATCCTATTCTAGCCTAGCATGTTAGATTAGATCTATTTATTATTGTGTTTTAAGTGAGATACCTAAATCATTTTGAATTACAATAGGATTTAATTTGTTTACAACATTAAATTGTTTAAAATAGTGGACTGACATCCATCTACAAAGTATCACACTTCCTGAATCTAGCATACGCTAGGAAGTTCATTGCACATATTGTTTAATTCCTTCTAGTGGTCTTGCTTTTATTACAAGTAGTTCCTCCTAGACAAAAGGAAGTCCTTGTGATTAGCTGTGGATTCGAATTCATACGCGCACAACAACCCATAAACCAGCATTTGAACAGGTATTCCTCCTATGCCGTTACCCTATCTGTTTCGTCGACACTTCAAAGAAACGATCTAAGAATCAGGTGAGACATTTTGGCACACCGGTGGGACCCATCCGAGTTCCTTGCATTTCATTCATTCTAGGAAATTATTTTTTTTTTTTTTCCTTCTAAAAAGAATACACATTAATCTTCTTCCTTGGTAACCCACCTTTTCTTTCTATTTGCTCTAAAGGAAACCTTTCTTTTGGTGTAATTAAAAAGAACCATTTCTTCATGTTTTCTGCATTATAGTGAAAGAGCATCCCTCTTCATTTTCATCTTATTGTGTCATCCAAATTCACACTTCAATTTGGGCTTAAAAATAAGTGCATTGCATTCTGATTTATTGCATTAGCTCACATTAATTAAGGGCAACCTATATGCTGGAAGTCATGACTAGCTGATGGTTGACAAACAAACCGTAGAAAGCACTTTCTTTCTCTTTCTCTCTCTCTGAGTCTTACCAAACCTCAAAAAATTGAAAATACACACATTCTTAAACAACATCTTACCGGAAGAAGCTGTAGGTGATCACATGATCACGACACATTGGACACCTAGCTCACTTTGCTATTTCGAGTCATACTTGAGTGAAGCCCACCCCCACCATAACATACCTGAAACCTCACCTTTTAGATATCCTTTTTTATAGGAAGCCATCCTCACCAAAAACTCTATTTCACAATTCATGTATCAGTCCTTAAATAGCATAAGCTAAACAAACATAATAGAAAGGGCACTCCTAGGATCACATTTTTCTTAGTGTTTCTACTTGGCTTGCATTTTGAGGTGAGAGATCACGTTCTTCATTTTTCTTGTTCATCCTTACACACTCCTCATCACAGTTGGTGTATTCCGGCTTCACCTAAGTGTTCCTAGACCATATCATCATCATTCTTAAAATTATGGGTCTGATTCTACATCATATTTTAATTCACAACCACTTTTCTTTCATCACTATTTCAATTTCACAGTAACCATCATTGGTTATCCTCTGACCATCATCGGTTATACCCAACCGACATCGGTTCCAGTCCTTTTGTTAACCTACCCAAAAGGACATTTTTTTCATTTTCTTCCACTTTTCACAGTTCTTGTCACTACCATCATTCTCATTGACATTGTAAAACACCATCAGATTTGGCATACCTATCAGATTTGACCTTCTACCTAGTTTTTTCACTCATTGACCATTTTCTATAGTGACCGGCAGTGGTTACCCCGATCGGTGTTAGTTTTACTTAACCGAGAATTAGTTAGCCTATTTCACTTTCCAACCACCATTTAGTACCTAATCCACTTTTTACCATTAGATTGACATGTTCCAGTTGTTTTCTATGTCATTCACAGAGAAGAATCCCTACTTGATCGATCTTGGTTCACATGGTGTTGACCGAAGACAAGTAAGCAAACTTGTGTTTCATTCCGGTTTTCAACCACTCCCACATATTCCCTCACCACCTTCCATTTTATCACAAGCCATGGATCCCATCCAACCTATAACTATGCTACCGAGAGATGAGGAGTTCACATGACTCCTTGATGAATTCCCTGCCACCTTGCAGTTTTACCTTTCTCACTCATCCACTCGAGATTCGCTGGGTCAACTGATATATGGCATGCCCGTATCTATCCCCCTGACTCTCGCTCCCACTCTGCATTGGCCCCATCTAGCTCTATGTTATCCGCATCTACTTTACCCCGGTTGTTTCATGATTAGGTCCTATACCCACTATGACTGCCACGTCTTCCACCTCTGTAGCACCCACCACATCCACCATACCCTCGACAACTATCCAAAACGAAACCTCATCCACCCCTAATGTCTCATACATACCTGTAGCTACACTACCACCTCCCGTGTCGGTGACCTCTACCCCTTTTCAGAATGTGGTCCTTTCCATTCCATAATCATTAGCCCCCATTTCCACTAGGGTTACCACGACCCTTCCACCTATATATACATAATATCAGCCACCTCCTATTTCCTCCATTATTCACTCAGGGTACGTACCTCCTATTTCACTTCCTTCTTCCCAATCAACCTACATGGCAACACCATACACTGGAGTGCCACCCTCGTTATATGCCCAAAACCAACCCTCTCATGCTACAAGAATCACCTAATCGTAGTAACCTACCAAAGACCTAATAAAATTGATGTTGGACAAGATGCAGACATTAGAGGCATCGGTTTCTGGATCTCGTAACACTCTCACTTACGACAATATTTTCAACGAGCCCATCCACCCATCCATTCCTATCTACTCATACCTTGTGCATTGGGAAATGCCTAAATTTAATTGTTTCAATAGCAAAGAAGACCCGCAGCAACATTTGCGGTTGTTCAAACACGGGTGTATATCGATCACTCACAATGATGCCTTGCTCTTGATAACCTTTCCCATATCTCCTCACATTGGACCTGCATTAGATTGGTATAGTGGGTTACCTAGACACTCCATATTCTCATTCAATCAAGTAGCCCAAGCCTTCTTGGATCATTTCTCTATCAAAGTCGTCAATAAGGTTAACATGTTTGACCTATACTCCATGCATCAGTATGAGGATGAATCTATCGTAGATTTTATTGCTCGCTAGTGTAGCTTGATCAACCAACTCACCTTCCAACTTCCATAAACATAACTCATTGAGCTCTTCACATGGGTTTGTGCTAGACATATCTCATCGACCTTGCAGGTCCGGACCTTCTGAACATTTGATGAACAATTCACTATGGCACGAAAGTTAGAGATTCACGCCATCGAAGAGAATAAAATCTAATTACGCAATAAGAATTTGGCATTCAAGTCGAATGATACCTCTTCTTCTTCCAAACCACAAACAAATTATTCAAAAGCTAAGGGCACTGCTCACGCGAAGGGTACTCAAGGCCAGCTCATCTCATCCATCAAATCAGGCTATCCCCTCATCTAATCTCTCACCCGTCTAGACTTTTCAATTCATACGAGAGTAGCAGAAAAAAAACCCAATTGGGGAAAATTACTCTTATGTCTTAGAAAAGATTATCAAAGCTGGAGCCATCACTCTTTCCCCCATAAAACCACACACTGGTTCTGACCCTACTCGCCCTATGCCTGCATGGTATAAAGAACATGACTTATGTAACTATCATCGAGTAAAGGGTCATAGTGATGTGCATCACTTTCAAAAATATTATCCAAGAAATGCTTGAGAAAGGCGAGTTAACCATGGATAATCCTAATGCACCTACTAACCAAAACCTACACATCTTCAAGAAACCATTTCCAAACCATGCCCCTTTGTCTGATCAAACCGGTGAGACCTCAACTCACGATACCCATACCCGCGAGGTTCACGCTATCTTTGATGACGTACTATCATTGCCTCTCAATTACCCCATATTCCCTCCATAGAGGAGATCCTAGCCTGAAATCCTCCTTCCACATTGGAACCAACCTCCCATGTTCCTTCACCAATAGAGGAACACCTTTCATCTCCTTCATCACCTACGGAGGAGTCTTTTGCTAACATTGAGACCATCTCACCCTAGCTTCACCACTTAGAGAGCCTTTGCCTATAGTACCTCCTCCACCCATAGAGGAGCACCCATTACCTCCTCCACCCACAAGAGGAGCACCAATCCATTCCTCCACCTATAAAAGAGCTCCCATCATCTCCTCCACTTATCATAGACCCAGTTGAGATACCTTTGCCTCTTGGTAAACATTCTCCATCAGCTACCCAGAATCCTGCAGACCTATTTTTGGATCTCTTACCCACGAAAGCTGAAGCTAGCCAATTTCCTGTCTCTAAGACAAATTTTATGGGAATTACCATTAGGTCCTCATCAACTCCACCTACGATGACATGTCATTATCAAGTTTGGTTGATCACTTAGATTATGTTGATAGAGCCTTACTATGGGGGGTCTTTTGATTCCGATCTCAACATAGATACATAGGTCCCTTATTGATACCTCCACTATCTACCCAAAAATATTTTGACCAATCGAACCAAACAAAACCACCTCTATCATAACCCCTTCCACGACACTTGTTATAGCTCAAACCACACCCTTACCCATAACTCAACCTACACCTAAACCCAAACCCATACCTACAACATTTTCCTCGACTAAACCTATTACCACTTTAGGGGTCACCCCGACCACCAGCCTTACTCATCCACCTATCAAACTGGATTTAGCTACATCCTCCAAAGTCAACACCATACCTACTCCTACACCCAAACAAAAGAACCAAACCCATCGACCTCATACCTCGGTTGCGCCAATCACACCACAAGACTGTCCCCATCTCTGTCTTAGGACCTCATCTTCCCAACATGGTCAAGAAACCTCCACCTAACAATAACGCAAAAAAAAAAATCCCATTCCTTCCTCACAAACATCTAACTTACCCCAACGCTCAACACGACTTACACCCACACCTGCAGCATCGCTACCACCCATACCTCCAATACCCTCAGCTATTGCTTCACTACCCACTACACTTCAGTCATTGTCTCTCACGCCCCAAGCACGACCCACGTCATCTACCTTAATAGAACCCCCATTATCCCCATGGGTAACTCACCCTCTTCCTCCATCTACTTTTCCTTTTAGACCTCGTACACCCACATCACCTTTACCCAAGAAGGTGCAACCCAAAAGCAAAACTCCACTACCCCACAATAAGGTAGTCAAAACGACCACACACCCTCCTACCCATCCATCTACTATACCCCTACCTAAACAAGCATGATTGACACCTAAAACCACACCAACACCCAAACCCATAGCTCGATCTGATCCTCCTCTTCCAAATTCCATTTCTCAACAATCAACCACACCTACACCCAAACCCATGTTCACTTCCCATTGCGATCCACTAGTAGGGTCCTATGCCAAAATTTTAACCAACCTCCTTAATACTTCTATCATCACATTACCACCACTTAGACCTTATGACCCCCTCAAACCCAAGCCAATAGGGTTTGACAATACTAAAATTTGCACATACCATCGTGTGCCAAGGCACGATGTGGAGAACTGTAAGGCCTTGAAAACCATCCTTATCCAGTTGTGTCCTCTAGAGGCCAACTTTGACGATGATGACCTTCTTAACGAGGATCCTACTACACTAACACCCATTCCCACACTACCCACTCAACAACCACAACCTCCACCCCTCATGACTCTTAGAGCCACCCCAAAAATTGAAATTAACATGGTTTGCATCAAAGAACTTGTCATGCCACCACCCAAATGTCATTGCGCCCAACTCACCTTACGGGGTTTTCTCCTCCAGTAGGTTTTCTCATCGTGTCATTATACCACTCACCCTACACCTTCTCTCTTTGCCAACTCCTCAAATCAACATAATACACATCACTACATGTGCTCGGAAGGATAAGGGCAAAGAAAAGGTAATTGATTAACCAACCAATCATATAACCAACATACCATCTACACCCATACCTAAAACTAATATCCGTGGCCCCATATAATCCTTTTCTAATGGTGTCACACATCACACCATGCTCGAACAATCACACTAGTCTCCCCTCAAAATGTCCCTATATGACCTCATTCAAACTATAGAATCCCATTTCTAAGATCTCATGGAGGTTCTTCAATCTATTGAGGTTCTACCCAATGACCCTACACCCGTAGCCTCCATTATTACACCCCATCATGTAGCCTCTCTCACCAAATTACCATGTTCATCTTCACCCCACCTTGTTCACCAAGTAGCCTCCCTTAGCTTCTCAGAGGAAGAGATCACACCACACCAAAACGATGACCCAAATCCAACCCTCTTCATCTTTTTCCACATCGATGACATACGGGTACGCCATGTGATGATTGATGGGGGTGCTAGCATTAACATCATTTCATCCCATGCATTCGCTCAAATGCGCATACCTAACAATTGCATGCATAAACATCCATTCATGTTGCATTCATTCATGACACTATCACCTCTACACTAGGCACTGTCATCCTCCACATTCACGTGGACCCCCACACTATTCTAGAATTGTTTTACATTTTAGAAGGGGAATTCCAATATAACCTATTACTTGGAAGACCCTAGATTCATGTCATGGGTTGCATTCCTTCCACTTTGCATCATTGTGTAAAGTTTGAACATGAAGGACACACCTATACCATTCAAGCTGACCCCTCACATTTCAAAACATGGAACATGCTTTACCGACCCAATGATGTGCTCATACCTATTAAGGAGTCCATCTCCACAGCCACTACTGCTTCACCTACACCTCCACCTACTAGTACAACCGCTACTTATACCACACATACCTCATCCATTCCTACCACTGCCATAACCTCCACGGCTGACCCATCAGCTTCCCAATCCGTTAACTCCACCTCCGTATCGACCTCCAACACATTATCCATACTAGCTACCTACATACCAACCCTTGATCCCTTGGAAGGTGTTTTTCAACGCCTCACTCTGGGGGAGTACCACCTATATAGTGTCAACACATTCCTTACTCCACAAGAGTATGGAAGCCTTCACCAATACCCATGTTATGATCACCGTATAGGAGAATGTCTCCTTTATGGTCCTCCTTACCTTTGTACTAGTCTCACCTATGGGGGACTTGATACTACCACTTACACACCCGAACCACCGCCACAAACTTGCCCATTTTCTATTGACTTCCAATCACTTACCAATCATAGTTTTTCCCACACCTTCCTACACTGATGTACATGGAAGGGCTTTGGTTTTGGCTTTTATGAGCAAGGATGCCATATCATTATTCCATGTACCACCCGCAAACATAACGACCGTAGTGGTATCAGATTTCTTGAACCACCTACCAAACAGGCCCGCATTGAACTCATTAAGGACACTAGCTCTTCTACACCTTCTTCACCCGCTCCACCTTCATCACCACCTTCACCAACGGAGTCGATGGATCCTGAATCTATCCCTCCTAACTTTTTTTTCATAAACACCATTTCCTTGGGGCCTCTGACTTATCAACGCGAGGGCGAGGCCCCTTCCACTCTTCCCTTCTTGTATCCTGAAATGATTGATGACGATACACCTTCAATTAATGTTGTTCAATGTCAAGATGATGAATCCATACTCACCTACCTTAGTGTAAAAGACTCATATATTCATCGGTCATTACCTCTAAGACAGAAACCATGTTGAATGAATTGAATATTGAGATCAACATTCATACTCAGGGACGACCACACATCCTAAAGATCGGACAATCTTTAGATGCTGCTAAACAGGAAGCCATCACTTCTTTTCTCAGAGATCATAACCACAATTTCACTTGGTCTTACGTAAACATGCCCAGTATTAACCCCACCATAGTGGTCCACAATATTGTAACAATTTCCAATGCCAAACCCATCAAACAAAAATCGAGGAAAATGCACCCTCGCATTGATCTTCTTGTCAAAGAAAAACTTCAGCACCTTTTTTCTATTTCCTTCATCTTACCCATTGACTATCCTTGTTGGATTTATAAAATTGTCCCTATCACTAAAGCAACCGAGGACTCTACATTTACATGAACTTCCATGACCTCAACCTAGCCTACCTGAAAGATGACTTTCCCTTACTTGGTATTGATCAACTGGTTGACCTTACCACTAGTCACTAGATGTTATCACTCATGGATGGCTTCTCGGGTTATAATAAAATATTTCTTGCCCCAAAAGATCAACAAAAAACCTCATTCATCACCCCTTTGGGGACCTTCGCTATCGATTTATGCCTTCTGGCCTTAAAAATGCTAGTGCCACATATCAGTGGGCTATGACTTACATCTTCCATGACATCATGCATTACATATTGGAAGATTACGTGAATGATCTCTTGGCCAAATATAAAAACCACTCTGAGCACCTAACCGTCCTCAAAACCATCTTTGACCATCTCATTAAATATTTTGTCTTCCTTCAACCTAAGAAGTGTGTCTTCATGGTTCTCTCCGGGAATTCTCCGGGATTTATCGTTTCCCTCCATGGTATAGAAGTTGACCCTGCTAAATTTAAGGCCATTCTGGAAATGCCTCCACCCACTAACCTTAAACAACTCCGTATCCTATAAGGTAAGTTGCAGTCTATTCACCATTTCATTTCACAATTATCGGATCGGTGCCAACCATTTCATCATCTGCTCAAGAAGGATGTCTCCTTTAAATGGGATGATGACTGCCATAAAGCTTTTGAGGCCCTAAAATAATACCTTCTCCAACCACCCGTAATCATCCCACCTAAATACAATCAACCTTTTTACCTATACATATCTACTACTAATCACTCCTTGGGAGCCATGCTCACTCATCATGATGAACAACATAGGGAGTAGGTGGTTTATTACATAAGCCGTACTCTTTTGGACTATGAAACCCGATACACCCATCCTAATTTTTTTTTCTTATCCTTAGTTTTCATTTCCACAAAACTCGGTCATTACCTACTTAACCACAAAACATATTTTGTGACCAACACTAACCCCTTACACTTCATGTATGAAAAACCTTATCAAAATCAGCGTGCCACATGATGGCTTATGCTTTTAGCTGATCTTGACCTTGAATTCATTCATCAAAATTCCATCAAGGGCCAAGCTATCACCGAACAATTGGTCGACACACCTATTTCTGGGGATCAACCCTCTAATTTTGACTTTCCAGATGAGTCAATTGCTACCCTTTCCCTGGATGAACCTCCTTACCAAATGACACTCTTTTTCGACGGTTCCAAGTGTTAGCATGGGGGTGGGGCTGGTATTATCCTCATTCCTCTTGATGGTGAACCCATGCCTTTGTCTTTCAAATTAGATTTTGAATGTACCAACAATATTTTCAAATACGAAGTGCTCGTACTAGGTCTCCAAGCCACCTATGCCCTAGATGTTAAATCAATCAACATCTTTGGTGATTCTCAATTGGTCATAAACCAATTCAATGGTATGTACCAATGTTGTAATGATATACTTCAAAAGTATAAACATCATGTAGACATACTTTTGACCACCTTTGCTCATTACGCCCTTTAAACCATCCCCGTTCAACCAACAAATTCTGAGATACCATGGCTCGCTTAGCTTCCCAAATACCCTCTTCACCTGGTGATTCTATAATATTTTTCACTATACAATGACTCCAATCACCTTCTTATTTAGCTCACGATGTTTACTAGATCGGAACCGCTACCCCTGACCTGAGTGACCTTTGGTATAAACAATACTCGATTACCTTTCTCTCTCCATCTTACCTCTTGATCTCACCCGTAATGGACAACACGCCTTCCTTAAAAAGGTTTCTCATTACATCATCGGGGGGAATCCTCTATAAACATGGATTTGATGGTATTCTCTTACGATGCCTCACAAGTTGAAATTCCTTATACCATTAAGGAGGTTCATGATAGCATATGTGGTGGTCACTTGATGACCTAGTGGATGTTGCTAAGCGTATTCTTCACCTGGGCTATTATTGGCTAACCCTTAACCATGATTGTTGTGACTACATCAAACATTGTGTAAAATTCCAACAACATTCCAATCTTCATCATACACCCAGTCATGCCTTACAAGTCACTCGTGACCTTTGGCCCTTCTCTCAATGGGGTTTGGATCTTGTCGGAGAAATCAATCCTCATTCATCCCAATGCCATCAATGGATCATCACTACTACCGAATACTACACAAAATGGGTGGAAGCCATACCACTCATCTCTACAAAAGCCAAGAAAATATGTGAGTTCATTAATCACCACATCATTTTTTGCTTTGGTGTTCCTCATCGCCTCATCACTGATAATGGAAAATAATTCAAAAACAAAACATTGCAAAAAAATTGTGATGCCTTGACATTCAACTTAGTTTCTCATCACCTTATTACCCACAAACCAATGGCCAATCCGAATCTACTAAAAAAACCCTCAACAAAATTCTTATGAAAGTGTTTGACGATCTGGGGAAGGATTGGCATACACACATTCCTTTTTCCCTATGGGCATACCTCACTAGTATTCACACTTCCACATTGGCCACACCCTTTCTATGGTATATGGTATATGGTATATGGTATATTGGCCACATTGGCATATTCCCACACATTCATTTTCCCTATGACATGCTCAATGATGATGCCTTTCATCAAGACCGTTTAGCATATCTAGAGTTATTAGATGAATGTCATCTTAACGCTCTAGATCACCTTCAAGTTTACCAAAAACATATCAAATGTGCCTACGAAAAACGTGTCCATGAATGAAGATTTCAAGTGGTGACTTGTCCTGAAAGAAAATCACCACGTAACCAAAGTAGAAAAAAATTAAATGGGGCAATTTTTCTCCTAATTAGCTTGGAGCATACATCATGACTCACACCTATGGATCAGGTTCTTATCGTTTATCTTCACTCGATGGTAAACCCAAACTTGAGCCCCTTAATGCCTTGCATCTATGACCATTCTATTGTTGACTTGTAGTCCTACCTCACCTGTTGTCTCTTTCCATGCTCATCCCTTGAGAACTATTCACTTCATACACCTCACTAATGATTAAACAAGAATCATGTGAGTACCCATCACTTGTTACCTTCTCTTCAATATGTGTACCACAGCTTTACACATAACATGATTCTCATGGATACTTTTCATATACCTTTAGATGAGATCCCATGGTCATTTCACCTTGTCTTTTGAACACGAGTCTTATTCTCAACCTTGGTCTTATCCATGAGTTCAAGGCCTCACATGGGACAAAACTCCTTGAGTCAAACTTCTAGATAAAAGATGAATCCTTAAAAGGACATCTTCCTCTCGACAACTATTGCTGCTATAAATAGATTGCTCCCTCGAAGGATAGCTATGTTAAAGCTCTTAAAAAAACAAAAAAAAAAAAAAACAAAATGAGAGAGAGCAGCAAGAAGCTTCCCACATCGATCAGCTTCATGAAGACCTCAAGGAGTTCAATTTTTCCCATATAGACTTCCCGCATCGATCAGTCTATCTCAACTATAACTCAAAACACTCAACCTTTTTTTCATGGACTTGCCCATTGTGAGCTAGGTTCTCTTGCTTGAAACGCATGCTACCTACACCATATAAAAATTACCCACTTTTCACCCTTCAAACCATGCCCACTCTCACTTCCTACTACCTCAAGGGACTTCTGGGAACTTAGACATTTGGTGATCATGTGACTACTTTTCACCATAAAATAGTCCATCATACAATGTCTTTAGGGTCTTATGTTCATCACCTCCACCAAGGTATGATCTACTTGGTACGATCCTACCCAATCAGGTGGCTTTATTGCCCCCTCTTATCTTTTAGCCATCTTTATTTACGTTTTTATTACCTTATACAGGACTTAGCCCTCGATGCTTGCTTTTGGGGTAATCTTCTTATTTCACCACAATCACCCTCACCTACATCATTTTGCCTATAATCTACCCACACCTAACAAACCTAAACCCACAACATGCCCAAAAACCTACCAACTCATTTTCATACCTCCTCATATTCTTCCCTAGCTTATGGGAGAACTACATTGGCTGAGGTCCCTTTTCGTCTGGGACTATGTAGGCAACACTCCGAGGGAATGGGGCCCTTGGAGGTTAGCTCAGCCATCCTCTACCCTAAAAATTTCATCTTTCATGTTCCTCACATTACATCACACCTAATTTCGTTTCCCTTTTATACCCACGATTAGAAATTAAACCACATACATAACAAGTTTCATATTTATACATTTCTTACTCCTACCATTTCTCTATCATCACTATGCATAGATTACACCATATCTCACATATGACCCATAGTATCATTCATTGCATAAAATAATGAATCACCACTTCACCTACTTTCGACTCAAACATGCCCTAACAAACCTAACTCAACCATGTGTAACAAACCTAACTTAACCATGCCTAACAAACCTAACTCAATCCATGCCTAAAAACCGACTCGATCCATGCCTAAATCAACCATGCCGACTCAACCATGCCTATAAACCGACTCGATCCATGCCTTAATCAACTTGACTCAACCATGCCTAACCAAACCTAACTCGATCCATGCCTAAATTAAACCGACTCAACCATGCCTAACCAACCCGACTAACCAATCGATTCAAATCTATGACCTATCCACCTAACTTAACCATGCCTATAACTTGACTCGATCCATGCCTAAGATTGACTCAATCATGCCTATAACCTAACTTCTTTCATGCCTATACCATTCTAACTCCATCATTCCTACCTCACCTAATTTCCATCCATATCACACACAAAAATTGATATCTCATAAACACATCAACAAATCAAAAATAATGCCATGTATCTCATCAACACATCAACAAATCAAATCATAGCATATATCTCATCATATCAATAAATGTGTATCTCAAATATACATGCCTATCTCATCATGTCCATCATCTCAAAATTTGGCAGAATAAGGCCAATATACAATGCAAAATGTCATCGACACGTAGGCCGGTCTCATATATACAAAAAATAATGCATCACTACAAAATCTCTTCGACACACAAGTTGGTATATGCTTGAAATATACAAAATCTCTCATACATCCTCACTATCATTAGCATGCAGGCCAGTATGTGATCAAAACTATAAATATCTCTTGGCACATAGGCTAGTATATATCACACAAAATCTATCATACATCAAAAACCAGGCACCATATCAAGCATCTTGGCGGATGTCCTCCATCTCGGTATCACTATACCCTCGACCTCCTAGGTCCCTGGTAGCGCCTCAACTAGAGATTGTATCTATACATTGGTGGCCTCTTCCTAATTAGGCCTTAGAGCTCGCTAACCCCCTGTGCTCTCCACACTGTGAGTGTGAGATCTCGTCCTCTCACTAGACACCTGTTGTGCCCGGTACTCGACGTAGGATATAAAGTCTATCCCGGCCGCCATCGGCTAGTCCTATTAATATCTTTCCTTGGCTAGGGCATCCCGTAACCTAGATATAGGCACGGTTTATGGTGGTCCCATAGGTCTCGGCCCCTATACCTGCCCTACTAAACCCTACCCTGTGCCTTCCTGTGTACTAGGGCCTGTTCTCGGTGCTGTCGTGGTGATGCCCCTATCCCTGTGCCTATATCTGGGCTGTAAGGTCTCAATATATGCTTGGGATATGGCCAAATGGCCCTATAAACCTATCACCTAAGCCTGTAAGGATGCCACCTAACCATCTTCCTCCTGACCATTTCCATCTACTCCATCAACCATGGGCTGTAGATTGGCCACCTGTACACATAGCTTTGCTACATCCTCTCCGAGCCCTCCGGTTGCATTTGAAGCATACCCAACTGGGTAATGAGCATAGCTACATACCCATGTAGAGTGTCTCTACACCTTGTAATGGTAGCTAGATCCGCTGCCCTAGTCTAGGTGGTATGGCTTGAATCGAGCCATCCACCACTTCTGTACCTTTTGTACACCCAACATCATCTATCCACTTGGTCCACCTTTGGCTGCTCCTCCTTCCCTATGGGCACTGTAGCTGTGGTAGAGGTAAGGGCCTCTCCACATCATCTCTTCGCTACTATGGGAAGGGTAGAGGAATGTCCTGTATGAGCCCAAACTGTCGTCAGACTCTGTCTGGGATCATCTCATCCTCCCCGGCATGACGACCTTGTATCCATCTCTCTAGCTAGAGCTCAGCTAGCTCCTCATGCATATGCCTATATGAGGGGAATCCCACATATGGCCTCCATATAATGTCCACTCCAGATAACCCCTCCAGTAACTTCTAGAAATGGGCCACATCATGTGTCGGCCTATCAGATCTCTACTATCCTATCTCCGACACCCATCTCCTATATCCCACCTGCACAAATCGTGCGTTGGGAATGCATTTTCTTAGGTCATCCCTATAGGATGCACAAAAACTATGTGCTCGTAGGCCCAACAGTGTAGTAAAAACATACAACACAGGATAAACCTGTGCAACCACCCATATGCCCACAACTCCTGTATAGGTTGCACCAGTATCTGGTGCCTAGGAAAAGCGGGTCTCATGCACATCATGTCATGGAGTACCCCATCGATGATCGGGAAAGTGTCCACCCTCTACATCTGGTAGTGCAGAGCAGACTGCTTTGCCTCCATCAACATAACCACTAGCCTCATCTCCTCTCGGATGAGCTAGGTACATCTCTCCATAGCTCAAACTGGCGCTATGAAATCTCAGATCGGCCATCCCCTCTCAAAATATAGACACAATCAGCTCCTCTGAGGCCTCAAAGGATATAGAATAAACCTAGGCACCCAATATGGGTAGCCTAAGAATCAGAACACATCCTCCGGGTGATAGTAATCTCACCCATCATCGACTGGGTGGAACGTGTTCATCGCATGGAGTCCCATCTATATTGATGATTATGACCATCAAACTAGGCTACCAAAAACATGTCTATAGTGAATGAACCCTGCTCAATCCCATTGCCTCCACATATTGTAACTCCACTAGGGTCAGTGTGTGTCATGCACTATCACCATAGTAAAGGTGGAACCACGACTCCGCATATGTAATTGCACTCTCCCCTGCATCTAATACAAACACAACATTAATTTACCTGTATCAATCCCTATTCACCAATTATCATTTTCCTACACCCTATTTTCACCCTACCCATCTCAACCACCTAGCCCACATCACTTTTGGACCCTTGTGCCCACTAATTTGACTAGTACCGGTTCATCCTAACCAACCCGGTCACCCTTTAACGGCAACACCGGTCACCTGTTTGGTGACCAATACCATTTCACCTTTATCGATGCAGTTCCACTTTACTGGACTCGGTCACCTATTTGGTGACCGATGATGATTCCACCTAACCGACGCTAGCCACACTTGACCGATGCTAGTCACTATTGCAGAAAAACCCGTGACTTCCCAAAACCCCCTTTTTCTAAAAACCCTCCCATGCCCCTTTTACCACCCTACAATGACCTCACCTACCCTCGGACCTCTACCCACCTCCCCTATAATATTTACTACCCTCTCCATTCCTCCTTTTGCCCAATATTCCCCCATTCCCAAATTTAATTTTTAACCACCCACCACAACAAAAAACCAAAAACACCTATAAATAACAATAATCTACTCCTCTAATCTATTGAATCCACTAGATGTAGAGTAGGGCGCTTACCTCATCGCACTACCCTATCTGGTGGCATGTCAACCACTTATACTGGGTGGCCCGCATGATCCCTCTCTAGCCTCCGTCATTACCAAATCGATACCCGCAACCTCTAACCAATCGAATATCTTCCCATGCTCCTGTGGACCCGCTGCTCACCCACCAATCACTCGTCCAATCACACTGCCAACTCACTATTTTGTTTCATCCAGACACTTTACTCTCTTTTCTCTCTTTTTTTCATTTCTCACTTCACACAATAACAAATGAATAACAAAAACACATGTTTTTTTGTTTTTATAACAAACTTGACCTAACCAATGTCGGTTACCCTTGACGACATTGGTGCATTCCCTACCTAACTATCATTGGTTTACCTATACCGATGTCGGTTACCCTTGACCGGCATCAGTCACCCTCACCTACACATTGCCCTAACTTTTCCTTTTTTACCTCACCAACCTTCACCCTGACCATTTACCCCATCCCACCTTTACCCTAACCATTTACCTCACTTTTCCTAACCTCATCATTTACTACCTCCCTTTGTCCTCCTTTGGGGACTCATTATTTTACCCCTACCTTGGCCTTACCCATGCCATGACCTAGATATTTGGACTGGACCATTGCTAGTGACCTTTGACCTCATGTGTTCGCTATACCTTGTGCACATTACCTATGTTGATTGACACTGATGACTTTACATAGCCTATTATCGTGACCGTTTATCCAAATCTAACCTCTGGTGTGTACCGAAACATACCTAAAGGTTCTGCACCTAACGTATGTTTTGTTTCTTGACCATATCATATACCTTAGATATTGGAATCAATTCACCCTTGTTTGGATAAACCTATCGACCTTAGACGATGTAGAGTTTTCTTGCTCTTCAACCTGGTAGCATCTTTGGAGTTTATACATGTGCGTGTGTTTGAATGTTACTACCTTTGACCCAGACCCATTACCTAGATTACCTGAGTAGAACTTTTCCCTTTTTTCCCCGTTCCCACCTACCCTTTCCTCCCATTTACCTTTTATTAAACCACTCACTGATTCTTCCTGCTACCTCATCAGTTCTTGGTTTGACGGGGATTCGCCTTTACTCACACATGTGGCAACCACATCTTATTTTTGTTAGTGTCACTTACCAATACAAGCTACACAACAAAAAGGGACAAAATGTAGACACTTAAATTAGGTCACACTCCCCTTTGGTCCCTCAAAAATAAGCACCCTTCATCACATTCACCTAACCATGGCCCCTTTCACCCTACTAATATTAATTTAATTAATTAAATTAAATTAATTCATTATCCTCACCATATTTATTATTTAAATATCTTAATTTAAATAATACCCACACATATAGTTCACTTAGACACCTCACTAAGCCAACTCAACCTAAGACCTATTCTTAGTAAGTTGCCATAAATAACTAAGACTTACCCAAACCCTAAAAATCAATGCCTACATTCCCTCTAACTACATTCATGCATGCTTACAAGAGGCTCCTAGTCTAATCCATGGGTTAAGGACACAAAATCTAAGGAAATCAAGAGGATCTCCCTACTTTGTTAAACCTATGAAATCCCTCCTTGACTGACGTTCGTTACCCCTAATCGCCACGGTTAAGCGGAACCACCATCGTTACCCTTTTAACCCCAAAACAACCTTATTCTCAAGGTTGGAAGTTGGAAGCAAGTTGGCAGAAGGTTGGTAAAATATTTTAGAAAAGATAACAAACATTAACACATTCTAGGAGAAAACACATACAAGGAAGGAGATCAAGCATCTTTTCAAAGACAACCATCCTATTATGATCTCGATCTAACCAAGCCAAGAGGAATGTACATGCAGCCCATGTAGAAGCTTTCCTTTAGTTGGTGATCACTTGCAGCCTTCAAAACCTCTCATCAGACATCCATCCCTCACTCATAGGCATCCAAGACTAGAATCCAAGTAAGTATAATGTCATACTTCTTTGTTTTATTTCATTTCATCATTATTTTATCATCTATTGTTTACCTAGCCACCTATTGACCTCCTCCAACACTTCCACCTCCATATACCCACTAAAACCTCACCAAATCCCTTCCAAGTCACCCAATACCTCATCTCGACCAACCAAAGTCCTTTGTACAATCATAAAGAAGACCTAAAGCTTGTTCTGTGGCATTCCCAAATTTCCACAATAATCGGCACTAGTTACACCTAACCACCGTCGATTACCCTTAACCGACATTGGTCTCTGTATTTTCCCATACACCCAGAATAGAGACCTACCCACCTAATTTCACCTCACCCTCATCCACCTGTGATCTACCTGAGACCTCTGTCAGACCTGCAGAGACCCAGAACCAGTTACTTGACCTTTGGATCCTATTCTAGCCTAGCCTGTTAGATTAGATCTATTTCTTATTGTGTTTTAAGTGAGATACCTAAATCATTTCGAATTATAATAGAATTTACTTTTTTACAACATTAAATTGTTTAAAATAGTGGACTGACAACCATCTAGGAAGTATCACACTTCCTAGATCTAGCATACGCTAGGTAGTTCACTGCACATATTGTTTAATTCCTTCTGGTGGTCTTGCTTTTATTACAAGTAGTTCCTCCTAGCCAAAAGGAAGTTCTCACGATCAGCTATGGATTCGGAAGTCATACGCATGCAACAACCCATCAACCAGCATTTGAATAGGTATTCCTCCTACGCTTGTTACCCTATCTATTTCATCAACACTTCAAAGAAACGATCTAAGAATCAAGTGAAACAATAGTAATAATGGAATCGAATATAAACAAAAATGGAATCCCATATACATAAAAATGAAGATGTATTTCTTCCAATAATTGAAATACTAGAGTCTCAATTCACTGGAATATGTCCCAATTTAGTGAAATAAGAGTTCTACAAATATTCAAGCATTATCTAATTGGAAAAAGTCACCAAACTTATATTTTTCACAAAACCCTAAGAGGGTTTCTTAAGAACCCAAGAAGTAGTAAAATTCCTATAAATTCTTAAACCTCCCTTCCAAGCCAAAATATTTGAAACTAAAGTTTTTATTAGTATCTAACACATGTAGTTATTACCCATAAATCTCAAGGAATCAATAAATTATGTAAAACACTTAGTCTTCACGTACTTGCCTGTAGGTGCAAAGTTATACAATTCAAGGTTAAAAATTTCTTCAGAAAACATCTTATAATTTTAGGTTCTTTTAATAAGTTCATTCTTCCACTCTATTGACACATAAGCAACACACCAAGATCACTTGAAACACTGAATCATCTATCATATTAAAAAAATATCAAATTTATCATACTTTTGAAAGCACAGTCATAGTCAACTTACATGCATATTGTGAAAAATACTTGTAGAAAGAGTACTCTATATCAAACTTTGACATGGAACTTTACTAACCTCATACCTTATATTTAACATCATCAAATAATTATCAAATAGATAAAATATGCTTCTCTAAAGTCCCTATAGCTCATTCTCGTTGTATACACAACTAATACAACAAATTTTCAAACTAAAAATAGAGCATACACATAATTCTTCATAATTTCTACTATCATATTCCAAACAAACTCATCTTACTCATAGGATGAATTCAAAGGATATTTAACACAAAACACAATTCCATTCATAATTAAAACAAGGTATTCATTAAAATAGAGTTGTGTGTGTGTGTGTGTGTATTTAATAATAATCTACTAATAAATTGCTTCACTTCTCCTCTGATCCACAAGGAGTCTTTTTACCTTCATCCTCTTACCTTCCTTAGAAGGTTTCTCTCCCCTTCTCTCCTCCAAATTCCTCTCTCATTTTAATTCCCTCTCTTTAATGTAACTTACTTTTGTAAACCTAACAAAATTTTGAGCTCTCATGACCTTTCACATTCCATTACCACACAAAGGAGGCATATTACACTTCATAAACTCATTTCAACCCACTATTAAAATCCTAGTACTTGATTCAACACCTTGTAAAACTACTCTCCACTCTTTGACAAGCTTACATTCCATTTTTATAACCTTAGGAGTTTGAACTACAATTTTGGAGGAAAAGAAGAATTTGAATTTTCAAACTTTGAAACTCCATCTAAACCTCTCTTTATGACTTGAACATGCCCTACCACCATTACTCTAACCTCTTTAACCATGATTGAATAAAAATTTGCATTTTTTTATGTCTTGTGATGATGCCCCTCCTTTATACTCCAAAGGTGTAGAAAAGTCCTCATATACTTTGTTTATATAGTTGAGTCTTCATCTTCTTCATTTGTTTTTAATATTATTCCTTCCTCCCTAATGTTCTTGTATGTTCTTTGTCCACCTAGATCTCGTACAAAAGTGTTCTTTTTCCTTCAATTTTCCTTGGCTTTGCTTTCTTCTTTCTATATTTCCATCTTTACGTTCACTATCTTAATTCTTCCACCCACTATAATTGGACAAAAAAACATCACAACAACAAATACACATTGTTCTTAATCTTTTTCAACCTTTTTCATCCTTTTATAGCTCATATCCATAATTTTTTCATACCTTGTCATTTTCTTGCATCATTACTTGCTTTCTCTTATTCACTTTGTCATTTCATGATGATCTTTCTCTTTCCTTGTAATGATTTCTATTTTTCTTCACATGATTTCTCCCTATATATAGCATACTCCAAGGTTTTTATCTCCATCTCTAATTGCTCAAGGATTTCATAAACAAACACATTATCTTCTTCACTTGTCGCTTTTTTGTTCTTGACTCATTATCCTCTTGATTTCATCATCTATCTCAAGTTCATTCTCTGTACTGAAATCATACACTTGGAAAAAATATTAGATTCACAGACTTAAGCCTTGGATGCCCCCTGTAAGCTATTCTTTCCTTTTCATAACTTCAACTTTCATTCCATTTACATCTCCTTTCACTATCACTACATGAACACTTTGCCATTGTCATGTTCTTCTTCATTAAGAGAATCCAAAATGCTTCTATCACTTCTTCATTCTCATTATTTTCCTCTACCAATACGAACTCCTTAATCACCTCTATTTATTTCTTTTCCATTCTCTTTTGCATATGCCTTAATATTCTTTCATCTTACTTTATCATTGTCTTCAACTATATTCTTTGCATGTTTTCCACAAGCAATCTAACTGCAACTTAGCTTTCTTTTTCAACACTATCCCTATATATTTTCTTCTCTTCTCTCTCTCTCTCTCTCTCTCTCTCTCTCTCTCTCTCTCTCTCGTGTCCATAGTAATAATTATCTACTCTACATCTTGTTTAATCTCTATGATTTCCTACTAGATCCACAAATCTCTTTTTATCTCTAGATTCTTCATCTTTACTTATTTTCTTTTCCTCACACTCTCTTCTTGCTCTCTTCTTGTGGCTAATAAACTTGACTATCTCATCAAATCTTCTCTATATATCTATTTATTTTCTTCTTTTATCACTAAATTTTTCTCTCTCTTCTCAAGCAAGTTCTCTCACCTTGCTTCTACCACATCTCACCTAGAATTACTGACCCAATCTTTTTACGTCTTCTCACTCTTCTTTCACTCTCACACTTACTTCTTACTCTTCTTCTCTTTCAACCCATCACTCCCATCTACACATTCACACAATGAAATGTTAGCCGTAGTATCATTCAAATATCATCAATAATCCTAATCTATGATACCAAATGATGCAAATAAATTTACATTTTCCATTCATTCCATCAATAAATAAGATTCAAACAACTCACAACTAAAAGATCTATGAGGAATATCTCTTAAGAAGCGTAAAATGGCTCAAATCATGCAATAACTGACCTATTACACTTTAGAGGTATTTTCCATGTTTCTATACCCTATATTAAATTCTAATTAAATAATAAAATTTCTCACTCTTCATACAAACTCTCTTTGAATTTACCTTTCTCAACTTTTCCTTCACCTTCCTTCACTAGCTCTCAACTCAAATAATTTTTTTGGCCTAATATCCTATACTAATTCATCACCACTTTATACCCTATTTATAACTTATAAAATAACATGAAAAACATCATTATAATTATTAAAAACAATAAATTCATCAAAATTCACTTAGATTTACTCAAAACTATCATTTTGTACCCTTAAGACCATGTTATTGCTAGTTCCATGGTTGGAGACATCTAAACATACCCATAATGAAATGGTTAAACATTTATATAACCTTTATCATCATTGTGGTGATGTGTAAATTTTATAGGTTAATTCACAACCCTCTTCTCTGAATCCCTCATTCCTATTCTCTAGTTTCTTAGGTCTTACCAACCCTACCTTTAAGCGATTTTCATCATATATTTTAATTTCATTACTCATTTGACAAAGAAAATATATTTTTGACCACTCATTTAATCATTCCTTATGTGGAAAAAGTTTCATTATCACCTTATTTCCAAATATATGTCAAGTTTAGGGTTATAGGATTTTATCTTAGGTCTTCTACCAAACTTAGTTATCCTCGGGATAGATTGTCATCAAGAACTTAAAATTTGGAAACCTTCAATAAAAAAATCTTCCAAATTATATTCGCAAGGAATTTCACACATATATCTACCATGTTTCAAGCATTATCTCAATGATTAAATTCATCAAACATAGATTTTTCACCAAACCATAAGAGGGTTTCTGAGAACTTGAGAAGTAGTAAAATTTCTATAAAATTATTAAACCTACCTTCCAAGCTAGAATATTTGAACCTAAAGTTTGTCTTAATATTTCAAAAGTGTAATCCTTATCAGTAATACTTGAGGAATACATTAATAATGTAAAACACTTAGCATTCTTGTACCCTTCCTATAACTACACGATGATACACTTTAATGTTCAAAATTTATTCATAAAGCATCTTATAAGTTTAGGTTCTTACCCGAGTTCATTTTTCCACTCCATTTCAACATAAGAAACACACCAAGATCACATGGAACACTCACTCACCTATCATATTTAAAAAGATCATTTTTTCTCGTAATTGTGAAAACATAGGCACACTAACTTGCATGCATATTATGAACCTAAATACTAGTAGACAAAGTACTCTATAGAAAACTTTGACATGTAATTTTAGTAACCTTATACCATATATTTAGCATCATGAAAACTTTATCAAATAGATCAACTATGCTTCTCTTATTCCTTTTAACTTATTCTCACTGTAGACAACATTCATGCAACAAATTTTCAAACTAAATACATATCATGTACATGAAATTATTCATAAATTTTACTATCACATTTCCAAAAATCATCATACTCAAAGGAGGAATTCAAAGGATCTTTCACAAAAACCCAAAGCCATTCATAATCTAAACAAGGTATTCCTCAAAAAACAGTTATATATATATATATATATATATGTATTTAATAATATTTTGTTTACAAAACACTTCTCCTCTAATCCAAGAGGAGTCTTTCTTCCTATCCTCATACCTTCCTTAGAATGTTTATCTCCCCTTCTCTTCTCCAACTTAATCTCTCATTTGAATTCCCTCTCTTTCATATAACTTACTCTTGTAAACCTAATTATATTATGAGTTCTTGTGACCTTTCACATACCCTTACCACATAAAAGGAGACATATTACATTTCATTTACTCATTATTAGTGCAAAATCACAGCACCCCTGGATGCAAATCAAGGTTCTAAATGATGTCTTAGGCATCCAGTGTGATTGCACAACATGGAAACCTCTCTCCAAGTGTGGGACTTGTGAAACTGAGAGAGGAATCTCTAGATTAGAGGCTGGTTCCTCAAACTCCTCTGATTTAGATCTATATTTGCACAACTACAGAGGTTCAGATCCTAATCCTACTCTAAATTGCAAGGAGACAGGGATAGAAATGCAAAAATTGAAACTAACTAAAGATGGTGATGCACCAAAAGGAGTGGTGAATATTTTTGTCATGAAAATAGACACAAACCAAAGATTGCAACATAAAACATACACATGCTGATAAGATATAATTTAGGATCTGAAATGAAGCAAATAATACAAACAAAGGACTGAAACCCATTCACAAAGCTTGCATTATCATCTCCAATGTCAAAACCACTGCATTACAACCTCAGAGAGGTAGAAAACTTGTTACAATCTTTGAAGAGGTCTGATTCTTGCAACAATCACTTGCTGGAGGTGAAAGAAGAAGTTTTTATGCCAAAAAGTGTTCCACACTAAAGAAATGAGCCAAATCTGGCTTTTACATTGCATGGGTCGAGCCCAAGAGAGAGAAAACGTACAAAACGTGGGAGCCCATTCCTCATTGACTGCAAATGCATTAAAATGGCATGGGGGACCTTACAAACCCATACCCTATCATTTTTGACTGAATTGGAGGAGAATGCGACCCATCCTGCATTAAATTTGGTCAGTTGAAAGGTCATTTTTGCCCATGGACACGTACCAGAGCCATTTTTGAATTTTCTCTCTTGAAACTAAACCAAAATTCAAAATTGACCATGAAATCCTGTAGATAATTTCATAAGATTTCCAATGATATAAAGAACGTGCAAATCCGAGCTCTGGATCAAAAGATATGAAGGTCTGAAGTTTTAGGGCAAAACGGCCCAAAAAACGGATGTCGGGCAAAAATTTTAAATTTTGACCTTTTTGCATTTTGGAAAAAATTTCAAAAAATTTCTGCGCTCCGCGGTCGGATGCCACGTGTCAGGTGCTGGTTCACCGAGCAATTCTCTCTCCTCCACCTTTCCGCGGGCTTTCCTTTGAAAATTTTGATCTTTTTTAACTTTTGGAAAAAAATTCATTTTCCCCGCGCCCCGCCACCTGGGACACGTGGCATGCATTGATTGGTTGACAGGGGTGCGGGGAAGACCTTTGCTTTTAGTTTTTGGCCAAAGAACTTTTTTAAAAAACTTCAAAGTTCCCCAAGCTCTGCACTTCCCTGCTCCATTGGACACGCGTCCAATTCCTATTTGCGCCCTGGCTTCCATTTCTCCCCCTTAAAATTTGCATCGAACACTTAGCCAAAATTTTGTTTCACTCCCGCACCGCGAACTCCCCGGCCCTTAGGACACGTGTCCTATTCTGATTCATCCGTGGACCTACCAGCTTTCCACGTCCTTTGTGTCCTTTTTGTCCCGGATGTCCCAAACTATTAGGGACAAATTTCTCCGATCCGCCCGATTCGGGCTTCCCTGTCCCTCTTTGAGGTGAAGACACATGGCACACTTTCATTGGCTCTCGGCTCTTCCACTTTCCGCATCCCACGCGTCCCTTTGTCCCAACTATCCTGCAAAATTTCCTGCACCGGCTGATTCGGGAGGTTCGCGTCCTTTGCGTCCTCACGGCCCAAATGTCTGCACTGCTTTACACAGCAGTTAGTCAATTTTGTTTTTACCTTTGGTCGGTTTGCCCTTTCGCATCTGCGCGCGCCCCACGGCCTGGATTTCCCTTTCTTTGCTGCGTGGACCGCCTAGTGGCCTTTCGGTGATTCATGCCCGACGCCCCAACGTCCCAACTGCTGCGAGGACTAGGACTTAGCCGATTTTCATGATTTTTTCTGGCCCAAGCTTGTTTTTTGCAACTTTTTCACCCTTTTTTAGAACTTGCTCTTTTCTTCTTGGACAGGAGAGTTAGAAAAGGCCGAGGGGACCCCAGAAACATGATTTTTTGCCTTGAATCAATCTATCTTGCTCGGGACCAAAGAATTTAATGCATGTTATCAAATTTACCCGGGGGTGAATTTTGGATAACAATTTGGTGACTCAGCGGGGTCACCTGCCTGCTAGGTAGAAGATACCAGTTGCCTGAAGCAGTCCATTGGGCATGGAGTCATCAAATATTCTATTTAGAACCCCAACTGACTCGAATGTGTAAGGAGGAAGATGGAATATCACCTGATGGGAGCAAGGACTGCAAAACATCTCCATGGACAGCAAGCTGTGCCAAAGCACTTAGGGAAAACAAAACTAACCTACAAGCAAAACAATGTGCACAAGCACTTGGAGGAATGAAAATCTAATCTAATATTTACAAGGTAGTGAATTTCCCTCTAGAAGCAACGCTTGAGATAGATTCCATTTATTGGAATCTGTAGTTCTTCACCATCCAATGGGGCCAATTGGAAAGCATTGTTGTCCTTGCACTTCGTGACCATGTATGGGCCACTCCAAATGGCATCAAATTTTGAATGCCTTCCGGTTTTTCTCTATCCACATCCCATTTCAACACTAGATCTCCAACCTGAAAAGATCTATCCTTGGCCTTCCTATCAAAGGTCTTCTTGATCAAAGCTTGATCCTTTTCCATTGCTTGGGATGCCTGATTTATGATCTCTTGCAGCTCCATCAACTCTGCATACCTCACCTCCATGGGCTCAAACTCTAGCAACTCCAGCTACTTCATGAGTTCCAATGTTGGCAACTCAAGTGACATGGGCAAGATTGCCTCTCTTCCATAGACAAGTTTGAATGGAGAGTTACCTGTGGATCTTTTGGGAGTTATCCTATCAACCCATAAGGCTGATTTCAGTTTGGTATGCCAAGACCTCTGATTCTCGTCAAGAGTCCTCCTAATGATCCTCAACAAGTTCTTGTTTGTAGACTTGTCCTGGCCATTACCTTGAGGGTAATAGTTTGATGAAGTGCTTAGGTAGATACTGTTCTTGACATCCCACTCAGTCACCTTAGATCCAATGAATGCCAATGCATTATCTAGAGATTATTGTAGCAGGTACACCAAATCTAGTTGTTATCCCCTCATAAAGGTCTAAGATGCTAGACTCATTTGCCTCTTTGAGTGCTACTGCTTCTGTCCATCTGGTGAAGTAGTCCGTGGCTGTCAAAATCCATTTGTGCCCTTGGCTTGAATTGGGATTAATGACTCCAATGAAGTCCAAACCCCATTGCATGAATGGCTGGTCAACTGAGATTGGATGTAATGGAAGGGCAGCAAGTCTCTCTTTTCCTGTGAAGAATGCACAATTCTTACACCTCTTGATCCATGCATAGCAATCACTGAAGATTTTAGGCCAATAATAACCAGCCTTCATGATTTTTAGAGCTGTCACTCTTGGTGCAAAATGACCACCAGCTGGTCCACCATGGAACTCTTCCAACACCCTTTGAATCTGATTTGTGCTAATGCATCTCAGCAGCACTCCATTCACATCTTTCTTGTACAAAACTCCATCAACAATGGCATATGGGACAGCCTGCAATCTGAAGTGTCTTCTTTGGGTCTTGCTCATCTCCGGAGGGCATAGGCCTGTGCCTAGGAAGTGTATAATACCTTGGGTCCAGCAAGGAGTGGGGGCAGCATTGTCTTCTTCTTGATTGCCACTTGGCTCATGGCTATCTTGGACTATCAAAATAGCCTCTTCTTCATTGCATACTTCTTTTTGCTTCCCCAAAACCAGCTGCTCACACAATCCTTTCCCTCTTACCAGCTTGGTGATCTTGATCTCAATGTCATACTCCATGACATGGGTGATCCAACCTGCCCTTTTCTCATTCAAATCCTTGTTGAGGAGGAAGTCCTTAACCCAGCGTGTGAGACCAGCAACTGGACCTTGTTGTTTGAGATTAAATGCTTGAATTTCTTCAAGCTTCTGATTACTGCTAGCACATGCTTCTCAATAAAAGAGTACCTCACCTCATAGTCATCTAGGCTCCGGCTGAAGAAGGCAATTGGCTGCTCATCATTATCCTTGTTTTGCTGTACCAAAATGGCAGAAATAGTGTCATTACCTCCAAATGCATAGAGGATGAAATCCTTGGAGAAGTTCGGGTTGATGAGAGTTGGTGCTTGGGAGATGGCTTCTTTGATTGCTTCAAAACTCTCCTTGCCTTCGCCATCCACTTGAAATCCATGCTCTTCTTTAACATTCTAGTGATGGGCTTGACAAGGGCTACAAAATATGGGACAAACCTATGAAAAAGTTTATCCTTCCCAAGAAACTCTGAAGGGCTTTCTTGTGGCTTGGCAATGGTAGTGCTCTTATGGCGTCAACCCTCTCTAGATCGATTGCTAATCCTTCTTTGGAGACAATATGGCCAAGGAGCTTTCCTTCATGTGCAAGAAAGATACACTTCTTAGGATTCAAAGACACTCCAAATCTCCTGCACCTCGTGAAGACTTGCCTCAAATGATAGAGGTGGTCTGCTACATTTTTGGAAAAACAGTTGATATCATCAAGGTAGATCAGCACCACATTGTTAATCAAACCTTTGAATTCCATGTCCATTGCCCTTTGGAAGGTAGAACCAGCGTTGGACAGCCCAAATGGTTATGAAGGCTGTCTTGAATCGGTCCTCTTCCTTCACCATAATCTGATTGTAGCTTGAGTAGCCATCAAGTAGTGAAACCTCTCGGAGCCAGCCACAACTTGCAAGATTTGCTCCATGGAAGGGAGTGGGTAATGGTCCTTGAGAGAGGATCTATTCAATTCTCTCGAAGTCAACACACAATTTGATCTCTCCAATCTTCTTTTCTCGATGGAACTAAGTTGGTAACCCAACTAGAATGCTTGATTGGGAATATGATCCTTGACTCAATCAGCTTGTCGAATTCCTTCCTCATGAGAGTCTCCATGTGTGGATTGACTGGTCTTTGTTTCTACTGACAGGCTTAGTATTTGGATCCAATTCGATGGTATCTTTGAGCTAAGTTAGGATTGAAACCTTTCAAGTCTTCATAGCTCCAAGAAAACACGTCGGGAACTCTTGACAATTTGTATGAACTCATACCTTTCTTGTTCAATTGTCATCTTCCCAATTTGCAATGGTTTGTTCTCTTCTACCAAGATGGATACTGAATCCTCTCTCTTGACCTGAATGTTTTCTTTCTCCTTTCTAAACTGGTCATTGGGATTAAAAATGGACTCTAAAGTGATAAGTCCCTTGGGCAGCTTGTTAGTTCTCAGCTGTACCACTTGGTCACCATACTGCTGTTCCAATTTTTCTTGATTCTTGGCTGAGAACTCAGCTTCTTCTTGTAAGAAATGGATGATTTGCTGGTCATTTTCAAACACTTGCCAACTAACATTGTTATCCGGCACTGAAGGCCTCACAATCACGTGGATGTTTGGCTATACCTTGTCTTGTTGAATGCTTTCCACAATGTCAAAGGCTGCCCCTACTGCTGCAAGCCTGTTAGCAGCTTGATTCTCTTTCCTAGGAATGGATTTGATGCCAAAACCCTCAAAATATTCCATGAGGTCCCACACCCTATTCTTGTAGCACCTAAGTAGATCATTCTTGGCAGCATGCTGTCCCTTGACCTGATTTACAATCAATTCACTGTCCCCAAAGACTTGCAAGTTCTTTATTTTCTTCTTGATTGCCCAATGCATCCCTTGCACTAAGGCTTCATATTCAGTAGTGTTATTGGAGCATGCAAACTGAAATCTAAAAGTTGAATAGTACTTTACTCCTTGAGGTGAAACAAGCATAGCTCCACCTCCTGCACCTTGTCTACTCCTTGATCCATCAAAAAACATCTGCCATACCTCATTGTCATATTTGTGGTTTGGCTTGGTGATGCTAGGAATAGGCTGATTTTATTCGTGTATGCAATAGACCCCTAGCTCAGATTCTTCCACTTCTTGATAAGGATCAAATGCATTTTCCTTGTTTTCCCATTCATTAAGAGTTAGATCTGGGATGCTTCCAACCTTGGTGTCAGCCTCATCAGTGCTTGGGTGATCTTCTTGATCAAATGCTGAGCAATTGGCATTAATCTGACTTGGAGTGTAAGGCTCAATGTGAAAATTTGTAATAGGTTCAGACCTGATTGTGGCTTTGGTTCCATACCTCGTTCTAAACAAAGATGTGTGACCAATCGGTAGACAAATATCCCCAATCTTAGCCGTGTGAAGTCCCTTGACAAACATAGGGAAAAGAGTGGTGGAAGGTCTATGACTGATACATCTTGTAAAACAACAACATTTGGACATGCATGCAAGGTGAGACTCAAGTTTCTAATCACCCCAACTGTTGTTACTATTGTCCCATCCAGCTGCACTACCCCTTTGGATATGGTTTCATACTGGAGCCCTAGCTAATCAGCTATTTGTTTAGGCATTACCGAGCTACTTGCCCCGGAGTCTATCATGCAATTGTGCACTAGCTAGCTTCCAATGATCAATGAAACATAGAAAGGAGGGGGTTTCAACATTTTACCTTGTTGTCCTCCATGATTTCCCTCAGGCTGGGCAGCATTTGTAAGTACCTTCTCTTGCCTTTGGACCTGTTGATTTGAAGTTGACCAGTCCTTCATGGTAGCTTGTAGCAGATCTCTTTGGCCTGGGATAGATAGGGATTCCCACATTGATATATTAACATTTGTCTTCTTCATCTGATCAATGATGTTGAATGGGGATGAAGTATCCTTTTGTTGTCCCTTTGCTTGTACATTCGCTCCTTGCACGTGGGCAGCAATAACTGGTATTTGAGTTGGTCTAGGAGCTGTTCTTGGCTGCCCTTGTGCATTTGAAATTGGATTTTGCTTGCCAATCATTTGTGGAGCCATGGAAGGTTGTGGATTGGTTGGGGCTAATGGCTGTTCTTCACCCAAATTCCTCCTTTTTGACCTTGTGTTGGCTGCAACACCTTGAGAAACTGCTTGATTCATGCCACAAAATCCTCTGCTTGCCAATTTACCAATGTGGTGTCATTTGGGGCTAATTGCTGTTGGAATGTTTCTTGTTGTTGGCTACTTTCTTGACTACTCTCACCCTCCACACTAGTAGTTGTCACCATTAATGCTTGATTCAAAGCACCATTGAAGCACATGGATTGGTTATGAGGCTCATTGCATGGAAAACACCAATCATACTCCTGGGCAATGTTGTTTTGTGTTGGCACTAATGCCTTAGAGGTAGATATGGCATTTGGATTATAGGGATGAAATGGTCTATTGGCAGGAGGCCTTGTTTGATTCATATTTGCAACTAGATTAGGTGGCCTTTATGGTTGGTATGGCTGCCTATTAGGCTAGGCTTGGGGTTGATAAGAAGGTCTAAAACCTTGGGCCTGCTACCTTTTGAGAGTAACCAACTCATTGCCTAGGTTTTACAATTGCTTCATGACTTCTTGAAGCTCATTTGGGGCACTTGGAGATGAAGTGGAAGCTTCATTTGAACTCTGATTTCTAGGAGTGGGAGAAGGAGCCAAATTAGGTGCTTGATTGGTGTTTGGACTCTCTAAACTTGGAAACAGTGGCATGGGAGGTCTAGGGGCAAGTTTGCCAGCTTGGATCAAACAATTTTCAGCCCTAATGGCAATGCTATAAGCCATAGGGATAGTTATGCCTCCCATGGACTGAATCAACATAGAAATATCAGAATTTAGAGCTTTGAGATAGTAGAGAAAAGCACCTTCTCGTTGGCCTAAGCGCCTTTGAAATTCTCTCCCAAGTCTTTTGAAATCTGAAGTTGAAATCAGTCAGCTGCTCATTGGAAGCTCTCTTGATGGTTGTCAGCTGCTCCAAAAGAGACAAGTTGTCCCCCTTCTCTCCAAATTGCTCATGAAGTGCTATACACAGCTGATTCCAATTTGTGATAAAACTAGCTCCAAGGCTTCTAAACCATTGCAATGCTTTACCCTTGAATGAAGATTCCAATAACTTGATGACCACTTACATCTCATTGATTTCATGGATTGCACAAAGGTTAGCAATGTCTTTAACATGATCACCTGGAGTAGTCTGGTTTTCTCAAGTGAAGTAGGGAATGTTCTTCAAGGCTGCAATAGGAATTGGATGTTGTGCATTGAGGGCAAGTGGGTTGTTGCCTGTGAAGTTGACATAGGGGTTGTTTTGTGCCATTCTAATTGGTCTTAAAACCCTTGTTGATGAATGAAAGGCCTACTGTGGAGAAGTTGAGAGAGTTCTGTTTGGTGGAGATGGAGACCTTTGAATCCTTCTTCCTCTTTACCTTCTTCTTGGAGATAATTGCAGGTATTCAAACAACACTTCTTCTTCTCCAACTCTTGACCTTGTGGTGATTCTTCTCATGAGTTTTCAGGCCTGCACTACTGAAACCAGTTGATTCTTCCCCTTGGAGTCACCAGATATGCAAATAATAGCTCTTTTCAAGTAAGAAAATTGCAGCAGATGCACATCAACTTTGCTGCAATAAAAATGAGACCTCTAGTGTCCCACCAGGCGTGCCAAAACTGTTAGTGTAAAATCACAGCACCCCTGGATGCAAATCAAGGTTCTAAATGATGTCTTAGGCATCCAGTGTGATTGCACAACATGGAAACCTCTCTCCAAGTGTGGGACTTGTGAAACTGAGAGAGGAATCTCTAGATTAGAGGTGGTTCCTCAAACTCCTCTGATTTAGATCTATATTTGCACAACTACAGAGGTTCAGATCCTAATCCTACTCTAAATTGCAAGGAGACAGGGATAGAAATGCAAAAATTGAAACTAACTAAAGATGGTGATGCACCAAAAGGAGTGGTGAATATTTTTGTCATGCAAATAGACACAAACCAAAGATTGCAACATAAAACATACACATCTTTGATAAGATATAATTTAGGATCTGAATTGAAGCAAATAATACAAAGGACTAAAACCCATTCACAAATCTTGCATTATCATCTCCAATGTCAAAACCATCGCATTACAACCTCGAGAGGTAGAAAACCTGTTACAATCTTTGAAGAGGTCTGATTCTTGCAACAATCACTTGCTGGAGGTGAAAGAAGAAGTTTTTTTATGCCAAAAAGTGTTCCAAACTAAAGAAATGAGCCAAATCTGGCTTTTACATTGCATGGGTCGAGCCCGGAGAGAGAAAATGTACAAAACGTGGGAGCCCATTCCTCATTGACTGCAAATGCATTAAAATAGCATGGGGGAACTTACAAACCCATACCCTGTCATTTTTGACCGAATTGGAGGAGAATGTGACCCATCCTGCATTAAATTTGGTCGCTGAAAGGTCATTTTTGCCCATGGACACATACCAGAGCCGTTTTTGAATTTTATCTCTTGAAATTGAACCAAAATTCAAAATTGACCATGAAATCCTATAGATAATTTCATAAGATTTCCAATGATATAAAGAATGTGCAAATCTGAGCTCTGGATCAAAAGATATGAAGGTCTGAAGTTTTAAAGCAAAATGGCCCAAAAAATGGATGTCGGGCAAAAATTTTAAATTTTGACCTTTTTGCATTTTGGAAAAATTTTCAAAAAATTTCCGCATCCGCCGGTCGGATGCCACATGTTAGGTGGCTTTGGTTGAGCAATTCTCTCTCCTCCACCTTTCCGCGGGCTTTCCTTTGAAAATTTTGATCTTTTTTAACTTTTGGAAAAAAATTCATTTTCCCCACGCCCGCCACCTGGGACGTGTGGCATGCATTGATTGGTTGACAGGGGCGTGGGAAGACCTTTGCTTTTTAGTTTTTGGTGAAGAAATTTTGCAAAAAACTTCAAAGTTCCCCCGAGCTCCGCACTTCCCTGCTCCATTGGACACGTGTCTAATTCCTATTTGCCGCGGCCCTGGCTTCCATTTCTCCCCCTTAAAATTTACATCGAACACTTAGCAAAAATTTTGTTTCACTCCTCGCGCCGCGAACTCCCCAGCCCTTAGGACACATGTCCTATTTTGATTAGATCCACGGCCTCGCTTTGGCTTTCCACGTCCTTTGTGTCCTTTTGTCCCGGATGTCCCAAACTGTTAGGGACAAATTTCTCTGATTCACCCGATTCGGGCTTCCTTGTCCCTCTTTGAGGTGAAGACACATGGCACGCTTTCATTGGCTCTTAGCTCTTCCGGCTTTCCACGTCCCACGCGTCCCTTTGTCCCAACTGTCCCGGATGAAAGTTCCTTCGCGCTGGCCGATCCAGCGGTTTACGTCCTTCGGCGTCCTCACGACCCAAATGTCGGCACTGTTTCGCATGCAGCGATTAGTCAATTTTGTTTTTACCTTCGGCCGGTTCACCCTTTCGCATCCCGCACGTCCCCATGGCCCGGATGTCCCTTTGCTGCGCGGACCGCCTGGTGGCCTTTCGGCCGATTCGCGCCCGACGTCCCAACTGTCCCAACTGCTGCGAGGACTAGGACTTAGCCGATTTTCATGATTTTTTCTGCCCCAAGCTTGTTTTTTGCAACTTTTTCACCCTTTTTTAGAACTTGCTCTTTTCTTCTTAGACAAGAGAGTTAGAAAAAGGCCGAGGGGACCCCAGAAACATGATTTTTTGCCTTGAATCAATCTATCTTGCTCGGGACCGAAGAATTTAATGCATGTTATCAAATTTACCCTGGGGGTGAATTTTTATAACACTCATCATGACCCATGATTAGACTCGTAATACTTGCACAAACTATTTAAAAAAATCCACTATTTGACAAGATTACATTCCATTTTTACAATCTTAGGAGTTTGAATTATAATTTTGGAGGGAAAAAAAGAATTTAAATTTTCAAACTTTGAAACTCTATCTGATCCTCTCTTTATGACTTGAACATGCATTATCACCCTTACTCGACGTCTTTAACCATTATTGAATAAAAATTCTCATTTTTTGATGTCATGTGATGATGCCCCACCATACTCCCAAGGTGGATAAAATTCCTTATGTACTTTGTTTGCATAAATTTGAGTCTACATCTTCTTTGTTTGTTTTTATATTATTCCTTCCTCACTACTATTATTGTATCTTCTTTTTCCAAATGGATCCCATATGGTGTTCTTTGTCCTTCCATTTTCCTTAGATTTGCTTCATTCTTTCTGCATTTCCATCTTTACCTTCACTATCTTCATGCTTCCATCCACTACAACTACACATGCAAACATCACAACAAAAAATACACTTTGTTCTTCATCTTTTTCCACCTTCTTCATCCCTATATATCTCATACCCATCATGTATTCATCTCTTTCCTTTTCATTTTCTTCATTTTATTGCCTCATTACTTTCTTTCTCTAATTCACCATCATACCATTCTACTCCTCCTCTTTCCTTGGACTGATTTTCATATGTTCATCACATGATTTCTCTCTATATATAGCATGCTCAAAGGCTTTTATCTCCATCTATAATTTCTCAAGGATTTCATAAACAAACACACTATCTTCGTCACTTGTCATTTGTTGTTCTTAACTCATTATCCTCTTTCTTTCAAGATCTATCTCAAGTTCATTCTCCATATCTGCAATCACACACTTGCACACAATATTAGATTCACAAACTTGAGGCTTGAACACACCTATATTTTATTATTTCATTTTCATCACTTCAAATTGAATTCCTTTGAACTTTATTTTTTCTATCACTACATTAACACTACCATAATCATGTTCTTCTTCCTCAAGAGAAGCCAAAATGCTTCTATCAATTCATCATTATCATTCTTGTCCTCTACCAATACCAATTCTTTAATCACCTCTCTTTCTTTCGTGTCCATCCTATTTTTCATCTACCTTTGTATTCTTTCCTCTTAATTTATCATTGTCTTCAATTGCATTCTTTGTGTGTTTTCCACAAGCAATATAAATAACTACTTATCTTTCTTTTTCAACATTATCCCTATCTATTGTCTTTTCTCTTCTCTCTCTCTCTCTCTCTCCTCTCTCTCTTTCCATGATAAACGTAAAATACTCTACATCTTGTTTAATATCCGTGATCTCTAGTTGTATCCGAACTCTCTTTTTCTTTCTATCTTCTTCATCTTTTCCTTTTTTCTTTTCCTCTTACTCTCTTCTTTCTCTCTCTTCTTATTGCTAATAAATTTGACTAAATCTCTCATGAAATATTCTCTATCCGTATATTTCTTTTCTTCTTTCCTCACTCAATTGTTCTCTCTCTTCTCAATAAATTTATCTCACCTTTATTCTACCACACCTTACCTAGGATTATTAACTTAGTATTGTGGTGTATTAACACTCTTCTTTCACTCTCACACTTCACTTCTTCTTACTCTTATTCTATTTCAACATGTCACTCCCACCCACACATTCAGACAATGCAATGTTAGCCACAATATCATTCAAATATCATTAGGAATCCTAATATTTGATATCAAATGATGCAAAGTAAGTTACATTTTCCATGCATTCAATCAATAAAGAATATTCAAAAACAACTCAAAACTAAAAGCTTTGCCAAGAGGATCTCTCAAGAATCCTAAAATGGCTCAAATCATACAATAATTGACCTATTAAACACTATATATTTTCTCCAATTTTTTATTTGTTGCATTAAATTCCAATTCAATCATCAAATTTCTCACTCTTCATACAAAATCTCTTTGTACTTACCTTTCTCAACTTGTCCTTCACCTTCCTTCTCTAGTTCTAAGTTTAAATACCAACTTTTTGCCTAATAGCCTCTACTAACTCTTAACCAATTTTTACCCTATTTCATACTTCTCAACAAACATGAAACCCACCATTATTACCAGTAAATATCAAGGAATCAATAAATTATGTAAAATGCTTAGTGTTCCCGTATCTTTTTGTAGGTGCACAAAGTGATACACTTCAAGATTTAAAACTTCTTCACATAGTATCTTATAAGTTTAGGTTCTTTACCCGAGTACCTTCTTCCAATCCATTTACACATAAGAAATAAACTAAGATAACACTCATTGACCTATCATATTAAAAAAGTATCAAATTTTCTCGACTCTGTGAAAGAAAAGTCACAATTAACTTACCTACATATTATGAACCTAAATACCAGTAGAAAAAGTAATCTACATCAAAATTTGACATGAAACTTAACTAACCTCCTACCATATATCTCGCATCATTAAAACTTTATCAAATATATCAAGTACTACTCTCTAAATCCTTTCAACCCAGTCTCATTGTATACACCATCCATGAAACAACTTTTCAAACTAAAAAGGAGCATGCATATACAGTTCTTCATAAACTATACTATTATGTTTCAAAAAAACTCATCATAATAATAGGAGGAATTAACATACTATTGTACACAAAACTCAAAGCCATTCATAATCCAAACAAGGTATTCATAAAAAATTTATATATATATATATATATATATATATATATATATATATATATATATATATATGTATGTATGTATGTATGTATGTATGTATGTATGTATTTAATCGTAATTTGTTTACAAAATTAATTCACTTCTCCTCTAATCTGCAAGGAGTATTTTTTCCTCATAATCTTACCTTCCTTAGAAGGTTTCTCTCCACTTATCTCTTCCATATTAATCTCTCATTTGAATTCCATCTCTTTAATGTAACTTACTCTTATAAAGGTTTTGAGCTCTCATGACCTTTCACATGCCCTTACCACAAAAAGGAGGCATATTACATTTCATTGACTAATCATGACCCATGATTAGAGTCCTAGTACTTTCACAACCTATTAAAATACCTTTCCACTCTTTGATAAGCTTAAATTCCATTTTTACAACCTTAGGAGTTTAATTTACAATTTTGGAGGGAAAACAAGAATTTGAATTTTTCAAACTTTGAAACTCCATATAATCCTCTCTTTATGACTTGAACATGCCCTATCACCCTTACTCTAACCTCTTTAACCTTGATTGCATAAAAATTTGCATTTGTTGATGACTTGTGATGATTCCTTGCATCAGCAACATACATCCACATTTAGTTAAAGATACTATGATTTGATCAACTATATATGTCAAAACCTTCTTGATGAAAATACCATCCTTTAAGAAAATACATGGGATTATTCTTCATCCTTCCATACATGTAGTTTCTCCCCTTATGATAATAATTCAATAGCTTAATAAAACATTGTACAATATTCTCGCATACTCCCTTCATGATTATGAATTTAAGATCTCACAGAGACCACTTTGTAGAATCATAATATAATCTTCTTATATTTCAAATCCTATAACTTCATCTAGGAGCTCTTGTAATCTATTGCAACACACTTGAAGAACTTCATACATTATTAACATCTACACCTTTTTGCACTTTTCAGAAAATAAACTACTTCACATAAACATTAGTGTTACAAACCAAGATCATACCATAATTTCTTAACCAATACACCATGACACATGATATTGATAGTTGGAGAAAAAATAGGGCACTTTACATTAGCTAGGAATGATGATAAATTGAAAATCATGAACTTATGGACAAAAGATTAGTATGCTTCAAATGACTCATTACATCGAAACATCAATTCAAAACTTAACTACCTAGACCAAGACTCTAAGACATCATATTCTTTATGATGGTTGAACATTACCTTATTGATGCTCAGATACACACCTATTGAATCTTCTCACACACTTTATAAACTAGGACTAATGTTTTTACCTTCTTACTTGTCTTGATAGAACTTTATTATATTTGACTTCTTCAAACTCAACTCAAAAACACAACTCATGCCAAATATACTTGAATGATATCAATGAAAGACACAAACACACCTCAATAACTAGACATATCAAAAATAATATGTAATCTTGATACAAAAAAATAGACCTTAGTCATATATCATACCTTATAATCTTTGAAGTATTTCAAATACCTAGACTTCTTTACATATCAACCACTAGTGATTGGATTGTAATTAAGCACATATGACTTTTTCATCTTTTAATTCTTCAATCATAGACAACATACCTCCTTGATATGATTTGATCTTGATTTTCTTCATTCCTTCTTCTCACCCTTGTTTTCAATAGTTGTCTTCTTGATTGGGCTCAACCCTTCTTTAAAAAAATTTATTGGATCATATTTCATGACTGTATTTGATTCATCATCCTTAGCTTCATTGATAATTTCTTAAGGATCAATTTTATTTTATTTCATTGGCAGAGCTTGGTTTCTCTTTTACTGAGACCTCTTGATAAACATATTCTTGATTTGAATATTCTTACCATTTTTATATGCATCGGACTTATTTTTTTGACAAAATCTTATTATATGGCATGATCTATAATATTTGTAGCATGAAAAACCATTCCTAGTTCTAGAATAATATGCACTCTGGTTATAACCACAATCCACATCCTTATGACCATATTCATAACATGAGTATAATTTACCTTTGAAGAATATTTAACCATTCCTAGAGGTCCTTATCTTGCATTCTCTAGATATATGACCAGAATTATGACAAACATATCAATAACCATTGAAATAACCATACCTCATTGCATTTGGTTGACTAACAGGGTTAGATCTCTTTAAACAAGTCTTCTTGGTCTCCTTCATGTCTTCAAAACCACTAGTACCTATCATATTATCAACAAAACTCTTCTCAATCCTTTTATATGTCTACAACTCACCGAACGTCACCCCAACTTTGATTTCAAGGACTTTATTTCATCTTCATATTTGCTATAATATTTTTATATCTTTCTAATGGTTTTTAATCATGTTTAAGCTTGTAACATTATTCTTCTTTTCCCTTTAGAGCTTCGACACACACTTAATTTGGGATTTTAACTCTTTAATGGCTTGATCTAGCTCTACGTCCATATCACGATATGTTCTTACAATCCAAAAACTAAGGAATCTAAAATTTCATAATTCCTTCCTAAAAGATCATTTGATATTCCCATTGTGCTTCAAGGATCTCCTCCAAGCTGTTAAACATGCTTAACAAGGACCTTTCTCTGATACCAATTGTTAGAAGCACAAAGACTAAGAGGGATGGGAGGTGAATTAGTCTTTAATTTTTTTACTTCATTTACTATAACTTTAAACATCATCTAAAATAAGAATCAACCATATGTTGGAACTCAAATAAATTTTCCCGATTTTAGCCCTTTTTGCCCTTTGAAAATTATTTCTCAAAGGAGATAGATCATTATGGGGATCAATTCTAAGGAGTATTTATTTTTTTATCATAATTTTTGTGGTCGATGAATGATTAAGTAGTTGGTCATAATTTTACCATGATAAGTTCTTGAAGGTTCCACATACTAGGGTATATTACAAATTGAATGGTTAATGAAAAGTTGGGATTTCGGTGTGCTCTACTAAGGTGCAAATGTGATGGGTGCAATTTATCCCCAAATCCCATAGGCTAGATATTTCTAGAAATATATGTCCTAAACTGCTAAGTAACTTGAAAATTTCCCCAGTAACTACGATTCGGTTTATATCCCCCATCGTAAAAGAAGGCAAATGTTATCCATTTATGGGTCCCACCCAAGAATGAGGTAAGGATAATTTTTCCCTGGTATCTTAGACGAGGCCCTTATTTTGTTACTTAAAATAAATTACATTTCGGGATCCGGGACCTAATTTACTTTTGTCTAGATTTGGTATAGTTTGTAAGTGTTGTTTTAGACCCAACCAAAGGTGATTTAAACCCAATAAAGGATAAGAATGAAAATATAGTTTCACCCAGTTTATAAGGATGAGAAAAGTGATAGAGACATGTTTCTCTCTCCCATGTTTCTACACAGTTAAGTATGACGCACCAAAAAGTGAAGGCCAAATGGAATGTCTATTCCGAGGGTGTTCTTATCTTCAAGAGATGAAAAAAGGAAGTGCAAGGGTGTGCTTGAATGCTCAAATGAATTAATAAGTTACACATGATATATAGAAAAATGATTCAAAGCAATATTTATAGTAGCAAAATGGGGGTTCTATTTAAGGGGCCCCAATCCTCCACTATATTGATATACGAAAAAAAAATGAGAAAAATGAGATACATTTCAATATATAAAATAAGGTGGAACATACATTAAAATTCCATTTTTGTAGTAACATTAGGGGACCTCTCAGAAACTAGTCACAATGTCGAATGAAGTCCTCGTGGGCCACAACACCGAAAAAAAAAAATTGTATGTCCCCCGCTGCGGACCCCTCATCATCCCCTTCTCACACAATTTAGGGATACTCACCCTAGTCCCATTCAATATGTCAACTAGCTCTCTCCTCTGTGTAGGTGAGTTTATCCATTCATGCAGACTAGGTACTCCCCTTTCATATGATTCGGTGTGACGGCCTCAGTAGGGTGGGCTTCTAGAACTAGGGTCATATCACAAATTGGGGCATCGGGGAGGGCATGCTTCATTTTGGACTAAAATGCGTGCATGTTGACCATAGCTTGAATATGTTCCATGGCATGTTCTAGAGCAAAAATCCATTCCTCTCGTTATGCTCACATGACAACCTAAGGATGGAACCTCATTGTTTAATTCATGATGTTGGGTGGATAAGTGGAGCTCTATTTCTAGAAGAGAGGGTGTATAGTAGGCCTTCATCATGTGCATATAATCATCATGCACATGTGGGAAATGATGAGACCAATGGTTCCTCAGGGACTTGGGATCTAAATGAAACTCTAGGCAAACTAGGTGAATGTGCAAGGTTTGGAAAATAGGGAAAGAAGGGCACATTTTTCCACGTGATTAATGAAAGATAGTACTAGGGTAGGTTGATGAAGAAAATATTGGGGATTGGCTCTAGAATTTGAAACACTAAAAATTTAGAGAATCAGAGCCTCATTTGGCACTAAAAGTTGAAATAATTGGCCCATATGGACCAATTTCTCCCCTGATGGATTTGTACTCAAGAAAGACACATCCATTGCTAGGAATATTGAAGTGAAAGGGTATGACTGGAAAGGAAATGGTTTTGAAGATTGTACAATGAAATATGAAAAGGATAGGTGATGGAAAGGAAAGCGTTGGTATACCACTTAAATAGGAATGGTAACGACACCGACATGGAAAGGAAAATCATTTCATGATTTATTTTTATCATAGGTAAAATAGGGTTGAGGGTACCCTATCCCATTACATAGAAAATATCTAGAGAAAATAAAAGATACATATAAAAGGAATAATAAAAGTTAAGCTCCTTCATGAGCATATAAACTAGTACATAACACAACAAAAAGACTAATAACAACATTAAAAAACCAAAGTCATACTAACAACATAGTAAAACTAACAACCATATAGACCCAACCATTACTTTTTAGCTTTTTCTAGATTGGCTAAAATTTTAGCCCATTCCTTTGACAGAGAATCAATGTTGGCACCCAGAGAACCCAGATCACATTCAACAGCTTCCCCTTTCTATTTTTTTAGGTTGTCATGCTCATCCACTTGCCTATAAGCATTGGCCAACTGACCAAGGTTCGAAGGTGTTACAAAGTGGACTTCATAGTAATAATGCTCCATTCCATATAGTTGTGTAATATGGATTTAATATGATCCACCTCATTGGAGAGGTTACTATAATTGGATTTCATTATTTCAAGACTCCCCCATTGGTAATTTTTCTTAGTCATTAAGATAATGTCAGTCATTAAAGAGAAACTAAACTAAAATTTTCATAAGCCTCATGTCTCCTTTCAGTTCTTCAATATCCATAGCCATTTTGGAAAGATGATTATCTCCCTTCTTGGATCCCATTTGACCCAAAGCCTTAACATGCAACTCCAACTGGGTGTTAATAGGAACCTGATTCCCATGCCTTCTCAACTCCCCTATGGTTTTGATAGACAATGGTTGAAAACCATTTTCACCTTAGGCTCATTGAGGTTCTGCATTGCATCAATTTCAACCACATCCTTCTCATCCCCAGAAACATCCTCTTCATGTGATTCTGAATCTTCACTGGACTCATCTTCCTCTGAGTCTGAGTCCTCTTCCTCAACATAATCCTCAAGGGCCTTAGTGAGAATACCAATTTTTTTCAATATCGAGGGTAGCTCTTTTGACCAAGGCTAGAATAAAACCTTGGTGAAGAGGGACATTAACTTTTATTTTTAAACTATGTAATCAAAGCACACAAAGACTAGAATAGAAAATAGGAAAACTAAATCTATGGCCATGTCTTAGAAAATTCAGCATAGGCAGATGGTAAGCATAAATGCATTTGTGGTAGCCTTCAAGGGTCAGAAATTAAATGAGGGTTAAATCCACTTCATCAAAAGGGTGGGGTAAAGATGAGCGTAAGAAACCAACAAAATGGGAGGTAATTTTTTCATTACCTTGCAAGAAAAGATTCAATTCATTAGTGGCCTCCTTTTTGGGCTTGTACACCTCCCTTCCTTCTACCTGATAAACCCATGACATTAGCCACTATTTCAATGGTAATATCTATGTGCACACCTTTCAGGTTCATGATTCCACATTTTTAGTAGATTTCAAGCTTTGGTAAAGTATTTGGTTACGTTTTCATAATTCCCTCATAAATTTTGAGGAAGGGAGAGATTCCCATCCTGTCAAAAAACTTCCATAGCCTCCGGCTTAACACCTTCTAGGTCCCATGGTTCAGTTTGCACAAGATCACCCCCATCAGATTTTTCAAGCACCAATCCAGAAGCTTTCAAATTGAGGATAACCAATCTATTTTGCACAATCCCAACTATGAATTGATTTCAAACACATAGGAGGGATTAATAATAATGAAGTGGAATGAGTGACTCAAGTCCCAGGCTTCACATAACCCCAATTTTTAAACACACATGTCTTATAGATCTTAATCATAAAATCCCGGTTATATGGAGGGAGACTCCATGATCTATTATAATTATCTAGTGGTGATGTGTCCATGTTGTTCATTTTGAAGGTGTGCTCACACCTTAGAATCTATAGCTTCCACATTGGTGACTAATGTCATACCATGACATGTAACCCCCTTGTTGGAAAAATAATCTGCAATACCATTTGCCTCTCTATAGACATGTTTAAATTTAATATCTTCAAACATATTTATCATCCCTTTTATGCTAGTTATAGAGTTTTGAATAGATATGGAAGTGGTACCTTTCCAAGGATGTTGTTAATAATGTTGAGAGAATCACCCTCCACTTCCAATCTAACAATGTTGTGTTAGTGAGCTATAGAAATACCCTAAGAAGGAAACAACAACTTCAACAACATGATTTGATTGAATTCCAAGGTTACAATGATAACCTAAAATTAAATTTCCCTGATGATCATGAAAGACCCCCCACAACTATCATTTTAGGGTTTCCCTTGGATGCCCCATCAAAATTTAGCTTTATCTAGTCCTTGTTGGGTTTCACCCAACCTTGTAGCCTAGGGTTTGGGATGGAAGGATTCAATTGATTGGGGTCAAACCCAATTCTTAGATAAATTACTCTCATTCTAGAGTATGGTTTTCTTATGTGGGGTAATAATAGAAAATTTTTGCATTAATAACATTAAAACAATGAGCTCCCACTCTCTTTCTGACTCCTTCTTACCTTTGAAGATTCACCTATTCCTCTCTTTCTGATTTCCCAAACAAGGTGCATGAGGGTTAGAGTCCAAATATGTTTGAGTCCTTGACTCTTGAAGGGACTGAACCATTGAGACCATAGTTTCTTAATGGAACATGGGAAAATCCACTTTATCTCAAACAAATTTAGAAGGGTGTTTCTAATCGAATTCCAAAAAGGACATTGAAGGAAAAGGTGTAATGAGTCTTCAATATCTTTTTCACAAAGAACACACCTATTCACCATGTGAAAATTCCTCTTGTTGAGATTACCCACAAGTAAGAATTTTGTCATGAAGAACCAACCACCAAAACATGTTGACCTTGGGAGTAACTTCTTTGATCCACACACTTTCCCATTTAAATATTTTTGAATCTTCTTCCCCAATGAAAAAGGCATTATATGCACTTTTAACTGAGAAAATTCCATTTTCCTCCCTGGACCAGTATAAGCTATTTGTCTCTAAACTTTTGTTATTAACAATAACTCCACTTAATTTTTTGTTAATAGAGTTGATCTCATTGTTGTTATGTCCAGCCAAATCAATTGTTTTCCATTGACTCAAAGGGCTCTCAAGATTGAAATAATTTCTTACCTTAGTGCCATATTTTTCAACAACATCCTTATAGAGATTAGGGTAGATTTATTTTAGTGGTTTTCCCTAACCACTTGTCCTCCCATAAATTCACCAAGCTCCCATCCCCTATCATCCATTTGCTTCCTTCAGATACAATGTGCTTTGCCCAATTTATTGATTTCTAGAATGTTGATCCATTAAATTCAGCATTGTTAAAGCACCAATCATTAGCTTGAAGATTTATCCAGTATTTGTGCCTTATGATAGAAGTCCACACATTGTCTTCCTTAACCAATCTCCATATCATTTTTGACAGCATAGCTTTATTCATTTTTTCCCAATCTCTAATACCAAGGCCCCCAAGTCTCTGGGTTTACAAAAATTTCCTAGGAAAGGAGGGGAATTCTATCTTTTGGTTCAAATCCACTCCAAAGAAATCTTTTTGTATGCTCTCAACTTATTAGCAATTGAGGAAGGTAATTTGTAGATTGACATAGTATACACTGGTAAATTTTGAATGGAGCATTTGAGGAGAATAGATTTACCAGCTTGAGATAGTAATGATCCCTTCCACCCTTCCAATTTCTTGAGGAATCTATCTATAATAAAATTTCAATCAACAACCTTTGGCTTCTCAGTCCCTATAATCATTCCAAGATACCTAGTGGGAAAATTTTTTATCTCACAGCCAAGAATACCTACTATCTTAACACATATTTTTTCAGGAGTATTGATAAAAAAAAAAGCTTTTACCAAAATTGACCAGTTGGTCAGAAGCTTCCTCATAGTCAACCACCAATTGTTTGAACTCTTTAGCCTCAAGAACCATAGCCTCTCCAACCAACATTGTATCATCAAAAAATGTTGATGGACCACATTGGCACAATTTAATAGTAGGGAAATTCCTTTGATTCTACCTTCAATATTAGCCTTATTGAGGGCTCTGCTCAGAGTTTCAGCCATAATAATAAACAAGAATGGAGAAATGGGATCTCCTTGTCTTAAGCCTCTAGTGTTGTTGAAGAAACCACAAGGAGTTCCATTGATCAATACAAAAATTTGGCTATGGAAATGCAGGTTTGTATCATATTCCTAAAATCTTCACTAAACCCAAACCTAGTTAATATTTTTTGAAGAAAAGACCAAGAGACTCGGTCATAGGATTTCTCCATGTCAAGCTTAATGAACATAGCTTCTTTTTTAATTTTCTTGGTAGTATGAAGATTCTCTTGGATAGTAACTATACCATCTTGGATCTGTCTTCCCATCACAAACCCCCCTGTTGATCAGAGATAATGGAAGGAAGAAGAAGTTGAACTCTTAAAGCCAAAATTTTTTAGCACATTTTGTAAATGCAAGTTACAAAGACTGATAGGTCTAAAATTCCTAAAATCAGTAGGATTGTGGTTCTTGGGTACCAAAGAAATAAAAGTGTTGTTTAATTCATGGAGCATCTTTTTGTTCTTAAAAATCTTGAATATATTTGCACATATCATCCTTGACAATATCCCAAAAGGATTTTGAAAAAGAGAGATGGAAATCCATCTAGTCCAGGAGATTTGTCAGGGCTCATGGTATTCAACATAAATTCTATTTCCTCTATAGTAGGCATCTTAGTGATTATGTTTTTATCAGTCTCTGTGATCAGCTGAGGAATACAGTCCAAAAAGTAACCTTCCTTACTTGTGTTAGATGTATTGGTTATTAAAAGGAGTTTCTAAAAAAAGAAGTAGCAACATTCTAAATATCATTAGTTTTAGTTAGCATCTCTCCATCTTCCCCTGTAATACTCAGGATTCTATTAGTGCTCCTCCTTTTTAAGGTTGAAATGTGGAAGAATTTAGTATTTTTATCCCCTTCTTTAAGCCATTGCACCCTAGATTTATGTCTCCAGAAAGTCTCCTCTTTCAGAAGTATGTTATGGTATTCTGCTAGCAATTATTTCTCTTTTTCTTGACCTTCCTGAATATTGTCACTATTAGGGATCTCCAAAGAATCCTGAAGGGTTGATAACTCATTCTCCAGGGATTTCTTCTTTTCAAAAATGTTACCATTTTTTTTTTGTTCCATCCTTTCAAGTTGTTCTTAACATGAGCTAGTTTTTTAGTAATTATAAACATAGTTGTTCCTTTAATTTTCACATTCCACCAATCTTTCATAAGGTTAAAGATTTCCTCATTTTGTAACCACATCTTCTCAAACTTAAAGGAGTTATTCTCCTCTCTTTATCTTTGATTTGGAAAAGAAGTGGATTGTGGTCTAAACCAATCCTAGGGAGAGAGAAGAGGAAAAGCTTCTTTATTCAACCACCCCCAAGAAGTCAGAGCCCTGTCTAATTTGACTTGAATCAATTGATCCCATTTTCTCCTATTAGACCAAGTAAATCTTCTACCCTTCAACTCTATGTCCATGAGGTTGTTTTACATGAGAAAATCCTGGAGGTCTTCCATACTTTTAGTTAAATCAATGTTACCACCTTTTTTTTCCCCCCATGGACTCAAAGGAGTGTTGAAATCTCCCAAGATCAACCATTCACTTCCTTTGATGATGTTATGGAATTTGGAAAGTTTAGACCAAAAATTTTTTCTTTCTCCTTTGTTATTTGGAGCATAAATGTTAGACAACACCCAAAATTCTTTAGATTTCTTATCTTGAAACAACATAGCTAGATGATTACTTATTTTAAGAAGGTTCGTACCTTTGAGTTTTTCCTCATTCCAAATGACAACTATTCCTCTTGCAGTTCCTTTTGAACTAACAGAAACCACTTCAGAATTCTTATAGCAAGTTCTTTTGATCTCAAAAAATGTCCTTCCTCCATTTTAGTTTCCTGTAAAACCATGATATCTGTTTTGTTCTTAGATTCAAGTTCTTTAATTAATCTCCACTTAGTTGGGTTGTTCAAACCCCTAGCATTCCATGAGATTATATTCATTTAAACACTTGATTTTTTGTTCTTCTAAAGCTCTGTAAGTCGAGTTTAGATTGAGTTCCATCATCAATATCCCTTTGACTTTGATTTTTTCTTGTAGCCTGTTTAGTAGGTCTCCTGATCTAGTTTTCTTCTCTTTAGGAGAAGATTTTGAATTCTCCCTTTTTTAATAGGAGTTTTCATAGAGATCTCCTTTTCTACCTTGTTGGAATCCCTTTCAATAGATTTGTTTTGATCTATTAAATTTTCCTTCAATGGAGATAATGTCTCCTGAATTATCCTTTGGATTTTATTAGCTTCCATCAACTCTTCATTTCCTATCAATATTTCATTCTCTTCCAAACCCAAAATATTATCAAAAGGATTGGTGAAAGGTCCCAGGGTTTCTTCAAGGCTCATTTCCTCTTGTTTTTTTGAGAAACCTAGTCACTCTTTCCCAGGATAGTAACTTCCTTTAAAAGATCATCCATATTTTTTGAAGATAGGAGTTTCTCAACTGGACATGGGATTTGGCCACTAGAAATGGGGTTTCGGACATGGATTTTTTTGGTTTTTTTTTTTACTTCTATTAAACCATCATCATTTAAATTTGGAATCTAGATTTGATTTTCCACATTTTTGGGTTTATTCAACCCGACATCATTATTCTCATTGATGATAATACCCTTATTTTGGTTTTGATTCTTAGTAGTAATGTGCTCAGATTGTTTCTTCTTCCTTACCTTTAGTCTGTTCCTTTGTTGGCTTCTCCTTAAAGACCTTAGAAACTTTCATTTTAAATTGTTTGCTTGCATGCCCCCATCCTTGACATTTCTCACATTTTTGGGGGCAGTTCTCAAATTCAATCTTTTGTTCCCAACTTCCCAACCGAGATCTGAGAGTAATGGACTTAGGAAAAGATGACCCCATCAAGGAATAGATACAAAATATGGCACACATGATTTGAGATTTTGAAAGGGTAGCATTATCAACAAAAACATAGGTTCCTAAAGTATTTGCAATCCCTTTAATAACATCAACATCCCAAAGTTCTAGTGGAAGACCTAGTAATCTAACCCACATAGGAAACTAGTTTATATTATCTTTATTAGGGTTAAACATAGGTGAGCACTTTCAAAGGAAGATTCCTAGCTTCCCCAAAAACCATGGGTCATCATTGAGGATCCTTTGGGGATCTTTAAGATTGTTAAAACTGAACAAGAAGAAACCGTTTGGTAGTGTTGTTACTTCCAAATTTCCTTTAGGTTTCCATTTTAGAATAGACCAAGATCTTATTGATTCAATATTTGGTCTACCTCTAACAAGTTTTTCAATTAAATAATTCTCCATATTGCTCAGAGTTCTATCAATAATGTTATCAGGGATTTCTAAGTACTTACCCATTTCTCCTTGTTTAAGATGTGGAATGATCCCCATACTTTTCTCATTCCCAAATCTCAATATTTTTGTATACGTTCTAGGGGCCCCATTTTCCACATGGGACCCATCCACAGGTCTAGTCCCATCCTTACCTTGTCTTTCGATAGTCCGATTATGTGCATTTTTCTCCCCTCTAGGAAGAATCATGCATTGTCGGTTTCTCACCCATCACAATTTGAAACCTTATCTCTCTCCTTGAGATCCTCACCACTCTTGCTCATGCTAACCACCACCGATGAATCTTCCATTATCAATGCCATATCAAATTTCAATTTTTAAGTACGTGTGCAGCTTAAATAAAGATCAATTTTTATGGGAAATGTGTCACCAAAGAAGTATTAATTACCCACATAATTCAAGAATGTCTTATCAAATTAACCTTTCTAGCCACATCATGATTGTACACATGTGGAAAATTTTAAATGTTAAATGTGATATGACTTGGAAAATATTTGGTTGTTTCATTAATAATGTATCCAAGACACGGTGGAAGTTGGCAAAATTGGTGGCCATTTTTGAATAATCATTTGTAGTTTCATGACAGCCCGAGTAGTTGAAGGAAATGAAATTCTTTTGAGTATCCGAATAATATGACCTAAAACCCTAAAAATATAGGGTGATATATAAGAATCAAGAAAGAGATTTTAGAGAAGGGAGGGGGTTTTTCTAGGAAAGACGATGGAAAATTGGAAGGAAGCTCATGGGGAGAAGATCCTAGTGGGAATTTGGAGAGGCATTGCGAACGAGAGAAAGGATTACCTTGCGATGAAGGTTTTCTCTAGTTGACCCAATCATCGGAATTTGTGTTAAGATGATTGTATATGTACAGTCATTAACAATATTTGAGAGCATTAATATATGTTTCCCTTGTCTTTTCCTAAGTTTAATGGTTTTACCTGATGAATTCATCTAAATTCATGAAATTTATTTGTTTTGTCGCAAAATGATGTTAGGTGGGAGTGATGTGTGTTTTGTTATAATTATTTGTGAATCATGGTTGTAATTCAATTTTAAACATATCCTACACTTGCTTGGATCTCGTCTAGGAAGGGTGCAAGTATTTGATGTTTTTTGGGGGTACTTAAAAGCCTCATTTCTAAAGCCTGTTAAAATCTTCCTATGGACTAAGTAGGGTTTGGGGATATGACATGTAATTTATTAGGGTCCCTTGATCCAAAATATCTAGCATGATCTCGCATGAGATGATCTTGCCTTAGGTGTAATGAGTTGGATTGTTAGGAATTTAAATATTGATTTGCTCGAAGCTTTCCCTACAAAAAAAATTCCATAAAAGGGGTGAATTTATTTCCCTAGCTAGCATTTATGTAGTGATAGGAAAAAATTATGGTTGGAATTTTTTTCTCTCGAGTTTAGCCATTTCCTTCATGGATATTTCCCTTTCTCTCCCGCTTTTCGTCGATATTCCCTTCATCCTTACTAAAATTCCCAAATAAATGTTTTCAATAAAACCTTAATTCATATCACGGGTCCCAGATCACCTTGTTCATATTCAATCGAGTCACTTGGGAGAACACATTATTGACTCAATATATCTTTCTCATTCTCACCTCTGATCCAAAGTCCCTCATTACCATCTCTCACATAATTAGCACATTAAATTGCGAGAAAAAGTCTCGGAGTTAGAGTAACACTTTCCCTTTGCGGTCCGCGTTGGGTTCTCGAGTGTCTACAACATTTAGTGACCAAGTATTTTGAGTGAGAAATGTAGTTATTTGATGTACCTAGCCCCAATATTCCCATTTTGGAATTCCTAAACTTTCATTCCAACTCGTGCCCCAACCTCTGTATTCCCTTAACCGCACTCTCGGGTCCTCTCACCCTGACTTGGGCATAGTCAAAATTAGCAGGGATCACAACCACACCCTTTGTCTGGGTACCTCCCCATCACTCCCTCCGGAAGGCGGACAGTGACCAGAGGGAGACCTTCCTCTCACATATAAGATGAAACATCGTAAGGGTCCCCTCCATTTTCTCGGCCTATACCACACATCCTCATTTTCCCCTCCACTCCAAGGGTGTAGATCGGGAGTCGAAACCTTTTCTAGTGAGATTTCGAGGAGGAACTTCGATCGATTTGGGTGCTTGATTTGACACTCTTTTGATTGATGCTCATGATATATGGAAATTCATTTTGTTTTGTGATTTACTCTTATAATGATATATGATTTATTTTTCTAGATATTTTACTTTAGTGTGACTCTCTTATCCTTTTCATTGTACTAGATCGGTGGATTTTCATTTTGATAAGGTTTGACTGAATATGTATCTTATTTCAGCTTTGTGTGTTGTTTATCATTGTTTCATCTGGAATTTACATGGTGAGGATTTATCTATAAAATTCAGTCTCTTATGAGGTGCTCCATGGGTGCTGTGATAGTAGTGAGGATTGTCTTCCTTCTAAAGATCTTTTTAAGTAAGGTTTATTCAAACCCTTGGATTTTGAGAAAATATGTGGATACCCTCATCAGATCCTAGCTGGGATTAGAATCAAACTACATATTTTTCAAGGATATGGTAATACTTCGTGGAGAAATATATTTCAATGTTTGAGCAAATGATGCATGAATACCAGGTGAGATATGAAGATATTTTTATGAGGATATTTATGTAAACACTGCAAGGAGATGCTAGAGAATGGTTTAATTCTTTACCTCAAATATCTTTTTATTCATGGGTAGAAATGGTAATTTTATTTGAAGAAAAAATCATTGATGGCCTAGTTTCGTTAGTTTATGAACATGATGATAATTCCTTATACTTAGTTGAAGGAATAAGGCTCATGTGTCTTAGGAATAAAGGAAATGACATGGTAGGACATGTGGTATTTGTTAAGGCGCCAATTGATTATTGTATTAATTAAAATTATCAGGTTGATTATGCTTATGTTTGGTGAGATAAATTCTTTATTCCCTATGCCCCCTATTTCATGGACAATGTGTTTGATGTTGATAATGAGAATTTGGGCATCAAAGAAAACAATCTTTTACATGGATCCGTAAATTAGAATGGTGGGTTATACTCTACTAACCTCATAGTTACCCAAATAGCTAATGAATTTTGGGATACTCTCTTTAGGGTATGGCAGAGTTAACCAAAAGTTTGGATGCCTTGGTTTTTCTTTCCCATTTTTAGTCTCTTGTAAAATGGGACAATGAGCATCTTGCATTATTACATTTAAAAGATTCACCTATGGAGAAATAAAAATCTAGAGATTTGTCAAAAGACTCCCCTTACATCTCTAAATTACTGCAATATGCCTAAGGAATCCTATAAAAATGTCTAAGGAAATAGAAGTTGGTCGAGAGGGTCCCCAACTGTTAGGATGGCTAATTGATTTCGTTGAGTCCATGAATCAAGCTTGGCATTGGAGGAGAAGAGCTGCAGAGAAAACAAAGGTATCTCGATGGAGCTCAACATGACATAAGCAGGTGAGCCCTCATACCCAAATCTGAGATAATTATGTGGCCTTCCAGGTAAGGTTTCTAATCCCTTTCTAAGGTAGTAAAAAGGGACCGATTCCATTCCGTAGTAACCCAAACCCTTTAGAGATGATCGAGTTGTTTAATGTTTAAAGAATGCCCTGCGAGAGAAAGTCACGTCGCCTTTGCACAAACCAAGTTGAGGAAATTTCCCAATCCACCAAGTTGTTTGAACCATCGGATAATTGAGCTCAATCCGAGCTATTGCATTTAGAGAGAAATCAACTATGACTCAATGGGATCAAGCTACATAGAGACAAGACCAAGCCAACGGGAAAATGTTTTAAACAAGTTGCAGAAGCCTATCCACATGCATGTTCCATCTGGTTTGAAGAGGTGATTTCTCGAGAAACACCAAGGGCCAAGTCATCTTGAGGGTCACAGAGGTAAGTGGAAAAGGTAATCAATGAGCCCATGATTTGAATAGCCCGTTGAGTCCATTGCAAGAAAATAGGGAAAAGGAGGATGCCACGTGGAAACATGACACAACACTAGGAGGTCGAGTGAGGAGAAATCCCCAATGATGTGAGGAAGCTCCACGTGGAGCAAGGACTATGAAAAGTTGTGATAATTTTGGGACATGGTATGACATGAAGTAGCTCGGTGCATGTGTTTCAATGTGGTGAGGTGGCCGGGTGGGAAGGAAAACGAGTTTATGGGTGTCACGATGGTTTCGAACGGCACCCAACATGGAAACTCTACACTGGTGGAGATTAAATGAGCTTGACATGTAGGGGTTATGGGATGGTTGTGCATTGAATGGAGTTCGGTGTATAAGTCACCAAGTTAGAAACCAAAAGAGGATCTTGTCATCTAAAGTATGACTTAGGTTTAGAGAGAGGTCATCTGGTACATGGAAGGGTAAAGTTTTCAATGACATGTTTCAGGAAAATGTAAGTCAATGCCAAGTTGGAGCACTAAGGTGGAGTACCCAGTGCCTAATGCAAAGGTAGAAACCCTCCACTTAGGTAAATGAAGAGGGGGTTCCATCCTAGTGAGCTATATGCCGAGATAGAAAGAGTTGGGACATTGGAAACCCAACCCAACCTCTCTCACATTAAAGCATGAAGAAATCAACGAATGGTCCCCTCAGTATTAAATGAAAAAATCATTCAAAAGATATGCAGAATGTTGGGAAGAGGAACTATTAAATTTTTCCTTTGCCAACCAAAGATTAAATACACACTCCTATGAAGACCAAATTCCTAAGAGTTTCAAATTACCCACTTACACTCAGAGGGCCATAATTGGAGCATTTCTTAACGAAATTGCACAAAATTTGTGTCATTGGAATTGTGGCTTCAAGTTTGATGCACAACAGTCAAGAAATTCAGGAATTAATGAAGATTCAAAGGTGTATTTTATAGAAAATGATACTAGTTCAAAAGGATAGTTGGAAAGTAGTTGGGAATGCATTCAATGAGTATGGCCATCATTTTTTTACTACAGGTCACAGGATAGAAGGAGGAGTCTTTTACAAGCAAGGTGCCATTAATTGCACTCATTTATTACATCTTATAGGTGGTTGGAAAGGTAATTTCAGATTTTTACTCCTCTCTCTTTCTCATCTTATATATTGTAATTTGTATCTTGAAATCAACAAGTCAGTCATTTTTCTCTTTTGCCACCTGTTTCTTCCATGCTTAGGGTGTGATATGGGAGCTCAAGCCTCCTTCTCAAGATTTGTAATGGAATTTTTATTGCCTCTTACCTATTTTTTTGTACTGTGCACAATTTTGGAGCAATATAATATGCCCTGTGATGCATTTTGTCCATCCTTTGCATTTTTTTATTGTCTCTAATAGCCTTTATTCATTGTTGGTATGTTGTGCATATTTCTAATGTTTACTACAAGTTTTAAAGCTATGCTAAATGAGTTTGAAGTGGTGTTCTATGTGAATCTATCTTTTTCCTATCATACATTTTGTCTGCCCTTTTCATTGTTACCCTTTTCCCTATTTCAGTGCAAGTTGGGTTCTTTATTAATTTCTTCCTTTTTGGCACATCACTTCTATTAGTTTTGTGCTATGTTTTATTTTTCTTTGACCCTCATCTCATACCACTAGAGAAGAGCCAACTTCTTTAAAATCTAGAGGTTTCCTTAGGGTGCACATCCCACTAACCTAAGGATTCCTACGACTTTGACGGTTCATCCACAAGGATAATCGTCAACAATTTTCCTAGCACACCTAGTGGGATAGTTTGAAGACCCTCACTATTTCATTTCATCAAGTTGGTGTGTTCTTGGTGAGATTCAGCCTTTGGAGGCACATACAAAGCACATTTGGTGACTTCTTTTGGTCCAAACAACCCATTCTATGTTTGTAGACCTTTCCTTCCATCCATTTCCATTCATATCTCTTTCCATCCCTCTCATTTTCTTCCATTTTATGAAGTTGTGTAATCATGGCTTCATTCCCATAGTGGAATTCACACTTTCAGTAGTACAATCAGCCTCTAATGAGCTTCACAACTCCTCCAGATCAGCACTATGACTAGATTCAAAACCACTATGCTTACCCATATGGGCTATGCCAAAATCAGTTTGGATTTGGAACCTATCAAGAACATGGGTATGCATATGGAGACCACAATCAGCTAGAGGATTCTAGTCTAATGGAGAATCTCTAAAGAATGGAGGCTGGTATGGTCCAAGCTCGGGCTACGACACAAATGAAAGCATCTAGGATTGGTTGCAGGGCACCTTGTCCATGGGAAGGCCCTTTTCTAAGACACTATAACCCATAGGACAAGCTTGATTTCTTGGATGAAATGTTTCCCCAACTTACGCGATGGTGATGGTAATGAAACATATGATCAAAGTGTGAGATAACCTTATTAATGGGTAAGTCAATCACCAGCTCTTTGTTCTTATTTCTCTCCTTTTCAAGCTCTACCATTTCAGCATTGTCAGGATTCAAGCCCATTATATGTTATTCCAAATGTTGAGTTCCCTTCCCCATTTCCTAGTCTTCCATCCCATCTCGATTCTTCCACCCTTTTCCCTTACTATCATTCATCCCCTCCCAATAAAGGAATTTTAATTCCTTCTCCACCACAAATGGTTACTAAACCTGTTGTAACCCAACCCAACCTTCTTCTTGCTATCTCAAGTTTATCTTGGGAAGAAAATAGTACTAAAATCAATCAAGGGAAACCTGAAGGAGATTCCAATCAAGAAGAAATAACTGAAGATTCAAAAATATGGTTTCGTAGTTTTTGTATTGATAGGATCCCCTTGCTGATTAAACCTATGAAGGAAAAAGAGATAGCCCCAAATCCATAAGAAGAGGAGCATGTACAAACAAAAGAGGAAAATCTCCCTAAAATGCAGGAGGTTTCAATGGAATGCAAAGTGACTCTCATTGTCCTACATGCTTAGAGCTTGCTGCACTATTGGAAGGTTGCATTGAGCCACCACAATCATCATCATCAGTTGTAACCAACCATGGAGAACTTCATGTTGTGGAGGAGAACAAATTAGATTTTGGACCCTTGAATGAGGAAGAAATCATAGGGAGCTTCTTTCTTTCTTTTAATGATACATTTTTAGATTCTTCTTCTATCACATCTTTGTAGGAATCTGATTTTGTGGAGGAGTTTGATCTCTCAAACTTTATGTTTGAGGAGGAAGAAGAAGATGATGACAACAAGATCAAATCAGTCATCATGGAAAGGGAAGTTTTGGAAGAAGCAGAATTGTTTGTAGAGGAGAAGCAACATTCAGATCATCCTACAAGCAAGCACCTTCTTCTAGAAAGTCTGCAAGATATCCCCATTCATGAGGATGAGCTTCAAAGGAATGGGAAAATAAAAAGGATCAACCCATTGGTTCCTAAGGCCCCATGCCCAATCAAATATCTAACAAAGCATGGGAACCAATGGAGAAGCCAACGTCGGTCATGCTCACTTCAGAGCATGAGGATGATCTTTAATACACCAAGGATTAGCTATGAATCTAACGGTTCATCCACAAGGATAATCGTGTGATTTGCTTGACATAGGTTTCCCCTTGATAGAAGAAAGATGTGTTTTTATTGATACAATAGTGGAACATAAGAAACATATTAGAATATTGTATTATTTTCTAAAAAAATAGAATGTTGATGAGTTAATATCCTCACACAATAGTGGTGTCATAACCTTGGCTAAAAGGGAAGATCATTTATATAACAATGTTCAGAGTGGAGTATCATTCAATGAAAGGTATACGGTTAGTGATTTGATTTTGATCCTAGAAGAGGTTGATATTGAGGTTCCTGTGAAGTAAGGGATACATGTTAGTTCTTTCCTTTCAACAAATGAGAATTAGATATGTATCGAGTTTGATGTTGGCCCCTCACATGTTAAGAAAAATGCAATAGAAGTAGGTGATCTATTTTTAGAAGTAGGTATGGCAGATATAAATAAAGGTGTGTATGTTGACCATTGTCTTGATGCATATGTCGGGTTTAAAAAGAGTTGGATGAATGAAGACTTATCTACTTTGCAAAAGGATAAGTTCATTAGACATCTTGAGGAGAACATGCAGGTCATTGGATTGATGTATTGTGTGGTGTGTTGTGAACAACTAGTTATGTATGACTAGAATGTCCCTAAGGGGCAAAGTAGATTTATGGATCTGAATGGAGACATAATTTTTTTCCTACAAGATGAGGAGTTCCTAGATGATGGCAATCGAGTTGATAACAATTGTTTTAGTTGAAGTGATTATGATCATTACTTTTAAGAGTTAGAACAAGATCTTGTGTGTATCCAGATGATATGAAGACACATCGTATGGGATCCTGGTGGGATGTGGTAGAAATTTTTGGGTCCTTAGACCCAACTAGTCTATTTGTACAATGTATAGTGATATACTTTGTCATTTGGGGTTTTCTATTTTTTTTTGTTATTGATTTTTTTATCTCTTGGTGGTGACTTGCAATTTTGGAATCATCTGTTGACTATATTGCCCAATGGATAGGAGAATGATCTCCTTCTTCCAGCTTTTGTTTTTTCATTCTTTGGACACACATAAGGGAGTCCATCCCTGAGCTAGAGCCGATGTTGGTACCAAAATATATTTGTCTTGATTTTAGCCCTTTTTTCCCTTTGAAAATTATTTCTCAAAGGAGATAGATCAATATGGGGCTCAATTCTGAGGAGTATTTTTTTAATCATAAGTTTTTGGTTTAATGAATGATCGAGAACTTATACCTACTTTCACAATGAAAATATCTTAAAGGTTCTACATACTTGGGTATATTATATATTGAATGGTTAATGAAAATTCAGGATTTCGGTGTGCTTGGCCAAAGTGCAAATGTGATGAGTGAAATTTATCCCCGAAGCCTAGAGGCTAGATATTTATGAAACTATGTGGCCTAAACTGCTAAGTAACTTGAAAAGTTCCCCCAGAACTCCGAGTCAGTTTATATCCCCCATCGTAAAAGAGGGTAGGTGTTATCCATTTCCATGTCCCACCCAAGAATAATCTAAGCACAGTTTCTCCCTTGCATCCAAGACAAGGCCCTTATTTGGTTGCTTAAAATAAATTACGTTTTGAGATCCATGGCCCAATTTACTTTTTTCTAGCTTTGGTATAATTTGCAAGTATTATTTCAGACTTGATCAGCTGATTTAAAACTAATAAAGGATACGAATGAAAATACAGTTTACCCAATTCATAAGGATAAGAAAAGTGACAGAGACCTATTTCTCTCTCCCATGTTTCTACATAGTTAAGTATGATGTACCAAAATATGAAGGCCAAATGGAATATCTGTTTGAGAGAGTTCTTATCTTCAATAGACAAAAACAAGGAAGTGCAATGGTGTGCTTGAATGCTCAAATGAATTAATAAGTTTCACATGATATACATAAAAATTATTCGAAGCATCATTTATAATAGAAAAATGGGGGTTCTATTTAAGGGGCCCCAGCCCTTTTCTATATTAATATATGAACAAAACGAGAAAAATGAGATACATTTTGATATATATAATATGGTGGCACATAAATTAAACTTCCATTTCGTAGTAGCATTAAGGGTACCTCTCGAAACTAGTCACGATGTCGAATGAAGTCATCATGGGCCATGACATTGAAGATGAATCATATGTCCCACACCGGACCCCTCAAAGCATCCACTTCTCATAAAAGTTAGGGATACTCACCCTTGGTCTATTAAATATGTCAACTAGCTCTCTCCTATGTGTAGGCGAGTTCACCTATTCATGGAAACCAAGTCCTCCCATTTCATATGCTTTGGTGCACTAGCCTTTATAGGGTGGGCTTACGGAATTATGGTCACATCACAAATTGGGGCATCAGGGAGGGCATGCCAATTTTTAGACTAAAACATGTGTAGGTCGACCATAACTATAATATATGCCATGGAAGATTCTAGAGAAATAATACAATCCTCTATTCTGTTTGTATGACCACTTGAGGATGGACCTCATTTTTAATTCCCGATGTTAGGTGGAGGAGTGGATCTCTTTTTCCGTAAGAAATGGTTGAGTAGGCCTTCATCATGTGCATATGGTCATCATGAACACACGCGAAATTATGGGACCAATGGTTCATGAGGTTTCTTGGGATCTAAATGAAACTCTAGGAAAACCAGGTGAAAGTACAAGGTTTGGAAAACAAGGAAAGAAGGTCACATATTGGCCGGAGTGATTCACAAAAGACGAGATTGGGTAGGTTGATGAATACAATCTTAGGGATTAGCTCTAGCATTTGTAACACTAAAAATTTGTCAAATCGAGTTTCATTTGGCCCTAAAAGTTCAAAAAATTGGCCCATATGGACCAATTCCTCTTTTGACATATTTTCACTTGGGCAAGAGAAAGCCATTTCTAGGAATATTGAAGTGAAAGGGGATGAAAGGAAAGGAAATAGTTTTGAAGATTTTACGGTGAAATATTAAAAGGATAGGTAATGGAAAGGAAAGATCATGTAGACAACTTAAATTGGCATGGAAATGGTACTGATGTGGTAAGGAAAATAATTTCATTATTAATGCCATATCAAATTTTCATTTTCAGGTATGTATGGAGCTTAAATAAAGATCATTTTTATGGGGAAATTGTCACCAGAAAAGGATTAATTTCCCACATAGTTTGAGAATTTATTATCGCATTAACCTTTCTAGCCACATCATGATTGTACACATGTGGAAAATTTTAAATGTTAAATGTGATATGACTTGGAAAATATTTGGTTGTGTCATTAATGACATATGTAAGACATGGTGGTAGTTGGTGAAATTGGTGGCAATTTGTGAATAATCATTTGTAGTTTCATGGAGGCCCTAATTAGTTTATGGTAGTGATAGTTTGTTTGAGTATCTGAGGAATATTCTCTAAAACCCAAAAATGATAGGGTGATATATAAGAAGAAATAAGGATAGTTTAGATAAGGGAGGAGTGTTTTTAGGAAAGAGGGTAGAAAATTGGTGGGAAGCTCCTGGGGAGAAAATTCTGGTGGGAATTTGTAGAGGAATTATGAACCAGAGGAAAGGATTGTGTTGTGATGAAGGTTTTTCTCTGTATGACCCAATTATCAGGAATTTGTGTTAAGATGATTGCATATGTATAGTCATTAACGAGCTTTGAGAGCATTAATATATGTTTCCCTTGTATTTTCCTAAGTTTAATGGCTTTCAATCTGATGAATTCATCTGGATTCATGGAATTTATTTTTCTATCTCAAAATTATGTTAGGTGGGAGTGATATGTGTATTTTTTTATAATTATTTTTGAATCATGGCTTTAAATCGATTTTAAACATATCCTACACTTTCTTGGATATCGTCTAGGAAGGATGCAAGTATTTGATGTTTTCTGGGGTACCGAAAGCCTAATTTCTGAAACATGTAGGGTTTGGGGATATGAATTGTAATTTCTTGGGGTCCTTGATCCATAATATCTAGCATGATATGTATGGACATGATCCTTCCTTAGGTGTACCTTGAGATGAATTGTCGGGAATTTAGATATTGATTTTCCTAGAGCTTTCTCTGACAGACAAATTTCCATACAAGGGGCACATTTATTTCCCTTGCTAGCATTCATGTAGTGATAGGAACAGATAATGGTTGGCCTTTTCTTCTCTCGATTTCCCCCATTTCCTTTCATGACTCTTTCCCTTTCTCTCCCACTTTTCTGTCGAGATTCCCTTCATCCTTACTAAAAATTCGAAAAAAAAATCAATAAGACCTTAACTCATATCACATGACCCAGATCACCTTGTTCATATTCAACTAAACTACCCGGGAGAAAACATTATTGAATCAATAAATCTTTCTCGTTATCACCTCTAATATGAAGTCCCTCATTACCAACTCACACATAATTAACACATTAAACTTTGGGACAAATTCTTAGGTTGGACTAACACTTTCCCTTCATGGTCCGCGTTGGATCCTCATGTGTCTACAATGTTTTCTAACCACTCTTTCAAGTAAGCATTGTATTTAGTGGTTATACCCAACCTTGATATGTCCCCTTTTAAAATTCCTACAATTTCATTCGGACTCCACACCCCAACATCCATATTCCCCTTACCGCACTCTCGGTCCTCTCACCCTGACTTGGGCATAATCAAAAGTAGTATGGATCACAATTACACCCTTTGTTTGGGTACCTCCCCATCACTCCTTGGGAAGGGTGGATGGTAAAATTGAGGATAACTCCCCCTCAGCTACAAGATGACACATTTCATGGCCCCCCTCCATTTTCTAGCATCCACCTTACATTCTCATTTCCCCCTTCCCCTTGGGGGTGCAGATCTAAGAGCCAACACCATATACATTAAATATAAGATTATTAAGTGTGCAACATCTATTCACAAGAACATGAAACAAGAGAGAGAACACATGAACACTAGATGTAAGTGGGGGAATGAAACCCACTAAATCCCCTACTAATATTACTCATATCAAAGGACTTGCATGAATAATACACATCAAATAATATTTGTTTAGTTATAAACCAACCCCATAAGGAACACTAGCCCCAAATACAGTAGGTAACCATTCCTACAAGGAGGCTACAACCCCTAAGATGAATAAGAAACAACTCATCCACATGAAATTGATAATCAATGAAGATATGTTTCGCAATAAATTATTGTGATCACAAGTTCTACTTCATACTCTTCAAACCATCTCAAAGAAGGATCTTCTTCTACTCACTCAAATATTAGCCTTAATATGTTGATTAGGTCTATTGACCTTGAACATATGCTCCTCAATATTTATCATCCCTTCATTCCTCTTCTTAGATATATCCTTCACCTGCATATCCTCTTCTTCTTCTTTTCGTAGCTTTCTCACATCCTTATTATCTCAACACTAACAAAACATCAAAATAAACTAGCCTTATATACATGTCACTTTCTCATAAAACCTCTTGACCATATATTTTAGTCATACCAACAATAAAATACACCTAAAATATCATATATATTCACTTAGAATGACCAATTACATCATCATAGATCTTACAAATATGAACAAACACAACTATCCCAAAATGGGCCTTAAACAAGGTTTTCTTCACTAAGTAATCAATCATGACCTTCAAGGAACACTCCAGCTTTTTCAAGGCTCCAAAATCTTCACACAACTTATGGAAACCATCTCAAAATCACCAAAAATAACATGAATCCTGATACTAGCTATTAACACCATGAAGCATACCAAGAAGAAAGCTATCTCAACAAGGTCTTCAAGCACCCAGAAAATAATCCCAGAAAACAAAAACTTCACCTATAAAAAATCTTCATCCTTGCTCATGAAACATTACATTGGAAATATATGTATGTATATTTTTCTGAAATAACTCACTTCAAGCTCCAAAACAAATATTAACGCACTCAACCACTTCAATATCTTAAACATGTCAAATTGGCAATATGGAATCAAGAACTAGCCTTAAGAAAACATATTAAAAATCACTTCCAATCTCAAACATCACCTATAAAATTTCAATGAAACTTCTACCAACATGCTCAAACACTAATAAACATATGTCATTTTGGAAAAAACATACTGACACACATGTTTTAATCACCTTTTAGATAGGCCTAATATGGAATTTTTAGGTCATTAGGTATTCATCATGCAAACTCCTTTCCAAAAAATGGAATTTAAATACATCATGAGTGACTATACCAAGATTTCCAATCCCATAGAACTATTCTCCAACATGCATCTCTATTGAACACACCTTCAAACCCAAATACTAGGTTTTAGCCTTTCTAGGCCAAAAGTGATAGGGTGACTTTCAATACTTGTAACTAAAATTTTATCCACAACCTATTTGAAAAATTTCATGGATATCTAGAAAACCTCCAAATATTCTTCTACCAATTCACTTTTCATCATGAAACCTCCATCTCAACCCTAAAACTACAAATCTCCACAAAACTAGGGTTTTTCTCCACTTGTTGAAACACTTACAACATGAAACCACCACTATCATGAGCCTTAAGGAGTCCTTTACATGTTGGATGCATCACATTTTATTTCCTAGACCATTTATAGATCATACCAATATCTTCTATATTACTCTAGAGGAAGGGTTTAACTAGGGTTTCAAACCTGTCTAACTTGTTAACGATTGTTCATAAATGTCTAAGGAAAAAATAAATCCGTTATTTTTGTAAAATGATCTTAGCTAAATGTAAAAAAATCCCCAAAATACTTTGGATCCCATAAATAACCCACATGTTTGGATGATAAAATTAAGTTCACACATCGATCTAATTTTTCCTTCTCAAGATCTCTGTTTTTCAAAAAATCACTTTTTTGTCTTCAACATCTTGACTTGAAGTTTAGCCCAGAGCACTATGATGACCTCCTCCATGCTTTCCAATTCTCATTTTTATATAAATAATTTTGTATCTCTCCATAAACTTAGAATCACATTTCCATTCTAGCCTTGTTCTCAAGAAACTTACTTTAATTGACCTTGAAACAACATCAAACATCGAATACTGATCTAATATTCCTTCCACACTTCATATGCAGTGTCAAAAATTCCTACCATTCTTACATAGGTTTTCACCAATCCATATCTCATTCCACTCACTCATACTTGCTTGGACTAGATCTAGAATGGGCCTAAAATGACCTAACTCAAAACATACTTCACATGAACTAAGAATGAATACCTTATAAATAATCATTACCACCTTGTAGATATCATTACGAGCATGTTTGACATCATACCAATCTTTGGAAAACTTTGGAGCTCATCTATAACACCTAGCTTTTTTACCATGCACCAAAACACCTTTTGAAGATATATAAACTTGACACTACCAATCAAACTTCATGTTTCAACATGGATAACACCTCATGGAGACACCTAAACCACCTAGACACCATTTTACATCAATTTACCACTTGACATAAATGAAAAAACTAGGTAAAAAAAACACTGGGCAACCCCATTTTCACTTACCTATGGAGTTGAGGTGGTCCTTCCACTCGAGGTGGAACTTCCTTCACTCTACATCTCCCTTCACAATATCATTCCAGATGAGGATCTCCATGAAGTGCGTCTACATGAAATCAACTTATTAGAATAATGACATGGAAAAGCATACATTTATAATCGAAACATAAATTCCTAGCCAAACAACATAAAAACTTATTTGTTCACGTAATATTTCTAAGTGGGCGACCTTATCCTTAAGATTTTTATATACATGAAAAAAGGAAAATACAATAAAAATGGTGGGGGTCCTTACCTCATAAAATATATCATTGGTCCTAACACATTTCATCTTCAAACCAATGTAGTCCACATCTTCAACGAATAACCAAATGCTCAATTCCAAAAAAAAATCATTTATGAAGAAACTCAGAATTTTGATACTCAACTAACATCTCTTGTATTTTCCTTTAAAATTCACTACTTCATCAACCTTCTCGACAACATTATCACCATTTTTTCTCCGATTAACCCTGGTCTTTCCTATATTATATCGTCATGGTATTATTTACATCCTCCCTTAGGCTCATGCCCTTGCTTGGATTCATGTACCTATCTAAAAAACTTATTATTATAACATCTACCTCATGGTTTTTTTACTGAGTTTTCAACATTTATATCCACCCTTTGGGCTAATAATCTATCTTATCTTCACTTACACCTTTAGTTTTACGACAATTTTCTCTTTGTAGGTTCTACCGTATGGTTTTGTGTACTATTCAAGCATTGTTGTAGACACTGAAGTTCTACACTCCCCCATCGTCAATAATTTTTCCCATTCACACTTACAATTTATCATGTTAATATCCATTAGTTTAATATTATTTAAGTAAATTCGTTAAGAGCTATTTCCTTACATTTATCATGGACTATTTTATATATATATGAAATCTAATCTTATTAAGTAACATCCTAACATAATCTATACATTATCCTAAGATATGCATTAATATATCTAACTAAACTAACTAAAATATATCCTAAACAAACCTAGGCCAAAATAGAACATAATCTAACCATTTACGACACCTCACCCAACAACACATCACATTCAAAAACAAATTCATGATCTTATCCCTTGAATACACAATGAATAAACTTGAATTAGGCAATTGTTTCAACTATTAACTAAATAAACTCGAATAACCCGAAATCATCGATGTTTTGGTAAAACACTAGTGATTATATAAGCTTATTTTGCAATCTCATTTGGGGACCATCCACTTACATATTTGAGCCCGTTCTCTGCCATCCTTCCATATCTTTGATTGAAAACATTTATTAGTCTTCGTTTAGCATAGTGTTACAACAAGGTTATCTCTATATCATTTTATATAGTTGTTCCCATTTGGAGAATATTCTGTAGTGTGTCCAAGATCTCTGAGTTTTCCCATTGCAAATAATCCTTTGTTCATGGATCCATTCAATCCTCTTTTGGTGTAATTCGTCTTTGTCACTACATTCGCTTGTCATCCAGCACTTACATTACCATTGTCAACCACAATCTTCACCAATTTGTAGATCTCGACAATTGTAATTTTTATTTGAATCAAGGTAAAATTTTAAAAATTCACCTTTTATTTATATATTTGAAACATCCATTGTCAAAAAGACTTTTTAATTTACACTAAAATCTACATATAACTTATTAGTTTGTCATAAAATTGATCAATTCGTTATAAAAATAGTATATTTAATACTATTTATTTTAACTCAGAAATGCCTGTAATTTAGTGAAACACTTGTGCTTCCCCAAAATGCATGTGTTTACTATTAATCCTGAATTTTATATATTTTACCATATTATTACTTATCAAATTTATATATTTTTTGTTCTTTATAATAGTTGTTACCCACTACTTGGCTATGAAAATATAACACCATACCATTATGACACTATGACACACCATTTATTTCATGGTCTCCTAGCTAGGTGATTTAGGTCTTATTTTTTTGATGATCCTCTAGTGTTTCCTTTTAGTTGTTATTCTCTAGGTTTCTTGCAATATTGATTGCACCTACATATGGAAGGATGAGCAACACTATTAGGTATACATTGGTGGGTATATTGTATTCCATCTATTACTTTCAACATTATTTTATGTACTTACTTTCTATATCTATATTGGTGTTATGGATTGCTTCTTTCCATTGACCACCCCATGTCTCACTATTACGACATACGGTGATCAACTACTGGGGCATATGTATACACCTAATTTTTCACTTTTCATCTTTCATACCTATTACTTATAATGTCCTTTGTGTAGATAAGGGTAACTGATGCATTTGTTTCTTGAATAGGTTCCTTAATGGGCCTTAGAAGAATGGGGAATGGTTATTAATGTAACTATTATGGGTTAGATATAGTATGCAACGAGACTCGCTATTTGGTCTTGGCCTTAATTATCCCCGCACTAGTTATCCTTGTCCTCTTAGGTATCAAAATATTACATTCATAAGTTATTTCTTACATCTCACCATTTTGGAATTTTGTTCACCCATATTCTTAATCTACGACACCTTATTTTCACCTTTCATGACACATTATATCATTGCACAACCTTTGGTAGATTTCATTTCCCATGGGCAATGGTGTAGGTGTTATATTTCTCTTAACTGACGCCATCGGTTGTGGGTGATGGAATCCTATGTATACACATCGAATATTGGTATTCATAAAGAAAAGGAATCTCGAACCTTAGGAAATTTCATTTTCTCTACTCTTTTGTGTCATCTTTACATTTTCGTACATAGCTCTTGGTTCATCTCACACTTTACTTTTATTGGATTAGAGACTCTTCTTTTTGGTTGGTTTTCTTACACTATTTAGTCATCTATAGTGATTCTAGTATAGGAACGATGTTCCCCTTCTCCACCTAATAACAATTATCTCTTAGTGTGTTTATTCTCTAGAGAGATAGTTGAATCACTGATCACCCTATAGGTACAAGGTGAGTTCTCTAACCATATTCATCATTTTTCATAGATTGACCTAGTGTATGGATTACTTCCATTTAGATATGCGACCTTAGATCTCACTATAGCCCCTTTAAATCTATCCATTGTATGTTGGTTCATGTGTGTTTATTACTCATTTCCTTGATACCATTGTGGAAGAGATAATATAATTGTGCATGTTCTGAGAAACATTCTTAGCTCTCCAAAATTTTTTGGGCTATTGTGCATCAAGTTAGATATCTCCATGATCTAGGAGATCTTGAATGCAGGTTTTTAGTTTCATACATCAATCCATACCATGGAATTTTACACAAAGATATTTGGAATACTCACGATATTTTTACCATAAAGATTAAGGTGCATTATCCGTAAAAGGGGTGGTGGAAGAAATATTGACCATATTAGATGAGTCGATTTGTTTAAGGATTGATGATAAGGAATCTATGAGTGGAGTATATTGCTTGCATTTAATTTCTTGTTTGAGTAGCCTATGTGAAAATTTTTAATATGGGGTGTTTTGAACCTCTTGTAAAAATTTAGATTAAGTGATTCCATCACCTATAACATGTTTTTTTTTTTGTTAAATAATTTGGTTTTATCTATAGTTATTTCGTGAAAAGGGTTTTAAAACCCCTTTAGGTAATAGGGATTTCTCTATATGGATACCTTTTTTAAAGACTTATTCAAATGTACCTACATAGTGCATTTTCATATGGAACCCACTATTTTAGTGTGAAAATGTGGCATACATATACTTACAAGTTGTTTATATGAAATGGAGAAAGGGAATCAGCTAGACAACCCTCACCATCAATGTAAGAAGGCAATGAAGTTCTCTCTATTTCTTTGATTAGCACTACAAATGTCTACATGGTAATATCACTCTCCATATTGAATGAAAATTGACAAATGTACTTTTTATCATAGTACAAAAAAGTGAATATAGACCCTTTGGGGATATGGAGGAACCATTTAAGTTCTTGACATCCAAGAATCTATGGAAAAAATAAAATAAGAGGGTTATTTTTGTAAGTAACTTATTGGCATGCTATGAAGAATTATTTCATGTGATCATGAGGATCACCTTTACCCATATATTTATCAAATTTAGGGTAGACAAAGTTTTTTTGAAAGGGATTATGTAACATCTCCCGATCAAAGGGATAAGGACATATCGTTTTGAACTGGTGTTTCATATTGTGTCCCATAGTGTTTTCTTGTATACCAAGAAGTGCATCCTTCATGTATTGTTGTTCTTACTTTAAAATTTTTCCACATGTCATCATGGGAGTTAAATGTGTACAATTAAATTCAAATGGCTCGCCACAATGGTTATCTTTGTAGTGTTTAACATACGGCACTTTAGGTTTCTCATTGTGGGTATCTCTATGCATGTTTCTATGGACATGTGTAGCTATATTGGTCAATTGGAAACTAAGAGTTTGTAATTGTTTTTCTTATGGTTACATATTCATTATGTGATTTAGATTGTGTTTTGTGTTGGGTGTTTTCACCCTTTTTTCTATATTTTCGGTTAATTCAAATAAAGGGTATATAATTTTCAGTGTTAGTTTTAGAGGTATTTTCTTCTTCATTGTGACCCTCAGGTTGTGCTTATGTAGATACGTGTTCATGTTTTAATATGTTTTTGGATTTTCTAAAAGGATGAGGTTATGTTCTCTCACCCCTGAATCATGCTAGTAAGGAAGGAATGATTGAAATCCAAGGGCATTTTACCCCAAATTCTACCAACCGTAGCAAGACTTGATACTTATTTTGAAACAAGAAGTTATCTACATGAGCATGATCATTTTCAAATATCTTAGGGGTATTTCTTCCTCACCCCCACTATGATCTACAAGTCTTTGTTCCTCATCAAAAGATGGGTCTAAATAATTCCGAAGGAAGGGTTAGATACATGCATACTATGTACCACACGTGTAATTGGTTTTATGATTGGTATGTGTTTTACAAATATTTAGGATGATCATGTAAAATTTACAAGGAATCTAATTCACAATGATCTATGAAACAACCACATGATGAATATTTTCCAAATGTTTGGGAGATAAGATGAAATTTTATCAAGAAAACTCTATTAAATGTGGGCAACAGAACGACCTTGAAGATATATTTTCCTAGGTTTGAATGTCACAAATTTGGTTAATAAAACTAGGAAAAATAACACAGTGTAACAATGTAATTTCACCACCTGATCAAGCTTTAAGAAAAATATTCTTAAGTGTCAAAAAGGGTTGGTACAATTTTGGTAGAACATCAAATTATTCTCATTTGATAAGGAAAGCCAAAATTTTGAAAGAGGTAATATTTATGATGTAAAATTACATGACATAACTTGGATAGAGTTTCACCTTATTCAAAAACATGGTTATAACTCAAATAAAATTTTTCTATGTATGATTTGTGATGAAGAATGCGCGGTGTAACTTGGACAAAGTTTAGCCTTGTTAAAAAACAAGGTTATAACTCGATACAAATTTTTGTTTAATGAGTTTTAATATACACAAATAAGATAAGGTAAGGTTGGCCCCAATGCCAAATAGATTCCTAGGGATTTTAGATTTTTCACTCACCAATATTTGTCTAAACTAGTACACATACCAGAATAAATCCTGAATATGAACTATACCCCACAATCTATACGAATGGGGTGGTCACCACAAAAAAATTGTTATTCCTCACGGGTTTTACAAGTCAAGTGGGAGATTTGGCACTTCTTATTTTATTGTCTAGGTCCCCCAATGTGCCAACTACTTTGGGGTTCCTGTGGTACTCCTATAAAATGAGTTTTAAGGATTAGGCCCAAGCACTTCCCATAGTTAAAGAAGATGGGTTTTACCCTTATCTCGAACCTATAATGACAATGTATTTTATTCATTTTATCTAATTTAACAAAGTTTGATTTGTCTTTTGAACAAGGAACTTGTATGAAAACTTTGTTATTAGTTTTGTTTGTTTGATTTTGTGTGGTAAATGTTTTCCAATTTTCACAAAGGTATTACAAAAATGATTAGTAATTTTCCATGCATGATGATGTTATAAAATAGTAAGGATTGCAGCGATTTCTGATTCTCAAGGTCACTCAAGATTGCAAGAGAAGATCATATGTGTCATTGATCAAATTTAAAAAATGGAAATTTAAAAAAATAAATCAATTGTTAGCACAAATTCAAGAAAATAACCTATAGATTAGAATTATAACTACATGTAAAAAGTAGGAAATTTAATATCAAAACTAAAATTTTTTGAGAAATTTCAGAAAGTTTGAGAAAAGTTAGAAAATTTTACACATTATGCTACTATATACACTAATACACTAGCATTTAAACCAATATGCTAGTGCATACACTAGTATGCTAATGCATACACAAGTATGATAGTGTGTGCATGCTATCATGTGAAGTTGAATGTAGGCATGTGAACCAAGATGATAACATAAGTAGCAGGAAAATAGTGTAAGACTACCATGTTGACTACTATGCAAGCGTGTCAACCAAAAATAGTAGAAAAATAATGAGCAACGCTAGCACGTCGACCGATATGTAAGCACATAAATTGATACATAGGCACATGTAACCAAAAATAGTATATCATAGGCACATAAAGAGATACACAAATGTATCGATGTGATTACACGAGTGTGTTAACTACCACACTAGCATGTAGACTTCTATGTTAGCATGTGAATACCTATACATACATAAGAAATTGTCAAAAATTATTTAAACATAGAAAAATAATGGAGTTTTCCCACCCCAATTCAGTTTTGACAACACGCCACCTCCTTTATACTTGTAAAGAAGACTTAACACTACTAAATACTAACAAAAATGCTAAAAACAAACAAATTTCAAAATTTGAAAGAACATGCATGTACAATAGAAAAATAAAGCTTTAAATTAATAAAATAAATAAATGAATGCACATGAGACAAAGGATTGTCCCACTGGGCATGCCATATGTATGCATGTTAAACTTTGAACTAAGATAATTTATAGAACCTAACACCATGTATATCCTAACTTCGTTAAATTTAAACAAATACATCATGATAAAGCATGAAAGGAAATCTACGTAACTTTGATATTTGTATGTGCTTTGGATTATAGGTACTCCCTTAAATGAGTTAAACATAGGCCATGCACGATCAAGGATTTATCAAGCAAGAGAAAGAGATCTCATCAAGTATGGCTTAGTTACCAATTTTTATTCTTCTCTTAATACTCTTTAGAAAGTAGAAAGGGGGAGATAACAAGCCTTATAATAATGTGAAATGCTTTTCTCAAGTATAATATATGTCAAGAACATGGTGTAAGGTGTTACATGGTGTATTAGGATTTTTATATAACTTTCCATTTTGAGAGAATATTACAATGTGATGAATGTGGTTTAAAGAGGATGTAAAATTAGAAAGGGATAAGTATAATTAGAAGATATTAATTAGAGATTAGGAAATCATGGAGTTTGGTAAAGTTCAATTAATCAACTAGTATTAATTAATAGACCAAGTTAATCTTATTAAATCCTCTTAGAGATGGTTTAGGGGGATATTTATAGAATTTGAAGGGTTTGAAAGGGGGATTTAACAAATAGGAAGGTTTATTGATTAACTAAGAGATTGAAATGCTTAATTAATTAAAATAGGATTATAACTAATGAAGCAATGTTAATTGGCATCTAGGATTAAGGGTGAGACTAGTTAATTAACAAAGTGTCGTTAATTGATTGAGATGAAGGGGATGTTAGCTAATTAGTGAGAAATTAAATAACTATAACAAAATGATGATAAAGAAGATATCAATATATATAAATAATAGAGCTGATATAATAAATAGTACAAATACATTTAGGAGAATTCAAGTGCACCAATAATGAATTCATATGTAAGAAGTATGAAAATAATGACACACAAAAGGCATGAAGATTGTAACATGGGACAATGAGCGGTTTAAGAGACAATAAATGCCCGTAGGCCTAGAAGAAGTGAAAATAAGATAGGAATAGAGCTACAAACATGGGACACCCATGGTGTCACAAGACAAGAAAGGGATGTAAGCCGTAATTAGTAAAACAAGAAATTAGTAACACAAAAACACAAATAAGTATGCATGAAAAATAAGAAAATAAAAACATGCTTAAATGATATATTATATGATATAGGTAAATAAATGTGAAACCAGAGGTGTCAACATTACACAAGATGCATGTGTTAGTTTTATTAGCTAAAAATTTTACACAATCTATGTATCAAACGTAATGAGGATGTTGGCCATTATGTGTTTGTGTTATCATTGATGTAAAGTGAATTAATGGAAAAATGTGTCATGAGGTCATATGAGTCTCCATGAGGTGTTATTCAATGTTAAATATGAAGTTTGATTGGTAGTGACATAATTTGGTGAGTTATCATGTGGTCTTGGCATGGTTTTAGCTTGCATGGTCATAATATGAGTCCTCTTGAGTTTTTAAAGGTTTAAATAAGGCTATACATTGTCATAGATATGTTTTATAGGTGTTAATGCATCTATAAGAGGTTAACAAGCTCATTCAATGTGATGTCATGGTTGAGTTTGGCCATTCCAGGCCTATATCTAGCCCTGGAGCATGTAAAATGAGTTAGAGGTATGACTTTTAGAGTTGATTAATATTTTTGGTACATGTTAGAAGAATAGTGGAAAATTACCGAGGTTTAGATGAGTTTCAGGTAAGTTCTTAGAGGTTTGGTTATGTTTCAAGGTCCTTGGCAAGAAACCAAGTGAGAAAAGGCAAAATAACATGGGTAAATGAGATTGAATGGAGAGTTTCAGATCTATTTGGATTAGATGGTGAGTATTTACTATTATAGGATGTTTTCATGATGATTCATGAGAAGTTTCATGTCATTCTAAAGAAAAATTTTAATGATATGTTATTTTTGGTAAAACCAGGTGATTTAGAGTCTATTCTTGAGACAAAAGTGGACCTTCGATGATTGTTGTGAATTGAGTGCTATGCATGGGAGCTAAAGGTTTTCGAGGATGTTTTTCAATGGAACTAAAAAGGATTAGAAAAAATAATAAGGTTGTTTGATTGTCAATTTTTCAAAATTAATCAAAAAGACTTGTCATACTTATTGTTTTACCAAGTCACTTTGAGTTAGGGTTTGTCTACGAGTTTCAAAGCAACTTATCTTCTTAACGATATGTGGGCCCCACCTAAAAATTATTCTTTCGAAGAATTTTAGTTTAAGCAAAGATTGTCTAAAGAATTTTTTTTATAGATAAAAGTTTTGGAAAGGCTCCAAGGACCATATAGAAAGAGATATTACAATGTAAGCCCATCAAAAACAAACTAACCATATATTAAAAAAGTGAAACAAATAAACAAAAACCAACTCGAGTCAAGGAGACATTGACTCAACAAAAGAGCTGCAAAATAGAACAAAATGGAACCATCCTAACATGACCAAAGACCACTAGAAATAAAGCAAACTGGTCAACAAAGGAGTCCCGAGAAGCTCCTCAGGTAATTTTAGCCCGTGTCCTTGAACTAGGGCCAACAAAGACATCTTGAATAGACCCCCATCTTCATCCTCTGAGCTACTGACAACACACATTATTTTCTTCCCTTTACCCTCTACCACCATCTCCTGAAGCACATCAACCCTACTTCTTAGCAACCCTAGCTCAGCCCCCTTCCACTGCACCCCATGGATTAAGCTAATATTTTCCACCTTTAGCCGTGACACCACATCCTCCAGAATATCAATCATTCTTCTCCTCATCATTAATCATTTCCTTACTCTGACCCATGAGGAAATGAAGGGCCTCCACAACATCCAAATCCTTCCTATCTCTATCCTTTAAAGCCATAATATTCCCCCTATCAGCCAGACTAACATGATCCTCCCAATCATCCCCAAAATTTATTAGAATATATTTCAAAGAAATAGGGAACCAACTTTAAAGAGTAATAGGATTAAACCTTGATGTAGTGGCACATCCACCATTTTAGCCTTGAAATCCTTCACCGATAAACTTAGGGAATTGAATAAGTAAAAGGGAATGCTAACCTTCTTATTCCTTTGAAAATGATTTAACATAATGAAGTGTTGGGTGTGGAGTTTCCTATACTTGTCATCAAGAGTAATATATTTCATAATATTAAAACAAACCTCAGGCCATTACTATGGCAGAGAATTACAAGAAATCCCATCCTCCATGTGTACAATATTTTCATCCACACTCAAGAAATTAAAAACCTCTTCCTGAAACCTCTTCCTATCTTTGAAAACCTTGCAACTAGTACACTCCATATCAGTCACTTTACCTATAAAATCTTCTGAGACCAAAAACTAACACCATGCATAACTACAACCCCATTCTTCCAGGCTTGAGTGAAGTCCTTGGAAATATTTTCATCACATCCCTGAAGTCTCTAAAAAAATGTGCCACACCTCTATTTCGAAAGATATCCCATATCACTAAATCCCTTTCTAAAGTGCAAGAGGACGGTTCTACCCTAACATGATTTCCACCCATAATGGTAAAACCAGAAACACACCCAACAATAACCAACTAGAGTAAAAACTTTATATAATTACTAACATGAGTAAAAAAGAAATAGAATCCCACACAATTGGAAATGATGAAAAGGATTACACGAATCCACCTCTCACACTTAACATTAAAATCCCTCATCTTTCTATACAAAGGAAAAACTTTATATCCAATGGTAAGTCCATCTCATTAAGCCATACATGCTCATGATGGGCTCAAACTCCCACACTTGCTAATGAGTCAACACCAACATTAGCTTCCCGAAAAACATGTGCGACACCAATCTCCTCAAATTTTGATACCAAAGTCCTAACTTCTTCCATGATGGGGTTTATATTAATATGATGCTTTAATTCCCCTTGTATAGCTTTGATAATATACAAGGAATCCCCCTCCACATATTTTTTTAACCTAATGTCTATTAGCCCATCTTAGACCATAAAGAGCTATAAATGCCTCAACATAATTACTAGTTTTATTTCCAATAGGAACAACATAAGCCATAACTAAGGAACCCCTATCATTTCTAATAATACCTCCAACACCCACCAACCCCAAACTACTCTTAGCAGCTCCATCAAAATTTAACTTCAACCAGCCATTCCTTGGTTTTTCCCACTTCACATTACGCCTATCATTATTCTTTATCACCAAATTTCTGTTGGACACAATTACCATACCCCAAAGCTTTAATAATCTCCCTTTCCACACTTGATACCTCCTTAACTTCCTTAAATCTAATAATAGATAGGTTACTACTCAGAGCTCCCAATATCAAATTCCCCACCCTTTCTAAGGATTTCTTAGTTTCCCTAAAAATTTGATGATTCCTTTCACCAAATACCCCATAAGAAATGAGGTAGCACCAATTTCTAGGCTTTTGTCAAATACTTCCATTGATCATAACATTCAACAAGAGTTTCTGGAAGCACCCACAAAACCTTAAAAACCCCAATAATTTTAGAGCTCACTTTTCAAGCATAGGGGCATTGAAGAAACAAATGTTGAATAGTTTCATTATTTGATTTACATAAAATGCATCTATTTGGAATCATCATACCTTTAACCTATAGATTATCAATTGTAAGAATTTTATTTTGTATGACATGCCATAAAAATAAATTCACCTTAGGAATGAGATTCTTATCCCATAAAGATCTCCACCATAAATTTGGTTGTGGACCATTACGGACAATTTCATACCCATATTTCACTGAGTACTCCCCATGCTTAGTTCTAGCCCATATACGAACATCCAGTTTATGCCTTGAAGGGATACAAACACCTCCTAGATTGATATTAAGATTTTGGAGAGCCTCCTTAATGTCTTCTTCCTCTCCCTCCCATTGAAGAGATCTCTAGGTCCAACCTCCATCCAACCTAATCCAATAGTCCCTCAAAAGGCTGCCCACAGTAGATATAAAGTAGTTTGCAACATTTCTCCATATCATTTGATTTATCAAAGGTTCTTCATTAATCCACCAATCCTGCCAAAAATTTATCCTGTTACCATCCCCTATTTCCCATTTACTTCCTTTTATCAACAATCCCCTACATTTAGTCAACCCATTCCAGAAACAGGAACCTTGTGGAAGGATATCATCTGACATAAAATCAGCTTGCTCACCAAACAAATATTTAGCTTTAAGGATCTTATCCCACAAACCATCCTCATGTTGAAGCCTCCATCCCACTTTAGCCATTAAATCCCTATTCATACATTTTAAATCCTTCAAACCCAAACCACCTACCTTTTTTTCCAAAGTGACCCTATCCCAGGCCACAAGGGGAATTATATCCTTTGATTTTGTACCTAACCATAGAAATATCCTTTGGATCTGAGTAATCACCATTCTTATCTTAGTAGGCATTTTAAATATAGACATAAGATAGACAGGTAGACTTTGTAAGGAGCTCTGAAGAAGCTGAAGTTTTCCTACTGTGAAAGTAAGGTCCCCTTCCAAGTAACCAGTTTCTTCTAAAATCTACTAACAAGAGCATTCCAACTCTCAAGACCCATCCTGCCTTTAAACAGAGGCATACCCAAGTAAGAACCAGGAAGAGAGGTGATTGGACATTCCATCACAGCAAAAATTCTATTCTGAACTTCAACATCCACATTCAAGAAAATTATAGAGCTTTTCCAAAAGTTAACTAACTGGCCAGTAACTTCCTCAAAGTCTTGAAGAATACTCTTAAAAGCCATTTCCTCAGAAATAGTAGCTTTTCCCAATAAAAAAGTATCATCAACAAATTGTTGCAACGTTATAGGATCAAGCCTATTAGATATAACAAGACCATGAAGACTCCTCTTGTCTCTATGGGCAGCAAAAATTCTACTCAAAGTCTCTACCACAATGATATAGAGAAAGGGAGACAAAGGATCCCCTTGCCTCAGACCTCTTCTTGAAGAAAAATAACCTTTAGACTTACCATTAACAAGGATAGAATACTTAGGAGTAGTTACACATTCCATGATCAACTTTATAAAATGTTCATGAATTCCCAACCGATGCAAAATGATACTCAGAAATCTCCAAGAAATCCTATCATAGGCTTTATTCATGTCCAGTTTAACTAACATAGCTTCCCTCTTAGAAACATCCACAAAGTGAATAGTTTCATGAATTGTAATCACACTATCCAAAATTTGTCTACCTTCAACAAAATCTCCTTGGTTTGGGAGATAAAAGAATTCAACACATCCTTAAGCCTAAAGGAGATTATCTTGGTTATTATTTTATAAATAGTATTGCAAAGGCTAATAGGTCTAAAGTCAGTAACCTTACTAGCACCAAGAATCTTTGGCATGAGGGTTATAAAAGTATTGTTAACTTCTTTCAATAGTTTTCCATTTCTAAAAAATTCTTGGATAGCTTCCTCCACATCCTTATGCACAATATCCAGAACTCATGAAAGAAGAAGGATGAGAACCCATCTGGTCTGGAGACTTATCTCCTTCAATATCAAACACAACCTCCTTAACCTCCTGAGCAGAGGGAATTTTCACTAACTCCACATTTTCCTGTTGAGTAATAATTGGTAGAAAAAGATCCGTAATTTTACTCTCTTTAAGAAGATCTGGCTTTCCTCCCTTCGATAACAAATCCCTTAAAAACTTATAAATTCACTTGATATCTCAGCCTGCTTTTTAATTTTACACCTCTTCTATCCTCTATCTCCAAAATGGAGTTCCTCTATTTATGGATAGAGGCAGACAGATGAAAAATTATTTTGTTCCTATCCCCTCCTTTAACCACAAATATCTTGAGTTCTGTTTCCAATAGGATTCTTCTTTGGCTTCTAAGTTATGAAACTCCACCAGTAACCCTCTTTCTTTATTCTTGATTTCTTGATCATAGTGCCCACTCTCAATAACTTCCTCAATATTTTTAAATCCTCAAAAAATTTCCTTTTGGGAAAAATATTCCCAAAAACTTCCTTATTCCATATTTTCATTCTAGCCTTAACATTCTTTAGCTTGAACATAAGTTTGAACATAGCTTTACCTCTAACTTGAATTTTCCAGCATGATTGAATCTCTTCCCTCAACAATGGATGATGTAACCACATTCTAAAGAACCTGAAAGGTCTCCCAACAACTGCTAAACCACTATTAGATTGAAAACAAATGGGACTATGATCAGACCCAATTCTGGGCAGAACAAAAAGAGAGAACCATCAAGGACAGAGAACCAACTTGTATTAATAAGCAACCTAACCAAGTTTAATCTAGATAATATCCTCTCCCATCCTTCTATTAGACCAAGTAAAGTTCCCCCTCTTAACTCCATATCCATCAAATTGCAATTGGAAATGAAATCCACCAAATCTGCCATGCTATCACTAAACATATTTGACCCACCTTTATTTTCTCTAGGACTAAGAGGAGTATTAAAATCCCCTCCAATCATCCATTCAAACTCCTTATAATTTGAACAAAACTTCTCAATATCCACCCATAACTTCCATCTATCACACACTGAATTAGGAGCATATATATTAGAACATATCCAAACCAAACCATTTTCCTTTTCCAAAAACAAAACAACAAGGTGATGAGCTGAATTACAAATAACCAAACCTTCCCTATCTTTTGAAATCCAGAAAGTAGCAATCCCCCCAAAGCTCCCATAGAAGACACACATTGCATTTCCGCATCAAACCACAACTTATGCTTTATATCATTCATCTTTTCCAATTTCATTTTTGTTTCTTGTATCAAAAAAATGTCTAACATATGTGTTTTTCTAAAATGTGACATAATACTCTACTTATTGGGATTATTTAGACCCCTAATATTCCAAGAAATGAGCTTCATTTAAATTTATTTGGAGAAATGATCTATTCAATAGAGCATTTCCTACCTGAATCAATTTCTTTTGCCACCATTTTCTCCCTTTTTTCCCTATTTGAGACATTCCCTCTTTTGGTCCAGGGCCTTCCACAATCAGCTTTAAGTTTCTCTTGCTTCTGGGAACTCCTAGTATTAATATTTTTATCTTCCAAATTATTTTCAAGATTTAAAGAACATAGCACAACCTATGAGTCCAAGGGATCTTATTTTTCAGTTGTTAACACAACATCTCTTTTTACCTTATCCTCCTCCGAGATTCCGAGGAAAAATATTCTCTTCTCCTTCCTCCTTACTAACTTGACCTTCCTCTTCAAATATTTTTGTCAAAATATTCTTATCTTGACTATCACTCAAAAAGTGGTCTACAACTGGGCTTGGAGAGGGCTGCTCCATCTTATCACGTTCTACACTTAGATCTGGATTTGGAAGTAATTCCTCCAAAGCAGTTGTTGATCTCCTATTTCAATCTGTTGAAGAACAGGTTCTTCCACTTCAAGAACACTAAAGTTAAATTTAGCTGAGGATGAACCTTGTTTCTTTTCCACTTCCTTCTCTTTTTCTCCCAAATAGTCTGTAGTTGTTGCTTTCCTTTCTTGACCTCTTTACATTGCCTCTGTTCATGTCCCATCTTCCAACATTTCTGACAAAACAACAGAGAAGCCTCATATTCAATTTTTTGATTCCACACCCCAAACTTCAATTCCAATTCAATTTCCTTTTTAGAATAGTCCCAATTTGGACATTAACACAGAACCTTGCATACATTAACCTTGTTTGTGCCCTAGTAACTGGATCAAAAATTACCAACGATCCAATCACATTGGCAATAGCCTTTAGAATTTCCTCCTCCCAAAACTCCATAGGAAGCCTAAGAAGTTTGACCCAGATAGGAAGCTCATCAAGCATTTTATTATAGGGATTAAAACCAGGCTCCACTTTTGGACCAACAAACTAGATCTCCCCAGAAACCAAGGACCTCCTAAGAGGATGTTTTTACAATCTTCACCATTGGAAAGATTTATTATGAAAAACCCATTAACATAAGAAGCTATTTCCATAGATCCTTTCGGTCTCCACTTCCTTCATGCCCATTCCCTAAACCATTCTACATTTGGTTGAGACCCATAAAACTTTCCAACCAGGGAGTACTCCATCCGAGATCTAGCTTTCTCAGCCAAAACATCCGGAATAGCCAAACTCAAAAGACCATTCTTATCAATAGCCTAAATAGTCGTACCTATCGATTGAGGCCCAACACCTCAGGATGACCCAAAATATTATCATCCCAAGAAGGAGAACATAATACATTACCATTATCAAGTTATGGAGGTGGGTCCTCATTCTGCGACGTCTCGAACTAGGGGTCGCTAGTGTCCTGCAATTGTCTAAAGAAGTTGCAAAATAAATTAAATTTTTTCTTATCCCTATATTTTTTATAGATGTCCATGATATTTTTAGATAATGATTAATATTATGAACAGAAAAGTGTTCCCTATTTATAAATACTAGTTTTTAGGATAGCTTGGAGCACTTGTGGTAAAATTGGAATTACATGAGCCATAATAGGAGTTAGTACTCCATTAAATTTGTGTTGTGATACTAGTTTAGAGATATTTATAATGGTATATCAAACTTGTGTTTTTGTATGGTATGAATAATTTATGACCTATTCTTTGAGGGTAAAATTTAGAGGATTCTTTGTATAACATGGTGTCAAGTGATTTGCATGAGGTAAAGTGATATTTCTAAGATGAGTGATTATAAATAATATCTAATGGTTTTCCATGGTTTTATTAATATTGAAAATTATTTTTAAGGTGATGGAGCAAGTTGAGATCAAAATTCAGTTCTTGAGTCCTAGAAGGCTAAATAAAAATTTTCTAGAGATGGACCTAGTTAAAGGACTTCCACTTGGAGTTGGAAGGAAATATAATATTTTATGGAAATAGGATCCAAATTTATTTCTAGTTGCATTTTTTTGTTTCATGATGATGATATTTTATGGGTCATGCACCTTGATTTATGAAGAATAAGGTAGTTAATTTTCATGACATGATTTCTCAAGATGAAAGTTTGATTTAGATGGTGCATGTTTTGGATTAGATGATTCTTAATATCCATTGGAGAGTGAACATGGATGATTTTTTTCATATTTAAGTAATTTTAAGTTCTTATAAGTGGTATCAAGGGTGAAAACTAGTTGCTTTTATAAAATTGCTTTCTGGATAGCTTGATTGATGAAGAGGAAAGTTGTTGTGGTGTTTACATATGGATGTTTCACGATCTCTAGAATGTGTGGATGTGATATACAAGTCCTGAGTATTATATTTATTAGTTACACTAAATATTTTATTTGTTCTTTGGTGGTCTTGAGGCCCAAAGATGAAGGCAGATGCTAGAATCAACTATTTCGTGAAGGATATGGGGTTTTGAGTTATGATACAAATTATTTGATTGGTGAAAGCTAATTAAAGACCATGGATGATGTTCATATGTTATAAAACACATGTTTGATGAATTTTGGAGCTTTAATAATCATATTTTTGTATTTGTGGTTTTAGCTCAACCAAGTGATGGGGTTTTGAGATAATTTTGTGCTTTTTGATTGTGTTTGATCTTGAATGACCTATATGGGTCCACTTTATGAATTTTAACTAATATGTTGTTATATTTTTAATTTTATTTGGTTTAAAAAATGAGGGAAACTGACCTAGATTGTTATTTAATGAAGAGAAGCATATAAAGCAATGTTTTGAGTTCATTCTTGAGTTAGTGTTCTAGAGGGGAAAATGTGACCCAAGTGGAAGTGTGAGAGATGATCAAGGGAATTATTTAATAGATTAATAACTGTGTGATAGGTTGAAGAATGTTATAGTGTATGTGAGAAAAGGTTTGTAGCTAAGAAAAATTGTGAAAGAAGAAGAAAGAACAAGTTGAAGGAATGAATGTTTGAAGGCATGTGTATGAGATGAAATTGTGATCTCCATTAGTTGTGGAAGAAAAAAACATTAGAGATATTAATCTTCAAATGGTTAAGTATTTTCTTGATCATCTTAAGGGATTTTATCCTCCTTGTGGAGTAGGTTTTTCACTAAATTAGGTCTTTGTGCTCCTTTTAGAGTTGGTGCTCTACTAAACTAGGGTTTATCTCTCCTCATGGGGTTTGTTCCTAACTAAATTTGAAACATGGAAATAAAAAGTTTTTGTTTGAGTGGTTTTTCATCCCCATGATAGTTTCACACTTACATATGGTATTTATGTGTTGTGTATCTTGCATTATGTTGTTGTGATTGAATGTTGAATATCTTAATAAGCTCACATGGTTATAAATGGTGTATGGAAAACTTAGATTAAGAATGTATGGATTGGTAAATTAATTAAATAATATTTTAGGAATGATTCACACCATCAGTTCATTTTTCTTCCAACAATTGGTATCGAGAGGGTTCTTTTGAAGCAAGATTAACAACTTGAAGGATATTCTCTTGGAGCACAAACATGGGTAAGTCTTCAGATATTGAGTATTCTTTAAGTATGAAGTATGAAGTTACAGAATCTTTGATTCATATATTACAAGATCATATCAAGTTTATGGAGATAAAGCATGGTCAAGTCATCAAGGTTTTGGAATTACAAGTTAATAAAGTGACTAAAACTTTAAGGGCTAGAGAGGAAACTTGTTCCAAGTATGAAGAAAGGTTAAAATTCATAGAATGTAATTCATAAGACGTTTACAATAGGTAAAATATGTATGTAATGTTAGAGAAGAGTTATGAAACTCTTAAGGGTATATCAGAGAGCCAAATAAATGCTAGTGACAAAACAAGCCTAGGGTTAAAAGGAGAACATGTGAGGAATGATGGTAAAGATGGACCAAGTTCTCAATCTATTAGAAAACCTAATTATATGAGGTATGGTCTTTATTCAATGGATATTTCTACTCTTGTAATGATTTTGGTCATAGGGCTAGAGATTGCAAAAAGGATGTCTTCTAAGAATGATGTAGGTTTCTTTAAAGGTGAATTTCATTCATGTTATGAGTATGGCCATAAATATAAATAAGGATGGTATTGTGTGTCAGAAATTCCACAAATAAGGGCATATTGTAAGACATTTTCACCAAATAGAATTTTCAAGGTATACTAATAGGTTTCAAACATTTAAATGGAAACAACAGAAAGAGTTCAAGAGTAAAATTAGGCTTAGGAATGATGATGAGATAGTAATGTTTGATCCCATGGATAAGAAGGATGTTAATCAATCCAAAGAGATCAAGTGCAATGAGTATCAGTCTAATATGTAGAGTTTGAATCCTAATCCAATGATATTTGTCAAAGAAGGGTCCAAATCAAATCAAGGAGGTATGTTTTCCTTAGTTGAAGGGCTCAGAAGTGAAGAAGATAATATATATTTGATTGCTTCAGTACATGAGAAGTTGAAGAAGCTAGGAGTGTGGGATACTAAAAAAATTGTAAGGTATGTGATGTGATGTCTCCATGTACTTTTTAGTATTTGTCTATTGTATGTGTCTTAGTTTATCATGTTGTGTTTTTATAATAATGTGTCAAATTGTTATCTATCATCCTAGTAAGTGTCATCTATTATTGCTCAAAAGGAATGTCATGAATTTAAAGGTGTACTTATGCCTTGATTGGTTAATATTGAAAATATTTTATTGCATATCTCTCTCAAAGGTGTTTTCAGGTTATGTCAAGGCCCGTGTTCATGTATAAAATCTTAGTAGATATCATGAAGTCAGGGTATTAAGTGTAATTTTTTTTTACGGATATAGTATCCCTAATGATTTTCAAATTATTTGGGTATCTTTGTGATAAATCATGTGTTGAAAATAATCAAGGAGGTATGTTATCAAACAATGTGTGATAATGAAACTCAGAGGTCCGAGAAAGTATAAGTATGAATTTTCAAAAGTGATGATTAGATGGGGATATGTGCATGCATCACAAGTATCAATTACTAAGTGTCAAAAGTATATGCTTTGATTGATTTGTTTTGAGTATTCAATTAGTAAGGTCTAGTTTCATGTATCTAGATTCCATGTTAGGTGCCATAATCCTATGAATGTGTTGATGGTCCTTTGTGTGTCCATGGTATGTTTCAAATTCTGATCCGAAGTCTCAAGTTCCAAAAGTTTTGTCTCAAATGGTCTAATCATTGAATGTGGTGATCTTGACAAGGTGTGTTGGTTATTATCCATCAAGGAGTGATATCAAAAGTCCCAAAATGATAACTTAAGCTCAAGTTAATCCCTCCAGTGCCCCAGGATGTCAAAGTTGATCACAGAGGGTGTACGGTAGTATAGTAAAAATGTGTTCTTAAACTAATTTTGGAACTTGATGAGGTTGTTATTTATCTCATAAGGTATAATGAACTCATAACATTTCTTATCAAGGATGAAGAGGTATCTACTATGCAGTAAAGGTCATTATCAAACTTAAGTACATAGTATAAGAGTATGAAAGCATATAATGGTTGTGAAAAGTTAACTTAGAGATAAAAGGGTTAGGTTGAGGCATGATAGAATTTGAATGATTCATGGTAATGTATAGTTTGAGTGGATATAGTAATGATAGGATGCTATAGATGTCTAATAGGAAAAAATCCAAGTTACAATTGTTTTATCGAGATCAAGAGAAAGATCAAGGGTTTGACACATGTATATTTCATAGGGGAGGTTAGAGTTCTTGAATTATTCAAAGGTGTTATCATTCATTGAAATTTTTCATAGTATGATTTGTAGATAATATCTAAAATTTGTAAAGTTAACTCAATTCCTAACAATGATTTCAAATTCATCTATAAGTGCTTAAATAGGTAAGGTAGAGGTATGTGCAAATAAGGTAGCTACTTTTAAGAATTTAACAAAAATAAATTGATGTACTAAGGATCCATAGTGATCATAAAGTCATGAAATGGTATTTTTAATGATCTCAGTAAGCTAAGAATAGGGTGTCAAGAAGTGTTACAATGTTACATGACTATGATAGAGAAAGGAAACATAATGAATGTGTGTGAAGACTTGAAAAATGTGTTTATTATACAAAGTGATATGTGCTAATTCTTGAATATATGAAGGTTTCCTAAGAGAGGTTATCATGAATGAATAGAGTTCTTGAAGAATTTTTTTGAGTTAAGGGCGTGACATGCTTTGTGCACTCTAATAATGGTGCAGGCAACTTGAATCAATGTATCAAGTGCTACACGTATATTCACTTTATATGATAGATTCACGATGATGTCTAAGATGGCTTGTGTTGATCAAGTTGAAAAAGGGATGAGTAAAACATTGATTTGAGGGCCTGGGATTGGGGAAGTAGTGTTCAACCAAATCTTTGCAAAGTGCAAGGTTGAAAATAGTGGCTACAATGTTTTCTTAGTCAAGAAAAATAGTGGTTTGAAAGCTGTAAAATCATATTAAACAAGAGAATGATTTATGCTCACTTCGGGGAGTCAAGTGATCTTGAAGAAAAATAAATATTTAAACTTGGATAAGTCTTGATGAGTGTGGTTCAATGAGAACTATGATATTGGTATCACAAGAAGACATGTAGTAATTAAGGACAACAATGCCAAATGTAATAAACAATTTTGTAACATGAATGTTGACATATCATAGGTCATGAGAAAATAAGTACTCAAAAATTTATAGAGTTTGGATGACTCTAAGATTGAATGAAGATGTGCTCAAGATGGAAAATATGTGAGGATGATCTATTCTTAATGAACACATCATAATGGAAAGACTATAGTTGGATATTAGGACTATAATGAAGATCAAGGTCTAGTAAGAGGGCATCAATTGGTATACAAGAGGCATTTTGGTTAAGGTGAAATTTCATTAAAAAAATTTCACAAATAAGGTATGTATTTTTCTCACCCAATTAATTTTTACATTTCTTAAGTTGTGTAAACCCGTCTCAAGTTACATATGAAGGACTATGGTGTCGGTATGAATGTACAAGTTTGAGGAGGAGACTAAGTATTTATTTAACCAAGGAAATGAAACTACAAATGGTATGTGGCTTGGAAAATGTATCTTTTATTGATCTCAATAAATTTTTACAATATATTAGCTCTATGTATGAATTAAATTACATTCTACAAGCTTGTGAAGTGTCATCAAGGTAGTAAGAGCTAAGTTGAGCCTTAAATCAAGTATATAAGGTTGTTTGAGAAGATAAAATAGCAAAATGAAGATTGTTTTCAAGTGTGATGGTTGTGAAGTAGGTAAGTCACCAAAGAAGAGTGGAATAACATGAAGAAAGGTAAAGAACAATGAAAAAATGGTTTTAGATAGTAATGAAGAGGTTGAGTCATTTTCAAGACATGTAATCAAGGTAAGATTCCAAAATATTTGCACTCATGGATAGAGGAGTATGATATAATTCCAAAGGGATATACAAGAGGGTTGAACCATGATGTTTTTGGATTCCTAGAGCTTGGATAAGTGTGTCAAAGTTTTACTAAAATTGGATGTTATGGACAATGGTCCTAAATATGGTTTTATAAACTTGAAGGCAAATATTGGGTTCTTATGCATGAGAAAGACCTAGAAGATGGTGTTGAGTGTGAATGAAGACAAAATAGGAGAGTAAAAATTCAAGGGGAACTACTTTATGGCTCATTATAGGTCCATGGATCATCATATGTTGCTGAAGGAGTTAAATAAGACCAAAGTTACGTCTCATGGGGAGCTATTTGAGTCAAGTAAGTTGTATTTTTGCATTGTTGTCATTGTATCTAGTCTTGTGTTTTCATTTTACATTTTTTTTCATCATATTATCCTTTTTCATAGATGTAAAAGGGGAGATGATCATAAAAAGGAAAATATGTTATTTAGGTGTTTTTCTTGTTGGTTGCCATCAATGTTTCGAGAGGTGGTTGGCATCAATGAAAAAGGGGGAGATTGTTGGCCATTGTGTAGTTTTTCTTTCATTAATGTAAATTACATTGATTGAAAATGGTTTCATGAGGTCATATGAGTCTCCATGAGGTGTCATTTAGTTTCAAAGATGAAGGTTGATTGGTAGTGACATGATTTTTTGAGTTGTCATGTTGGTTTAGCATGGTTTTAGTGACAAGGTCATAGTATGAGTCCTCTTGAGTTGATTGAAGGTTGTCATAGGGTCATACATGGTCATAGAGATGTGTTACATGTGTTAATTAGTATGTAAGAGTTTAGAAAGGTCAAATCATGTCATGTCATGGTTGAGTCAATTAATTTTAAGCCTATTTCTAGCCCTAGAGCATGTAGAATGTGTTGGATGTATGATTTTAGAGCTAATAAATATTGTTGGTATATGGTTATAGTATGTTAGAATTTTACCTGAGGTGTATGATGATTTTTATGTTATTTCTCAGAGGTTTGGTGATGTTTCATGGTCCTTGGGAAGCAAACATGAGAGAGTAGGCAAGATATCATGGGTAAATTATATTGGTTGGAGAGTTTCAGATCTTTTTGGGATAGATGGTGAGTATGGACAGTTATAGGATGTTTTCATGATGTTTCATGACAATTTTTAGGTCATTATAAAGAATTATTTTTAATATATGTAAGTTTTGGTAAAATCGGGTGATTTAGAGTGTGTTTTTGAGATAAAAGTGGGCCTTCTGATGCTTGTTGTGAATTGTATGATATGCATGGGAGACAAATACTTTAAATTATGTTTTTTCATTAAACTAAGAAGGTTTATAAATAATAATGAGGTGATTTGATTGTCACATTTTTATGAATGATCATTATGAAGATAAGTTACATTGAAACCCTAGTTAAACCCTAACACAAAGTGACGTAGAAGAAAAGATGTATGTTGAGTATGTTTTGATTATTTTAAAAAAAATTATGATTTTATGTTTTATAGGAATCTTATAGATTTCTAGAAAGATATATTAGAGGATGTCACCATATGCGGGCCCCACGAAAATGCTTGTTTCTGAAGAATTTTAATTTAAGGAAAGATTTACTAAATAAGTTACAAAATAAATTGACATAGGTTTTAGACATGGATTTTTTCTATATGTCCATGATAGTTTCAGATCATTTTGAGCTTATAAATGGAAAATTTTTCCCTATTTATGAATACTAGTTTTGGGATAGTTTGGAGTAGCTTGTGGTAAAATTAGAATTGCAGGAGTTACAAGAGGAGTTAGGAATATATTAAAGTTGAGTTTTGATCTTGGTTTAGAGATATTTCTAATGGCATATCAAAAATAAAAATTATATGGTATGAAGAATTTATGACCTATTATTTTAGGGTTAAATTTGGAGGATGTTTGTTCTAGCAGGGTGTCAAGTGGCTTCATGAGGTAAAGTGATATTTCTAAGTTTTTCATGCTTGTTGAAGGTTTCTAAGTGCTTATAAATAATTTATAATGGTGTTCCATGTTTTTGTTAAGCTTGGAAATGATTTTTGAGGTGATGGAGCAAGTTGAGCTCAAGCTTATTTCTTGAGTCCTAGAAGGATAAATAAGCAATTTACAAAGATGGACTTGGTTAAAGGCCTTATACTTGGAGTTGAAATAAATATAATATGTTTTAGAGATAAATTTTATAGGTAATTATAGTGGTATAGGTTTTTTTCATGATAATGAGATTTGATGGGTTATCCATCTTGCTTTATGAAGAATAAGGTTGTTGATTTTAAGGACATGATTTATTGGGCTGAAAGTTTGAGGTAGATGGTGCATGTTTTGGATTGGATGATGCTTTCTATCAGTTGGATAGTGAAGAGGAATGCATTATTTTCCTATAAAAGTAATTTAGAGTTATCGGCGGTGGAAGAAAAGGTAAACTAGTTCGGTTTGTAATACTTATTTATGGGTAGCTTAATTTGGTGAGCAGAAAAGTTGTTGGGGTTTGTAAATATGGATATTTCATGATATATAGTATACATGGATGTGATATTTAGTGGTTACATGACATATTTGAGTTGTTTTGGGGTGGTCTTAAGGTCCAAAGGTGAAGACATGGTTTGGAATTAGGTGTTTTGTGAGGGATATGAGTGATTAGGTAAATATTTATAAATAAATAAATGCCGATACTAATTATGTAACAATTTTGAATATATACAATGAAATAAAAAAATTAACCCAAGAAAAATAAGATATAAATTTTGAAACTCTAGTTACAAAGAGGATATATGAGAACTTAGTTGTTTAACAAATAATCTTAGGCTATGCCAAAGTGACAAGAATGATGGAAAGAGAGGGAGAAGTGTCACAAAAAAGCTTAGGAAATTGTGTGACCATAATATCTACATGTATTGGGTCACTTGGAATGGGTCGGGGGCATCCGTAGGTGTTGTAGGCCTGTTTCGAGTGCATGTAACTACTCAAAACCTCGAAAATAAAATTTGGAGGTTTTTCGAGGTATTCATTGTCCTTCATTTCCTATCACTAGTATGTATCATAAATTTCATCGATGTATCCATTAACTTGAAATGAAAAAATGACCTATAAAACCCTAAAAAGCACATCAAATCCCAAAATTAAAATAATACAAATGAGGGGTTACACTATCCTTGATGTTAAACAAGTGAAGATATTATGCCCTAGTTATAGAATGAAAGTAGTTAGATGTAAAAGATGTAAACATATTTGTTCTTGAAAGAATAAAATCCCCCTCCTATAAAAACGTATGTAGAATAATGCAGTCCCTTTCCCTTATGTGGATGTTATATGGATGCTTGAATTCTTTTGATAATGCCTTTGGATGCAAACTTAGGTGATGATAGCTAATTATTCATGCTTCGTCCTTTATTATAGTCACATAACTTTATATTTATATGATTCCCTTGTTTTAATTTCATAATTAACCCCAAAATGGCCAAATACTAGAAAGATAAGATGTATAAATGGAGAGAAGGACACAAAATATGTGAGAAAAGTATGAAGAGGTAAAGGGTTCCTAGAGGGGACATGAGAACCTAGTGTTGGCATCCTAGATGGGAAATGGTGTCCAAAGTGAGAAATACTAAAGTGTGAAAAGACATGGTGGGCTAGAAGGAGTGTAGGATCAACAAAGGCAAAAAAATCAAGAAAATATGGCCAAATACATGGATTATTTATTAATTTTCTTACTTATGAATCATATGAATAGTAGTATGTAATCAAGACTATATAGTTACCCAAAGTGCATGATTTAATATCTACAATAAGGCTTTTGAGTTGTGTTATGAATTATTTGATTGGTGAAAGATAATTAAATACCATAGATGATGTTGTTATGTTATATTACATATGTATGATGAATTTTTAAGCTTGAATAATCATGGTTTTGGTATTTATGGTTTTAGCTCATCCAAGTGATGAGGTTTTGAGCTAGTTTTTGCTTGGTGGGTGTGTTTGATATTGGATGACATAAATGGGTCCATTTTATGAATTTGAATGAATATTTTGTTATATTTTTAGTTTATTTGGTCCTAAAAACAAAGGGAAACTAACATATATTGTGTTTGAATGAAGAGAAGCATATAAAAGTAATGTTTTGAGTTCATTTTTGAGTTAGTGTTCATAGAGGGAAAAAAGTGACTTAGGTGGAAGTTTGAGATCTGATCAAGGGAATGATTTAAGAACTTAATAATTTTGTGACATGTTGAATAATGTTATAGTGCATGTGATAATTTTTTTAATCCAATACAATTGTGACATAAGAAAGAAGGAGTTGAAGGTATGAGGGTTTGAAGGTGTGTGTATGAGATGAAATTGTGATATCCATCAATTATGGTAGAAAAAATATAAAATATCTTCATCTTCATATGGTTGAATTTGTGCTTTATCATCTTAGGGGGTTATAGCCTCCTTATGGAGTGGGTGCTTCACTAAATTAGGGTTTGGTTCTCCTTGTAGGGTTGGTGCTCTACTAAACTACGGGTTCTTGCTCCTTGTGGGGTTCATGCCTCACTTTGAATTTTAAACATGGAAATATAAAAAAAAATCCAAAGTGGGTTTTATTCCCCATGAGTATTTCCCACTTACATATGTTGTTTATTTGTTGTGTATCTTGTGTTATGTTGTTGTGATTGAATGTTTAATATCTTAATAATCTCACATGGTTATGAATGGTGTATGGACAAATTAAGTGATGAATGCATGGTTTGATAAATGAAGTAGAAAAATACTGTAGGAATGATTCACCGCCCTCCCAGTCCATTGTACTTCCAACAAAGGAAGTGGTAAAGAGCTATAATATAATAACAACACTAATGTATAGTATAAAACAAATGCCCCTAAATTTATAAGAAATTTAGGTAAAGGTCTGAAAACACATATCATCATGTACCACTTTGTGTATGTATTAAGTCAAGCTCAATATACCATTTGAATGCATGTGTGTAAATATTAAACAATCACAATATCTATAAAACCAAAGTGAAAAACATCATGCATAATGTATAATTATAACAAATAAAGCAAAGTGTACATGTCTTGATTTTGTATCTTTATAAATATATGAATGTTTTTATATTTTGAAAGTATGTTAATGTTTTTGTATTTTTAACCGCTTATCTATGTAAAAGAAAGAGGGGCTGCATTATTCTACCAAATGAGAACCTCCAAAAGAGATTAAGTAACTATCGAGAGGATGGAGTCTCGGGCCTTAGTTGTGCCAAGGAAGGTGACTTGAATATAAGTGGCACAAAAGTAGTGATGTATGCCAAAAAAGGCCTTAGAGCCACAATAGATGCATGAGTAATGAGTGAATAATAAAGAGGGGAGAAACCTATAGAATCCAAAAGCTCAATTGAATGAAGAGTAAGTGAAATTTTTTTCATGATAATAATGTATACATGATGATTAACTAGAAGAAGAGTAGAAGTATATGCATCATTGTCAATAAGATAAAATCATGCATAATAATTCTAAGAACAAGTAACAACATCTGAAGTAAGAGATGTGAAATATATATAGTGCTATGAGGATCATATATATTAACCTCAAGTAATTAAGGGAGAGAAAAAAATCATCGTAAAAAAGATATAAGATAAAATTATTAGAATCATTAAAACTATATGTATGAGACCATAGAAGTGAAGCAGAACCTAAAGTCATAATAGTAGTGTAAAGAGTAGAATTGTGTGCCCATATGTATATAGAAATACTAGGTGTATATATAGTGTATGAGTTACTCATGGAAGGCATAAAATCAAGTGAATAAATAAAATTATCAATCATTATCAACTAAGCATACATGGGCACCCAATTTTCGTGGAGTAGACATAAGAGGTAATTTGATTTTGAAATCAGTAATTGTAAGATCAATAGAATTGTATCTAGAAATTTTCTAAGAAATTGAATTGAAATCTACGAGAATTGTGACATTATAAAGGTGGATATGAGCTACTCCCAAAATCATAGTTACTATATATAAAATAACAACCATAGAAGGAAAACCACTAGATATAGGTGAAGGTATATTATCATGTACTAGGGATCTATAACCATTTGTAAGAGAAAGAGACACATTAGATGGATGATTATGTATACCAGGATAAATTGTGTCTAGTATAAATACAACCCATGACAACAATAGAAGGATTTTTGTGTAAGTAGAGTCCTCATGAGCATACATGTGGGAAACATCGTAAATAAGATAACCATAAGTGACATATTTCAAAAGGTATAATAGTATCCATATCAAAATGAATTTAATGTGTATGATTGGTGAGTGCATTAATTTTATTGTGTTATATGTCATCAATAGATAAAGAATCATTTCTAGTGGTATCATGTGATTAGGTATAAGATAAGAATCATCATCACTAGGATCATCATCACAATGGTAATCTTGAGAAGAATATGTATGTGTAAAATTAGATATAATTGGTAGATCATTAGTACAATATTCCTTGAGGAGAATGTGACCAAAATTGATATGAAAAAATATCTCAATATGTGTAAACGCCTAAAATAGTTTGGGTTTCATATTATGAGGGATCTCGAGAAGTTGAGAAATGTACCAAGATCAATAGAGTGTTGGTGGGATAAATCATGGAAGGATATCATGCAAGCATGAAATTACACCATTATTACAAACATAAATAAAATAAGTAGGCATGGAATAAGGATCATACACCAAGATGAGCCTAGGGATGATGAAGAGATTGAGTCAAAAATCAAGTTCACCAAAATGTTTACTCCATTATTAAACTATGTAAAATCTAAGATTAGTGAGCTACTACACTAAAAGATGTAAGGGTTAGATACATGAGGTTATTATAATCAATTAACTTCCAAATCTAATTACCAAAATTATAAAAACACATGAATACATGAAAATGATATAGTAAATAAGATTTACACTTGAAAATAAAAAAGAGGATGAGTAAAATTTTCTAACTACGAGATGGTTCTAGGAATTTTTGGGTGTGTAAATTCTTTGGAACAGGAGATGTGGGACTGTTGATGCCTCATTTCTAGAATAGTGACTAAAAAATGACCTAATGTGGGGCCGTATAATCTTTCCAGGACCATACCATATGGTATTGACCCTTTTGTATGGCCTTGGACATTCTTGGAGTCTGGTTCTAAAACTTCCGAGATGGTTTCCTACCTAGAAATGTTTGTTGTTGTTGTCCAACCTTATTCACCAATCATGAAATAAATCTCTTTAAACATCCTAGCTAGGTTGTGGGAACCCATGTACCACTTGAATTCAGAACTACTATGAAAAATCCTCAAACCACATGTCATTCTCCACTTAGCATGTGATATATGACTAAATACAACTATATCTAGAAACTTTATTTAACAATCCTTGAGTTGAGCTGGGATTCTTCTAAAATATTTGGAAAAGGGATGTTTGAGTGCTTTTGGATGAGAGAAAATTATGTCTTAACTTTTTAAGAAGATCAAACTTGTAGAGATTTATTTTCTTATGACTGTAGATATGATTTTGTTAGATTTAGGTACCCCTTCATGTCTTTTACAAGTGTTGGAAGTGAGTGTACCAATGTAGTGCCATAGGATTTATCGGCTAATAAAGAGGTAGTGTTTACTTGCTTATATAGGGTTATGTAGGTGATTTATATAAAAATAAGTCAACCTAGAGGGAGTAAAATACCTTGAAAATAATATGAAAATAAAATAAAAGTTGGAGGAAAGGTCAGCGAGAAACTATAGAAGTTGGCGAGGACTAGACATAAAATCGACCAAAATGTACAAACATTACCTAAGGATGAAAAATATGTAATATGAAGTTTTCACCTTATTAATTGATGTTTTTCTATGGATTTTATGCATTATACTCTCAGAAGTTGAAATAATTTCAATGTGAATGGATGAAAAACTAGAAAAGAGACATTAAAATGTGCTATTTAGGAATGGAAAGGTATTGTTTATCTTAGAAAGAGTGCATTGTCAAAACTAGTAGTGTCAAAGAGTGAATTACCAAATTTGAGTGTCTATAAAATGAATCTTTCTATATTGGTGTTACTACTTTTATACACATTTAATGTGTCTTATTGTATGTTAATTTATCTATGTGCCATGGGTTCCACCATTTGCAAGTATAGTTTCCCAATGGTGGCCATCATTCCATCCTTTTATGTGATCCTACATACATTATGAAACTTATCACCCATGGGTACATAGATATTATTTTAACCCATATGATCATATGATTTATCACAAACACTCGAAAAGAGGATGGATTCAGTAGGATATATCTTAAATCTACATTATATTACAAGATACAAGAACAAGTTTTTATTAGGTCTATATCCTCAAAAAAATGTACAAATACTAAAAATATTAGAATTTAGTACATGTCAAAACTATATAGTTCAATAAAGACTATGGTATGGTCTTGATCATAACATATGCTAGTGGATAGGGGATATTTTATTATAAAAATACAACATTTTTAGATTCTATAAACTATTCATAGGTTAATTATATAGTTTAAGATATAGATTACTTATTTCATCAAATGTCACATGGGGCATGAGTACCGCATTTCTTCTCCTCTACAAAGTAGTCAATCAAATTCATAAGAATAGGGTTTTAGTGCATGAACCTTCTTCTCATTGATGTTATTATAGAATCAATTCACTCGGTCTCAATAGTATAAAACATGATGGGGCCTTGGTATGTCCAGTAATTTTTTCATGTCTTTTTTATCTTACTTCGTAGTTTCAAGAATTACAAAATTGGGCTTAGATCTATCTATAACATGTGTTTTATAAGGTTGTGGAAGATATCAAAGAGACTAAGTTATTTATAAGTTATCCTTCCTCTTCTTTAAAAAATATAAAGGGGTGTTTACACCCTAATTAAAGTGAAAAATAATAAAGAGGATGTAAGGGTTTGTGTAGGGGATTATTAGGATCTAATTATTTCACCATTAACCATTCATAACTAGAAAAACAAATTAAAATTTGAAATTTTTTCTAAAATGATAAGCAATCTCTCAAATGCACAAGATTATAAAAATACTTAGTTATATAGGTAAGAAAAGGGAGGTTTTGGATGTTCGCACGGAGTTAAAAAGGTAGATAAGAGTCTAGGATTGCTTTAGTGAAAGTTTTTAATTGGAAACCGAGTAGGAAAGGACCTTATAAATACTATATGATTTATACTAAAACTTTAAAATCATGACTTTAATCACGTATAGTCTTAGATGCGAGGAAATTATATATGTGAAACTTCCTATGTTGTTCACCTACCTAGGAATGACATTATCTATATGTCACTCTTACTTTCAGAACTTGGTGTTAGGTGTCGAAAAAAATGGTGAGTATTAAAGTATACAAAGGTGCACGTGTGCAGAATGTCTATAGGGAAATATACGTATGAGTGAAAAAGATGATCATGATGGATGAAAGGGTTTGCATGACAAAGATGGAACAAAGTGCACATGAGGATCTATGTAGGAAGGAAGAAGGACTTAGTCACTTTTTGGGTATCGAGCTAAAAATAGACATGAAGTGATGAAAACACATTCAATCAAGGTAGAAGACTTGGAGGCTACAAAAAACTATTTTTGGAACATGTGGAAGATCAAGAGTCATGCAGAGTTCAAGCTAATGATAGGATTATATTTGGAGTTAACTATATAGATGATTTATTATTAGGTAGAGATTACATGCTTCCTTAGTTATCCTTGTAGCGACGCATGGCTATTTTAAGCATGAACCTTATTTTTAGAGTGCATGGGCAATGAAGGGAAAGTCCCCACTCCCTACATATATGTATTGATTATCATGTTTCTATCTGGTGAATGTATAACTATATGTATGTGAGTTATGCTTCTTATTTCTAAGTGCACATGACCTATGAAAGTTTTATGCATGTATTCAACTCTTTGGTTTGTCATGATTTAATACAATGAATCATTATGGTTGGATATTGATTTTTGATGTTTCTTCTCATGGTTATTATATGGTGAATATGGTATTAATCTTTATGTGACCTATAAGTTATTTATTATGTGTGTTTTCGAGTTGAGCTCATAGACTGATTGATTGAATAGAACATGCACTTTGATTATGGTTATTATGAACATGCATGCTAACACCCTAGTAAGGAAGTAACAAAGAAGGACCTAGTACCTTTGCGTACTTTGAATGAGAAATCAGATCTATGTGAGTGATGTGCCAACATGTATAGGGTTGTTGAGTGAGAAAATAATACTACATTTTGGTTTCTTTGCTATGAGCGTCTTTTATTTGCTTACCACAATGTTATATAATGATGGTGTATCGGTAGACTCTTAGGGCTATTAAAGATTGGGTGATTGATGGACAAGATCAATTTACGTGAAGATATGGTTCTAGACCTAATTTCAATACACGTGCATGGGTTGAAGAACATATTTATCATGAGATTTATGAGTCATTCTTTTGTTTCTTTCTAATAGAGTTGTATGAGTGGTTGTCTACATATGCATCAAAGAAAATATGGTATTATAGACCAAGGACTTGGATGCAAGAAGACTATCCAGATTTGTTTGATGTAGATGAACCATGGATGTGTGATGTAGATCATTAGTGGGTTGGTGTTGTGCACAACTATACTTTGGAATATGTTGTGTCTATGTATTCTTATCCAGAAGTTATTGAGTTCGAATTCTTGCGTGAACCCATAGTATTTTACCTTCACATTATTCCTTTGTCCATTAAGATCTTGATGGTGGTGTTGAGTTTAGATCACCTACCCATGGCTAGATAAACATCCCATCACGTGAAGGGAAGGCATAGGTGAGGAGAAATATGGTGAAACTTTTGGCAAAAAGGAAGAGAAGAAAGAAAACTTAACTATAATGAAGTGTAGGAGAGGGAATTGGTGAAGAAGCGTGATATTGAGGAGTTTGTGGAGTTACAGAGGATGATGTCTCATGAAGGATTTGAAGCTAGAGCATAGGACCTCCCTCACTTAGGAAAACACGAGTGGATAATTCCCTCTATTTTTTGATGCGAGCACTTGATGAAGAAGAAATATTAAGGACCATAGGAACGCATCTTATCCCACGTAACGACCTAGCCCTTGTGCTTGGTGTTCAAGTTCTAGAAGTAACTATTGATAAACAAGAGAGTATAGGTAATCTAGTGGTTTTAGGTAGATATCATTTTCCTTTGAATATAGAAGTGCATTAGACAACATCTATGGCATCACATGAGACAATATCTTTGTTGTTTAGAGGACCAATTAGAAAAATATTTTATGTCGCGTCATCGGGATAGAGTGTGGGTGTGTAGAACATTGAGAAGATGTATGGAAGTACTACAACTTCATAGAGTATGGGAGTTTAGTTTATTACTACTATTGGGACATAAAGAAGTACATCCACTAGTTTGACACCCACTATAAGAGGTGGTTAAGGAAGATCAAGAGGCTCGGGATCAAGTAGATTAGGTGGTTCTCATGGTCGAGAAAATACAGGTAGCGGTTCTAGTTCTATATTTGGAGTGTTGGGGTGTTAATGTCAAGTTGGGATACCATTTAGTGGACCACCACTTAAACAACCCCTTGTCTTAAAAATGCTTATTTCACTAAATTGGGACTTATTCCAGTCCCAAAAGCTAAAAATATAGCCAATATCGGAATCCAATATTATTATTTTGGATTCCAAAATGTCAAATATTAGAATTATCTGCACTCCAAAATCACACATATTGGATTCCAAAATCACACATATTGGATTCCAATATCACATATATTGGAATCTAGAATCACATATATTGGAATCAAAAATCACCTATATTGGAATTATATGTACTCCAAAGTTCCATATATTAGAATCTAGAAAATCAAATATTGGAATCCATTATACGGGCTAGCATGCACTAGGCATTATTTATGATTTTTATGTAGAGAACATGTTTTTGTTTTATAAGGGCTAGCGACTACTGACCATTATTTATGCTATGTTATATAAAAAAATGGTTATGTTTTAAAGCAGCTATTGATCTGCTAAGCATTATTTATTCTTTATCTTAGTGAAGATCCAAAAAATAATCTCCCTCAAATTCATTTTTTGATCAAATATCATCCCGAACATCTTCTCTTATCCTTGATAGTTACAACAAAGGCGAATGTGGTGTTAAATTTGAAGTCCGTTTAGACTTTTTTATCATTTTTATCGTAAAATAGTTGTAAATATTTGAAAAAACTATCACATATGACTTGAATATTTTATACATGACCGCAATTTTTATAGATTATATATATATATATATATATATATATTAAGTACATTTAAAAATATTTTTAAAAATTAAGTATATATAGTAGAATTTTATATTTATTTTATGAACATTGTAAAAATAAAATAATATTTTACAAATTTTCAAGGAAATTTTTTCCGATAATTCACCATGAAGTTATTTAATCATACTATCATCTTATAATACATGAAAATATAAATCCTCCCAACTTATATTTTGAAAATCTCAACATAATAGAATAGAGTTACATAGTACATTCATAACAACATTATTGGCAATGTTAAGTCGTGCAATCATAACAACATTCTAAAAATATAAATAGTTATTTAGAATTTTCTTGCTCTAAGTATTTGATGCCCTCTACCACATTCAATTCTTGAGACACTATTTGTGCTAAATTTTTGTACAAATCGGCCATCAACCATTTATCCTTTTTGTACAATCTTTGCGTCTATTTTGAATACCCACAATAAATTTTTAGGAGGGTTTCCTTTACACCTAATGTAATACAAAAATTGTTTTTCGAACTATATGAAAAATTATTTCTACTCGAAACCTTATCTAGGCCTCTTATTTCTATTCCCTCGACTATATTGCAATGTTCCTTTCCCCAGTGAGTCTTGGATTCAATATGGTCGATATTTGTTTATTTAATCCCATTGATATCTTTTTAACATCAGCGAAATAAGAGTATCGGACCAAAATCCTAGTTCATAGTATGGTGATAGTAATTTTATAAATTCTGATAGGCCACGTCGCAGGTTGAAAACTTTCATCCGAACCTAAACAACATCTTCCTATTGTATGTTTTGTTTATTCCATAGAGCAGTTCCTCCATTAACAAAATAAGTAAATACCTCTTATCACTACCTACAATGAAGTTAAAGAAAATTATTTTCATTGTCTGCATATCAATTACAACCAATTGAAATAAACAACATTTTAGTTTATGGCTAATAGTTACCAATTGAGATTGCTACTTAGATTACACCATCTTTACATGTTGTTGGATCTGTTGATGTAAGAGCTATTTCAAATTAAAAATAATCAATTCATAATTTTTTTCTTCTTATTTAAAATGCGAGCATAAGGTATTTGAAATAAACATTAATCAATTCATACACAATTTCATGTTGTGGAAAACTTAAATGGATAAAATAGTGGTTTTTGTGGTGATTTGTTAAGTACAAAATCAATTATTCTCTATATTATAATTCAAATTTAGTGTCCCTTAAGCTACGTTTATATTCTTTGAACCACCCTTTGGCGAGAAAACATTCCTCGGCTATTGATGAGGATTTGCAACCTCTAGGCTATTCCATCATTGGCCATACTACACTTAGCTAGAAAACCTTTAATGAGGCTAGCAAAGTTTTTCTTTACATACATATGATCTGGATCAAGCCATATGTAGTTATGTTTATGATGATGTTAAAGCCAAAATAATGTTCATTAATGTAAGTAGTCAGTATGTAATAGTGAATTAGTGAAACATTGTAGATGGTATGTAGTTGTAAATCAAAGAGATATTGATGAATGTGAGGTATTTTAGTTTAACCATTTCTATATTGAATGTGGATGCATAGAGTCCACTAAGATCTATATAGTTTGTTTTAATTTTTTATCATAGCTTACAAATGGATTTCCTTAAACTTTTTCTTCGATTGTAAGATAAAAATTTAAACTAATTTCTGTTAGTTATCATTTCCTATAAATTTGTGGGCCTTGTAAATATTTTTTTGTAAAATACACATGGATATCATATCATTTCCTATAAATTTTTGGGCCTTATTTGTTGTCTTCATAATCATTTATTGTCTTATACATTTGTGGGGATTATTAGCGGTTTTGTTTGTAAATTCACATGATTAACATACTTGGATCTTATGGCGTATTTGTGGTCAATGTGCCCACATCCTCCACACTTGTCATCTGAACTATAAACAACATAAATTTGTTAAAAAATTGAAAACCACAGTAATTAAAGATAAAACTCATTAAAAATATTTATAAAATTATTGAAATTAAATCACCATCTTGAATTGGTTATGTAGCATCATTATGAAATGGTTTTACATCAAATTTTATAGCTTTGTGGTTGTCTGCATAAACAATAATTGTATAAGTAGCATATTTAGGTTAAAATCCATTAAACAAAATCACTTATTGAAGTTGTTTTCAGAGATGAACCTTTCTTCATATGATAATAGTAATGTTTCAAAAACATCGCTTGAATATGAGTCTCAACAATAAAAATGACAGATAGTTTGAAATCCACAAATGCATAGAGTGAAACACTATCACCTTTGTAAAGGACTAGTACTATAAAATTTACGAGAACAACATCGAGTGAACATCTCAAGCGCAAAACTTAAATGATCTTTTGAAAATAAAAGGATGGATTTTTCCTTGTAGGCCAATTTCTTTTGCAATTACCAATTAATGGGGTAGTTTCTCCATCCGATCCATAGTGACATCTTCTCTATCCAAAAATTTTGAATATCCCATTGTTATCGTAGAGTCTGTAACATCCATCTAGAATTGATACTCCAATGTCTTTAACCTTTTCCATGTATATTTGTATTGTGTTACTTAACATTTTTGAATAACCAGTTGGTATTAGAACAATAATAATACAATCTAACACACTAGTTTTGATAACTGTTAGAAGCTCCATTATGACATCGGAAGAAATATCACTGGCCAAATTATAAAAATCAGTGATCACACATTCAACATTGAAAGGATTAGTTGAAGGAATAGATGATAAAGTTGATGGAAGCTAGAATGGATATGCACATTTACAAGAAAAATTGTCTGTGACTTTCACCCTTTTTGGTATATTTCCTTCCAGTGACATCACATAGTTGTCTAATATTTTCTGAGCCACGATAGGAAGAACTTCTTCCACCTCATGATATTTTTTCCATTTTTCCATTTTTTCCCCAATATGGGAATCAAATTTTATTTTTCCATTGCTCTCTTCACCCAACAGTACGAGAAAACTACCATTAGTTTGATTCATGTAGTTTAAATTTTTATTACATTGGATTCACTATAGGATGTCAATACAATATTATCTAGATGTTTATTTCTTAACTAATGTAGAACTTTTGCTCTCAATTTTTTGTCTCCTTTTGTTATCCGGTGGTAAGAATCAAATGTATCTACTATTACACTAGCCTCAAAAGACCCACTTGATTTAGTATTCCTTTTCGGCCCATGTAATTTTGATTTAAATGAGTATATCTCCAATTTAGTCAAATATTTTTACCTCAACATAGTAAACAACTTGGCATGTTTTGGAGTGAAAGAAAACATTTTCTATGCAAAAATTAAATAAAAAAAAAAAGATGTTTTCTCGTTTCTATACAATTTTTTGAATACTATAAATATACCATTTTGAATGACTTCTACATTTGAACAACTAGTTTTATCAGAATATGTTAGAATCCCCAAATTCCAACCATATTCTAAACAAGAATATGGTCCGTTGTTTATGAAGGAATGAATTTCCCGTTTCCTAAATAAAGAAAAATCCAACTCCATATCCAAAATAAGAAACATATTTTTTCAAAGTCAAATAATTCCACCTAAACATAAAATGTCCCCAAATCAATAACTTCTAACAATAGAACAATACCAACTTCCTTGTGATTGTCATCTATAAAAAAAAACAACCACATGTTTACATGGTAGTTTTTAGGGTAATTAAGTTCCATAAACCATTCCTCATCTCTTTTCTTCCAACAAATACTATTTACGATGAATGGAATTGTTCTGAATGGAGCGTGAACAATGGAAGACATTTTACCTATATTTAGAGTAAAATACATTAATAATTAGGTCATTTTTAACTTTAAAGTGTTTTTCTTGCATTTTCTATTAAGGAATTTAAATAGTACCTAATGGACACCAACTTATAGACTTATTTACTATGTATCATAACAGAGTAATTAACTTAATGGTTAGCAACCATTAGGCTTCGATAGGACATCTTATGTATCATTCAACTGGTTACAATAATTCATATTTTGTGGATCAAATCAATAATAACAAAAAAATCTAAAATTTTGAAATCGAATTATGATGCATTGAAAGATATGAAACCATTTTCACCTTTTGAAAGTATTACATATGATCTGGACAAGCCATAACATTATATAGATGGCATGATAGGAACATTAAAAAATACACACTTTAGTGGTAGATAGAATTGTAGTCAACATATTAAAAAAAAATCTAAATTGTTTTTAATCCATTTACACCTTTTTAGTGATAAACCGTAGAGGACATTAAGATGTAATATTTGGTATTTCAAAGAGATTTTTCGGTAGCTTGGGATTTTTTGTTTTACAAGACTATGTGATTTATGTGTATATCGGTCATACTATAGTAGTGAGGATTAGATGCCTGTAACAAGACTAATGAACATGTTTAAAGGATAACGGTCAGAAGATCTAATGTTTGGTATTTTGAGGAGATTATTTGAGTAACAAATCACATTAACAGATTTAGTGATAGCTCATAACGTTTTGTTATATAAGACAATGTGAAATATATGTATAGCAAACATATTTTATTCATTATGTATAAATGTCTATAACTACTCTAAGTACGATATTTTAAGCATAGTGCTTGGTGGGAAATTCCACAACAAGATTTCAAAAAAAAAGGGAACAATTACACTTTTCCTAAACGTAAGTATGCCCCTCTTCACAATGTTTCGTATCAAAAAAATTACTTACCTAACGCTTAGTTTCATTACTTATCGAAAGTAACGACACATCGACACTACTTTCAATAGTTTAATTGATTGAAAATTGCAATAAAATAATAAATTGTGACCTAGCCGAGTGACCATGAGGCTCCTACCATTATGGTCATTATAAACACTATTTGTATAACTTTTCATTGGTAGTGTTTTTATTTATTATAATTATATCATGTTGGCTAGAATGTACCTAGTGGAGACAATAGCTATAATACATATCATATAGAGGATCAAGCCTTATGTAGTTCCCACAAGGTATATTGTTTAAAACACATAATTCACATTGGATCTTATGGGAGAAAATTTTAGCGAACACTAATAATTTTTTCCTTATCAAAAGTAAGGTCATAGTGGACGCTAGGTTCAAAAGTTCAATAATTTGAAAAAACGATAAAATAAAATATCGTGCTCTAGTTTACCGGTTGTTAGGATCCCATCATACTTGTTCCAAAGTACTAAAAAAATGTCATCAATATTGTGTTTATAGTTCATCTTATTGTAGTGAAATATCACTAGAGTGGAATTGTAGATGGTCTTACATCAGTCTTAAACATCAAAGCTGTGTAATCCAAGTTGACTCCTCTACATCAACTTCCAAAAACCCCCTTTCCCTCAACATTACCATCATGATTAGAGGCCATTTTCCAACTTTCCAAACCCCAACCTTGTTGCAGCCTTTGCACCACCACTTATGAGAATGTTTTTCAATGAGTTAAGCCGCATGCCCCAAATTCATAGGAAACAAGATTTGTCTTATAAAGTGAAAATAAATTATTACAAACCTTAGCGGTAAATATCTTCTTTGACGCTACTTATTATTTTGGTTTAATGCTTCCAACTTATATTTATAGTCTAACATTACCAAAATAGCTATATTTTATTAAGGAAATTAGGCCTATAAATGTAAAGTACATTAAAAAGAAAATACACAAACATTAAATAAGTAAAGAAACCCACTATAACTAAATTTAACATCCTCCTTTTTATTCAATGAAATGCCCATAAATCTTTAAGCCATTGTTCCCAATCAAACCTTAAAAAACAAATACCCAATACAATAAAACAATAAAACATACCAAAAAAATCGATTCCTTCCCATCAATCCTCCGGAATCTCGACCTCTCCTTCATCAATATTTGATTGTAAATCCTTGGGATCCTTGTCATGACAAAGGCGCCCAATAGAAACACACATACCCAAACTTTCCTTCGCTATTCTGCGCAAGATGTTTTTCCATGTATCAGTGATTCATGACCTTTGTAGTTTCAATAACATCATCCAACGAGATGTTTCGGTATGTTTAATGTTTTTATCTTTTTCCTATAACGTTCGAGTTCCTTTAGGTATTTAATCACCAAATAAGTTGCATTGGGAACAAGCGTAACTTTGGCTTGATGATTTTATCCAATGAAATTCATGGTAACCCTCAAAACCTTCCAATCTCTTGCAGTCTCCTTTCGCAATGTCTTCTCACGATTATCTTTGGTGAAAGACCCAAATGAAAAATTTTAGGGGCCAATGAGGAGGCCAATTCAACTTCTCCTCCTATCACATGGACGAACACTTATACTACCTAAGATGGTTCAAAATTTGGTGAAATTTTTCCTCATCCATTCGAACCGTGTCTCTTCCACAAATCCTCTACAACTCCATGGCCTCTTAATAAAAGGTAATACTAGAAAAAACCCTACGTCTTTATCTCGTACTTGGAATTAGGGTTGTTGTCATTTGTTTTATTTTTAAGTAATATATGTTGTTATTTCTTAGAGTGATTAAGGTACAATATTAAAGGTAGGTTAACAAGTTCTATTTTTGGGTCCTATAATATTAAAGATAGATAAAAAAAGCGTAATTTTTTCCTATGTTGTTATCTATTAGAGTGATTAAGATACATGAGGGATCAATCCGTACGTAGTTCCCATAAGGTATATTATTTGAAACACATAATTCACATTGGATCTTATGGGAGAAAATGCTTAGCAAACGCTAAGAATTTTTTTCCTTATCAAAAGTAAGGGAATAGTGGACGCTAGGTTCAACAGTTTAATAATTTGAAAACAATGATAAAATAAAAGATCATGCTCTAGTTTAGTGGTCGCTAAGCTCCCACCATTACTACCATTCATTATAAATACCATATGTATATAGCTTTGGGTCGCTAATGTGTTTTCATCTATTTTGTTTTAGATATTTAAATGATTTTTACAGGATCTCAAGAACCGAGGGATTGTAGGGATCCCACCCAAGTATAACATAGACCATACCATAAACCAACCAACCCAAACCAAAAGAAAAAAAATCTGCAAGCATGCAAGGAGACTAGAATCCCAAACGCCACACCAGAGACCACTAGAACAAAAACCTAAGACCAAAACCAGACATAAAAACAAAATTAAACTAGAGAAGTAGGTTGGTAAGGACCAACCACCTTCCTACCTCCCAGATTCCCCCTTCACGAGCCATCTGAAGGAAGAAGTTGTAGGAAAAACCAAGCTTGCGATGAAGCCTTGCGATGCCCACGAGAATCCATGAAGACCAACATTGAGAAACTGGGAGGTCCAATTTCTCAAGACATTTTCCTTAAGAGATCCCTTCCGCACGGGAAATATGCACCTCTTGGCGAATTTAATCAATACCAAAATCCTAGTTGATAGCTCCGCTATCACTTGTCATGTCTCCTCCAAATATTTTCCATCCCAAACCAAGTTAGGAAAATTTTTAGCTCTATCAATTCCTCTAGTTGTTCCACAAAGTTAGCTCGATGCATGGGTTTGATGAATTACATTTCTATCACCCTAATCTCCTCAATATTATTCCTTACTAACAATAGTTGCAACATGAACTAGGAAGCCACCTCAAAGTTAAAATGAGAATGAGATGACTCCTCTAGATATTCCGACCTCGGAATGCAAGTAATGGATTTCTTGAAAGAATCAAACTCATCCCAACAAACAATCTACAAGTGAGCCTGCAAAACCTCCCTGTAAAAGGCCATCTCCCTCTTCTCTCCATGTAAGAACAATAATGACAGAGGATGAAATGCCATGGAAAACTAGACTGAAACGTCCACCATCACGGGCCACCAAGCATAGATGAGATGGAAACAACATGCACCGCCTCAAATTAAAGATCCTCAGGGATCCCTTCCCAAGCAATAATTTCTTCCAAATCCTCCCAATCGCTCACATGCTTGAAAATGACCAAGAAAACTCTATTAATAATTCCCGATTAGCAGAAGATCGGCGACACCATTCATCTCCCTATAAACATGCTTAATGTTCCAAATTGGAATTTTATTTAAGAAAAAAATATTTCTTATGAAATAATCCAAATTCCAAAACATATCCTTTCCTTTTCTCACGGAATTGATCACCACTTGGGAGTCCCCTTCGATTTCTAATACTTTACAACCAGTTTGTACTACCAACTTAAGTCCCTCGAGAAGGGCTTGTGCCTCCACAACATTACACGAACCAACTTTGAGAGGGAAATACCCTGCTATTACCAACTTACCTTCAACATCTCTAATCAAGCACCCCACTCCCGATATACCTGGATTTCCCTTAGATGCTCCATTTGTGTTTTCTTATATTATGTAGTATTCACAAGAATTATTGTTTGTAACTTATAATTCACATCTATTTTTACAAGACAAAATTCTTAGTGACCGCTAAGATTTTTACGTATTGAATGGAACACCATAACGTATTGAATTGAATTTTATGACTCGGTCGCTAGGCTCTACCTTTACCTATTATCAATATAAACAATATCTTTAAAGTTTTTAATCACTAGTCTAAATATGTAGTTCCCATAAGATACATAGTTTTCAACTTGAATATTTTATATCGTTTACAATCAAATAAAATGTTTAGTGGCCACTAAGATCCTTTACTTATTGAAAAAACATCATATCGGACCCTCATCTCAAAAGTTTCTTACTTTGAAAATATCCATAAAATAAAAACAAATCATGGTATAGCTTAGCATCCACTAGGCTCATACCTTTACCTCTTCCCATTTTAAACACTATCTTTACTGATTTTGGACACATAGCCTTGGTATGTAGTTCCGATGAGATACATGGTTTTTAAATCATACTTCACATTTTTTCCTATCAAATAAAATACTTAGCACCGCTAAGCTCCTTTACTTATAGACAGAAATGACATTCGGACCCTAAGCTAATTTTTTTCTTATTTTGAAAGTAGACATAAAATAATAAATCATGATTTAGCTTAGTAGAAACAACATATCAGAACCTAGTCTCAAAAGTTTCTTATTTTAAAAATAGCCATAAAATAACAAAAAATCATGGTATATCTTAGTGTCCGTTAGGCTCATACCTTTACCTCTTCTCATTTTAAACACTATCATTATAGTTTTGGAACCCTAGCCTTGGTATGTAGTTCCAATGAGATACATGGTTTTTAATTCATACTTCACATAATTTCCTATCAAAGAAAATGTTTAGCACCCGCTAAGCTCCTTTACTTATTCAAAAAAATGAAATTTAAGACCCTAATCTCAAATTTTTCTTATTTTTAAAGTAGACATAAAATAATAAATCACAGTTTAGCTAACTAGCCTTTAGGCTCCTACCTTTACCTCTTCTCATTTTAAATACTCTTTGTAAAGTTATGGATCGTTAGGTTTAGTATGTAGTTGTCATAAGATACATGGTTTTAAAGAAATATTTCACATCATTTCTTAACAAATAAAATTGTTAGCTCCTGCTAATATCCTTTAATTATTTAAGGAAATGACATATCGGACCCTAGGCTCAAACGCTTCTTATTTTGAAAATAGCAATACAATAACACTCTTATGTAAGTCTTGGATCGCTCACCTTATTATGTATTTGAAATAGATTTTTGAACTCGTCTACGTGGCACATTTTCATTGGAAAATTAATTTAAATTAGCACACACTATATGTGACTATGTAGAAATCGATTTTGATAAATAATGGAACGTAAATTTTTTTATGCTATTCTAATAATCTTCAAAACTATGTTTATGATTTATTTCTTCAGTTTTTTTTTTCATATATATTTTTTCTATGCTTGGTTCAATTATATGTTGCATAATATATTTTCTATTATGTTTCTATTATTATAAGCTATAGAAAATGAAAAATGTTTAGTTTTTAATTTTTAAACCATGGAAAAATAAAAAATAGGAAATTCAAATTCCTTCACATTTTTGGATATTTTAAATTTCAATAGCCCCCCTTTTACTTTTAGAGGGGGAAAGTGAAAATTTTAAATTTTCGTATCCCGATCTTTTTCTATTTTTTAAATTTCTTTCGTGGAATGTGCTAAACAAATTATTAAATAACTCGGAGAAATATTGATTAGGGTTTTAAAAAATTTCAGTCAATCAAAAAAACATGTCTTCAAAATAAAAAAATACGCAAGGACCATAGATTATAGGGATGAGTGTTTGAATCCTAGTTTTTTTACATGCAATTATAATCTTGTTTATAGAGAAATCCATAGAAAAGAAGTTCAAAAAATATGCACACAAAGGACAGACACGAAGGAAGATAGAAACAGAGGTTGCGAAAAGAATTGTGATGATTGTTTGAATGAGATAACAGATGGAGGTTTCACAAACAACATAAAGTATGAAATAATCCTAGATATTACTAAACCATGTATTTATAGTAAAGGTGTACCTTTTTTATCGTGGGATCTATTATTTGATCTAAATTTGAATGGTTCGGTGTTTTACACGGAATTCCAATCATTATCCACACAAGCCCTACTTTTTCCCTCTTCGAATCGTGCTCCACAGTCAAGCCTTTCTTTCCAGTTGCTTTTGATCTCTGCGCCAAACTTCCTTGTTCTTCATGAAAAAATAGTTTTTTTTTGTTAACGAAATATATTTTATTCATTTTTTTGGTCTAGTATTTATCTTTGTTTAACACTTTCCCATTTCTACCATTCTATGTCTCTCTTTGGCTATTTTTGTTTTTGAATATTTTGTTCTCGTTCCTATGATTATTTTTAGGATAATGATAGCTTCTGGAATAGTCACCTTATTTTTAATATAGTTTTGTTCGGGATAACCAAAAATATTTTAATGTTGTTCATCAAGGTGATGCAAAGAAACCTTGGTAATTAATGCATATTACATTGTTTACATGGTTGCCGCTTAGATATTTTAGGAAAATTTACGAGGTTAAAAAATTAATTCAAAACCATAAAACTATATTAAGAATTTAATTGTATGATAAATACTTCCAATTAGATACATTTTTCCATGTAGAATTAACCAAATGTAATTTATTCATCATTTTTATGGTATGTACATTAGAAGTTAAACACATTATATATGCGATAATATTATTAAATATAATTTTAATCAATATGCATTTTATAATTAATTTATTCTTCCTTTTGAGCCCACTAATCTATGTCAAAAATTGACATAGCTTTGAGGCTTCCACGATATAATTGGTTGTTTCAACAACCTATTTATGAAACCCCAATTCTATTTTGAATTACATACAAGATTCTACACTTATATTTATATATCCATTATATAAATTCTAGATTTATTTGTTATCATTTGTATCTTTTCAATATGATTTTTTTATATGAATAAACTCTACTATAGGAAAAATTTCCTTTCATAGCATCCGCTAAGTTATAATTCTAATTTGGAAAAATCATTCGTATTCCTTGGCCCTCCTTGCGCATCATTTTTTTATATAGGAAACACAACATTTTTGGTCCTAGTGATTGATTTTTTTCTTCATCGCCTAATACATTAGTAAAGATTAGCAATTTATATTTATAAACCAACTTCATTATGAACATGATATATTCACCTTTAAGAATAGATTAGCAGCCGCATTAGGATGCAACAAGTAGATGGCGTTGTATGTAAAATATTTTTTTATAGATTCTCATACTCAATTCGAGTTTCCATATTTTTTTCATAATCAGTAAAATAATTTTGTCGAATCTTGTAAGAACTAGATAAAACTAAATGTTTACTGTGTAACATATTAAAGAAATGATTTTACATGTATCTTTATGTATCCATTATATAAGTGCCATATTTATTTTTTATCTTTTATAGCTTTTCAATATGATTTTTAGAAAACATTAAGAAGTTAGATGTATAACATTTATGAACATGATATATTTACCTTTAGGAATAGGTTAGCGGTCACTAGGGTGTAACAAGTAAATCACATTGTATTTAAAAACTTGTAGTAAAACTTCTTGTTCACTAGTGCGGGTTTCTTTTCTTGTCCTAAATGTAAAAATATTCTACCTTTAATTATAGCTTAAGCGGCCACTAGGGTACAAAAAGTCCAACTCTATATGTATAATATTATATAAATTCCAGAATTTTTTTATTGTTTATATAAAATCCTTTTTGAATACAATCTAAATGAAAAATGTTGCCTACTTTAGTGACTGCTAGGTTATAATTCTTATTTGGATGAAGTCTTTGTTTAGCTTTGCGGACTCAAGGATAGCAATATTTTTTTATAGGAAACACACTTTTTGGGTCAAGCAATCAATTTGTTATTTCTCTCATGTTAAATATGCTTTGTTATTTTAGGCAACACACATTTTGGGTCAATTGATCACTTTCTTTACGAATAAGAATAGCTTAGAAACCACTAGGCTTAACTAGCGATTATATTTCATTGTATTGCATTAAGACCTTACGGTGGGTTGGACTAAAAAAATTAAATTAAAATAGTTTTAGCTAAGCGGGCACTAGGTACTTCAATAGTATAATATTTTGAGCTTTGTGGGAGGTATAATCTATCCAGTTACCTAATTATATTTTGAGGTTAGCATCCGCTAGCTTATGACACAACATAATATTTGGATCCTAATAGTCTCTAGGTTTCAAAAGTAAAATAATGTAATATATTATAAGCATAGCGGTGGGTAGGTTATGTAACACAATAATACGATCTTAGTGAATATTGGTATTAAGATCATAGTGGCCACTAGGTTATTCCACAACATAGTATTTGGGTATTTAATTCACTAGGTTATGTATCGTAAACATGATATGTTATTTTAAATTAAGGTATTTTGAGCCTAGTGTTTGTTAGCTTATGACACAACATAATATTTAGATCTTAGTAGTCTCTAGGTTTCGGTAAAAGAATGTAAGCTATTATAAGCATAATAGTGGGTAGGTTTATGCAACATAATAATATGATCTTAGTGAATACTGGTATTAAGATCTTAACAACCACTAGGTTATTCCAAAACATATTATTTGGGTATTCAATTTTCTAGGTTATGTATCACAAACATGATATGTTATTTTAAATTAAGATATTTTGAGCTTAGCGCCCGCTAGGTTATGCTACCATATAATCGTTGGAACCTAGCGGTAGTTAGGATTTAAAAACTAAATTAAGGTATTAAGAGCTTAACAACCGCTAGGTTATGCCACAATATAACCCAATTATATTTTGAGCTTAGTGTCCACTAGCTTATGACACAACATAATATTTGGATCTTAGAAGTCTCTAGGTTTTAGTAAAAGAAAGTAAGATATTATAAGCATAACGGTGGGTAGGTTATGCAACATAATAATACGATCTTAGTGAATACTGGTATTAAGATTTGAGCGGTTCACAACATATTATTTGGGTATTCAATTTTCTAGGTTATGAATCACAAACATGATATGTTATTTTAAATTAAGATATTTTGAGCTTAGCGCCCGCTAGGTTATGCTACCGTATAATCGTTGGAACCTAGTGGTAGTTAGGATTTAAAAACTAAATTGAGGTATTAAAAGATTAGTGGCCACTAGGTTATGCCACAATATAACCCAATTATATTTTGAGCTTAGCGTCTGCTAGCTTATGACACAACATAATATTTGGATCTTAGAAGTCTCTAGGTTTTAGTAAAAGAAAGTAAGATATATATCTATATTTTTTTAAACACTTTTGACAGAGCTTGGAATCGGATGATTACGAGACCCCACCCTTACAATAATAAACCGAACAAGATCTAAGAAAAACACAAAACCCAAAACCCCACAAAATGGAGCGCACCGAGAAAAGAGACATGCCAAAAGAACTAACAGACGATCCAAAATAGACACGAAAACAAATGACCATAACAAAAATGAGCCGAAAGAGAGATTCAAACATCGACAAAAGGAGCCACCCCTTACGATAGGGGTGTGAGTGGATCCATCCAAGTCATCGAGGTCTTCCACTACCACTACTCCCCTGACATCCACCTCGCCATGACCTACACCACCAATAGCTCCACCGACCGACTACATAGCCTTACCAAGTAAGAGTTGAAAATCTACCCTGGCATGATCCGAAGAGCATTAAGATGATCAATGGATTAATCAATTGGAAAACAAGATTTGGAAAGATCCAGAGGGGGTAATTGATTGGGGTTCATGCATGTCCATGCCGAAAAGGGCATGCACATTCTCAACATTAAGTAGTTCCTGGTATTTCTCACCAAGCTAATTAACCCTATGTCGAAAGCCAATTACATGTGTGTCCACCTCTTCCACCCAAAGAAAAGGGTCAAGGATACGACACCTGACCAATTCCTCACTCAATCTGACTGTGGACCGGATAAATAAAGTATTTTCAATAACCTCAATGTCCTTCATGACCGAATGAAGTAGGAGACAATTAGAGACAAATACAGTGGCTATTTCTAAATTGGCCCATGCCCTGTGTGATTCCTATGTAGATAGGAATCACCTAACACACACTTGATAACTTCAGCCTCGTATCTTTGAATCATAGAAAATCTTCTTGGAGGAACCTATGGGAACTTGCTGAAGAGAAATCCATTTCCCACCACTCACCACGAAAAGTGATGAATGGAAAACCCAATAAACCCATATTACACCAGCCCAAGAATGAAAATAAGGAAGAGTGAGGAGAGGAAATCCAACAACCATCTAAAATAAAGGTTAGCGCTAGCCACTATTAATGCTATGAGCTAAAATTGTGCCACCCTTTGTGGTAGATTAAGTTTACCAAGTCGTGCCAATATTCACGGTTATTTGAAATCAATGCAAGATCTGGACCATTGATTTCTGCATTAGCAAGAAGATCGGTGGTGTGATTTTCTTCCCTATAGACATGATTAATGCTCCAAATTTTAATTTTACCTAGCCAAAACATAATAATATGATCTTAGTGAATACTAGTATTAAGAGCTTAGTGGCCACTAGGTTATTCCACAACATATTATTTAGGTATTCAATTTACTAGGTTATATATTGCAAACATGATATGTTATTTTAAATTAAGATATTTTTCTTCTTAGCACCCACTAGGTTATTCTACCCTATAATCATTGGAACCTAGTGGTAGTTAGGATTTAAAAACTAAATTGAGGTATTAAGAGCTTAGTGGCCGCTAGGTTATGCCACAATATAATATTTGGGTATTCAATTCACTAGCTTATGTATCATAAAGAAGATATATATAAATTAGATGAATTCATTCTATGATTTTAAGATTTTAAACTAGGATATTTTGATGATAAGTCTTAAAAAAAGTACATGAGGAACCAATCCATGATAATTATTCCAAGCAGTGGACTCCCATGATGATTACAAGAAACTTATATTACTAAATATATGCCAAAATATGGGGAAGAGTTATAATCAACTTCACTTCACCCACAAATACTTCTTATATCTATACACTTTGCTATATAGACAATCATTCGGGCCTTAGTAAAAAACTAAAGACAAATTCATCCAGAAAAGAATAGGCCATTTTCCCTCTCGGCTCCACCTCATTGATGATCTCGACATTCATGTACCCTTTACTCTGATCAAATGAGGAGGAAGATTCAACACAACATTCTAGTATTTTCACTTAAACACAAGCAAAGAGTTCTAGACCCTGATTTTCTGCAACTGCCTCAAGACCACATGCAATCATCTACATCCCCCATGTCAAGGCATCAACATGACAATGAAGGTTGGATAGATGCTCTTCCAACTTCTCATTCTCCATATGTAATATAAACTTCCCCGAAGAGTTGGACAATATGTTTTCTTCACTCAACCCTTGAGCCATGTCAAAAAAATTCCTCCGCCCTTTTGATTGGTTTAGGTCAAGCATTAACTTGTGCATGCTCTCACAAATATCACCATCATCTTCTTCTTTGAATCACTCCATGACTGACCAGACCTTCTCCAACCAATTCTGCATAGATGCATTCTGAATTTTCCCATCCATCCAAGAAGTAAATGATTCCCTAACATCCTTTCCTATCATATCTCTCTCGCCTCTTCCTGCTAGGACCACACTCCATGCTACCCAAGAAACCACCAACACCCCTGTCACCATAACAAAGAGATAGGAAGCACAATGAAAAATGATAAAAAGTGGAAATGGGTATTGAAATGTCCATTTGGCCAAGAGATATAAAACCACCAAAGATTGCACAACACACGAAAGGAGGTAAGTGTGACAATATCAAAGTTCATCAATTAGATATCCTTATCATAAATATCACGCTTCCCATTAAAACTCTTAAATTCCCAATGCCATCTTACATGTCACATCTGTATAACCCTTAATCGATTTTGTCTATCACACGAATGCAAACTATTGATGTCATAAATGACCATTAAATCCATAGATGTCATATCTTCATGTCATCGCCAAAAAGGTTACCCCTCATAATAATCTAACAATATTTATTAAAATCTTATAAGTCGCTATGTTTTGAAAAATTAAAGTAAGTTTTCTTGAGCTTATCAACCTCTAAGTTAAACAACCATGTTAACTTTAGATAAATGTATAACAATCAAGCTCTTTATAAATTAGTTGACTTTATTGTATGATTTTAATATTTCAAATTAAGATATTTCAAGCATAGCGCCCACTAGTTTATGCCACCACACAATCTTTGCATCCTATTGGTGGTTAGGATTTGATAAATTAAATTAATATATTTTCAACATAGTGGCCACTAGGTTATGCCAAAACATAATATTAGGATCTTAGCAGTCTCTAGGTTTCAACAAAAGAAAGTAAGAACTTAAGAATATAAATATTTTGGGCTAAAAAAATAGTATTTAACAAACAAAAGAAATACATTTACTTTGGAGATCCTTATATGAATCAAGACCCAGTATAAATTAGTTAAATTTTTGTATGCATCTAAGATTTGGAATTAATATATTTCAAGCTTAGTGCCCGCTAGGTTATCCTACCACACAATATTTGGATAATACTTTGGTGGTTTCAGATACTTTGAGCTTAGTAGCTAGTAGCCTTTTCCACAACATATTATTTGGAGATTGAATTCACTAGGGTTCAACAATTCATATTTATAATATTTTATAGCGATCAACAATTTACATGAAGATATTTATAACTTAGCTGATGCTATTTTAAACAAAAACATAATATATGAAGGTTACGATCAATAGGATTACACAAATTAAATTAACATATTTTGAATTGAGTGGATACTAGGTACTTCCACAATATATTATTTCAAGCATAGTGGTTGCTATCATTTAACATGTTACTGAATGATATTTTGATCTTAGCGTCTACTAGATTATGACACAACATAATATTTGGTGCTTAGCGCTCACTAGGTTTAAACAAAAGAAATAAGATATTATTAGCTTGGCTGCCAATGGGTTACACCAAAACATAATATTTGGATCATAATGGTGGACTGGATTTAGAAAATTTGAATCAACATAGTTTGAGCTTAGCAGTTGTTAGGTACTTAAACAATATATTATTTTGATCTTCACGGCCACTAGGTTTTGCCACAACATGTTATTTGGTGATTTCATCACTAGGGTTTAATAATTCATAATTAAGATATTTTATAGCATCTATAAAATTAGAGGTAGATATTCATAAGTTTTCTCGGTTCTAAATCAACAATATAATATTCCGAGTTTAGTTTTCTCAACCACCTAACTAGTAAGAGAATTATATTTTGATATTAGACAACAATATGTTATGCCACACCATAAATTTTGGATCTAGCTAGTCACTAGGTTTTATCAAAATAATGTAGGATATTGTCATCTGAGAAGCCACTAGGTTATACCAAGATATAAAATTTGGAGCATAACAATCTTAAGGATGTAAGAAAACCGATTCAAATATTAGGAGCTTAACCACAAAAATGATATTTCAATACATAGAACTATTTGGAATTAGAGTAAAAGGGGTTTTCCCAAGTGACCCACATTCTTACACAAAAATCCATTATGGTAAGGTATTACAAGTGAAATAAGAAGAGAAAATATCGTACGTAACCAAATGTAGTGCCCACACTTTTTATATCTCAGTTACTTCTTGTTTCTTTGCTCATAGACATGTTTTGATAGAGATTTCTTATATCTTGGACATTATATTAGAGATTTGATCTTATTAGACATATGTGGACATTTAGGCGTATAGCACCAATTCAGCTTAATTTCTATGTTGTCGTAGTATCATATGATGTTGTTTTTGGAACGTAATTATATTGATGGATACTTAGTTGTTGCATGTTGGGATTCCATGGTTATATGTCACTCTATCATTTTGTCTAACTTTTGGAGAATTGAGTATAATTGTGCACGTTGTCACATTTTGATTTCAGTAGGATGTTAGGCTAGTTTAGAACTCATTGATATCTTACTGAGTCATTGATTTATATTTTATCGGACAGGTATGGTTAATGTGTGCAATGAGTGTGTAGGTGACAGGTTACAGGAGAACGTGGGATTCAGGCCAGCTACACAACTTTGCACAAGCAGCCCACGGGCTGAGTCCTAGCCATGTTCATTGTGTGGAACCTTAGTATTGGAGTTATTGTTTTGGGCACCATGAGTGACCCCTTTTTTATAATGTAATATGTCTAGTATTATTAATTTTGCTTAGGGTGATTAGTTTATGTGGTAAACTTGTTTTTGGGAGTTAATGATCCCACTTTCATTAAGTTTTGATTTTTTTTAATGATGTACTTAATATTGGGGGTTTAGGGTCACATGTGAACCCTTGGGTGGTCCCCACACCCTCTAACCATGTGCTTAATTTTGTCAAACCCGAATTTGGGTTATTTTAGGCATTTTTAGGGACCCCTTTTTAGTTTGGGAGTTCCCTTAACATAAAAATGAGCCCTTGGACCCTACCTAATAGGTAGGGGGCTTATTTCCAAGGCTAGAGGGAGTTTTCCCTCCCTTTTTACCTCTTGTTTGGTCACATCCATGTAAGGGGTGTGGATTAGAGTGCTTGTTAAAAGTTGCACTAGAATTGTCTTGTTAGCATTTTGAGTAATTTGGGAGAAGAGGGAAAAAGACATTTTTACCCTTTCTCTATTTTGTTTTGGCATATTTGACCTTGAAGGGAGAGAGAGGTGACACATGTCACCCCTCATTTGTGAGGATTTTTGCTTGCTCCTCTTCAAATTCCTCTTCATGGGAAAAGAAGAGAACTTTTTTTTTGGGAGCTTTTGCTTGGATGCTTGGGGGATTTGGAGCTAGAGATTGCTTGAGTCAAGGAGTGGAGAAGTTTGAAGTTGGAAAGCTTTTTGGAGAGTTTTCTTTGAGGTAGGCTCTTAAGCTAAATTGTATGTGTTGTATTTTTGTTAGTTGTATATTTTTTTATATGGAAATGTGGTTGTTGTATGTGGATTTTTATTTATGGTTAATTTTTTTGCTCCCTCCATCATATGGTATGATGGAGTTTTGGAGTTTGTGGGGGAAGAGAGAGGGAATTCTTCCCTCTCAATCCTCTTGGCTTGATGGGCAAGCCTTGTAGGATTTTAGAGAATCCCCTCAAATGGTTGAGGTGGGGAAGTTGGTTCATTTGGCTTGAACCTCCTTCCCCATTCTTGGTAAGGAAACCCCTTTGGGGTTTGAAAATCCTTAAAGAAGGAATTGGTGAAAGGGTGGAGAGATAAGGAGGGTTTTGAATGAATTAGGAGCAATAAGGAGGGTATGGAGATCTTGTTTTGTGCAAGTAATATTGAATATAACTTTTGGAGAAATCTTCTCCTCTCTTCCCCACTTTTGAGGTAGAACATGGGTTCTCCTCCTTGTAAAACTTGGAGTCTTGTTTCATACTTGTTTTTGTTTCCATGTGAATGTGTTTTTGGTTGTTTCACCTCATTCTTGTGCAAGTTGTGGATGGTAGTCCTCTTTCCCATGGGCTTGGGGGAGGCTAGCATGCATCCCAACCTTTGGAAATGCATGTCATGATGCCTATGGTTGGGTGGTAAACAAGCTTATTCTCCTTGGTTGGATTTCCCAAAGGCATTGAAGTTGGATCTCCAAATTAGAGTTGGTGGCATCTTGTGCTCTCATTGTTCTCTCTTCCCTTATGAAACTTTCTTGCATTGTAACCCTCTTGGGTGTGGTTATGTGGGAGTTTTTATCTCCTTGCAAACTCTCCATTTTGTATATTTTGCATTATTGGAAAATTGTAATAGAAAATTCTTGGTTGCTTGCACATTTAGGGATATTTACATATCACCCATGTAGCCCAAGCTTGTGGAAGTGAAGTATTGTAGTAAATGTTCCATTAATTTGTAAGTTGATGTAACTCTTATATTTTTATTTACAAAAGAGAATATATTACTTGTTAAAGATCTCTACATGTGTGTAAATCAGAAATAATCTTTTGCATTACATTTGAAAGGAATTAGTATTTCTTTGTTGAGAGTCTTATGTGTTTTATCAAAAAAAAAAAAAAACCAGAATTGAATAGTATGCTACTTTACAAAATTTGTTAGCAAATAGTCTCTTCTCTCTTTTAAAATACTTGTGTTTTTCTTTATCACAAATCTGATAATCATTTAATGTGAATAGTTGGGAATATTCAGTTCATTTTTGTATCAATAATAAGGTTAAAATCTGTTATTTATTTTAAGTTGAAATCAGCTTTATTTATCTTTGTGTACAAAAAAAAAATAATAATAACCAGATTTAGAATAAAAAGAAATATATATATATATAGTGTTAGTGTAATTATTGTGTTACTTTAAGTAATTTGTGTAGTTTTATATGTGTTTAATGCAAATGGAAATTTTTGGAATATAAATTATATATGTAATACTACATATATAACAAAATGAAATGTATATATTTTATACATATTGTTATACATATAATGTTATGTATATTATACATATATTTTAATATATATACGTATATAATATAATATTTAGTGTGTATTATAGTATATACATTTTAAAATATATATAGCTATATATAAATATATATATATATATATATATATATAAATATATATATATATAATAAACATCATATAGTTTATTATATTATATATTATAAATAATATATATTATACGTTGTATTTTTAATAAAAAAAAAAAAAAAAAACTTAAATCAAAATCCACTTGGGGGAGGCCGAACCCTCCCCCATCCATCCGCTACCTCCCATCCTGCTGTGCCGTCCCCACCTTCCCCCAACCTACCACGCCTACAACTCACCCCACCACCGCCGCACCCAACCCCATGGCCTCTCCTCCGCCCCCTGTTTCCCCACAGCCGCTGCACCCGACTCCCTTTCCACTGCTCTCCCCTGCCGTACGCCGCTTGCCACCTCCCACACCTGTGTAGTCAACCCGACCCCCTTTGCCATGTCGCCCCCAGCCACACTTCCATCTCTCCCCACTTCCCTACACAAGGTTTTCCCCTTCTCCTGCAAATCCGCCCCACACTTAAAAATAATAATTATATATATATATATATATATGAATATATTTATCTCATAACAAAGAATAATACAACAAGGGTTTACAAAAAAAAAAGAATTAGCTCCATAGTTCCTTTCCTTACACCCGCACAAAACAAAAATGAGAAAAGAATGAAAAGAAGGAGAGGGGAAATAAGAAATAAATTCAAATGAAAAGAAAGGAAGAGATAAATAAGTTAGGGAAAACTTTAGGGATTTTTCAAAACCAAGGGACAAGATTGATTTAATCCTAGGGTTCATATTCAACCCTACATACATCAAGTCGTGGGAAATTTTGTGGGAAAGGTAAATTAATTTAAAAAGGGGGATTGTGCGTAATTGTATATGTAATGGGGGAAATAATTTTATTTAAGGATGAGTATTTATTTCTCTTTGGGGTGAATTCTAATTAAATGAGATATAGATTTAAAAATGTGTAAATTTTATAGAGGCTAGATCATTAAAATTAATTAGAATTAATGTCTTAGGCAACATCATGGAAATAAATAATTAATATGACTTAAATATTAATGGAAAGGGGTAAAGTAGAACTTTAGTTACCTTAAAAAAAAAATTCCCAAATGGTTAGTAATATCTAGTTGAATTCCGTTCCCGAGGCGAGGCATTACATTTGGTATCAGAGCAAAGGTTCACACACGGACACTCTGGGTAATCAAACAACAATTAACAACATTGGTAACAACGTTAAAAGTAAATAAATAAACAAAATAATTAAACATTATCCACAACCATTTAATAACTTCTTCACTCACCTCGTGCACAGGATGGCACCCAAGAGGGGACGATCAGCTAGAGGTTTGGGGGTGTAGTGCACCTACGCAGAGCCGCCAAACCCTGAATTTGGGCCTCATATATTAGAGGTCCTGTAGTAGCTGATAGGCATTGTGGAGTAGCATCTTCCACCACCGTAGGAGGTGAGAGAGGAGACACCATTGGGATATGAGGATACAATAGGTGAGGACGTGCATTCAGAGCCTCCAGAGAATGATACACCGAGGCAGGAGAGGTCACGTAGCCCTTCCATTCATCACAAGAGGGTAGCCTCGCTTTGCGCAGTAGCCACTCCCACTGAGCCTCGAAGGACCATTTGGGGATAGGTGAGCCCTTTCACCTATTGGAATACATCTTTAGGATCGAGATATAGGCAATGTGATCGGGGATGTTCTTTGCTTCATTTATACCCTGTCCACCTACACCAGCTCTATAGATGGATTTGGGGCTAAGTCATGGCTCCTTAGTTTGGATAGTTGATTTGGCTTGCACTCTTAGGAGAGCAACGTCAAGACAAGGTTTTCTATACACAACAGGCATTTGGTGGAGGAATTAGGAGTCAAAGCTCCATCGACTTGAGAGAAAGTGACTGGAAGATGTTCAAGGAGCGCTTGTGGCTCATTATATGTCAGAGCATTTTGTGCGAAGAGGATCGACGAGTTTCATGACTTACGATAGGGATCTGGCACAGTATCATAATATGAGAGTAGATTCTTAGATCTCCTATAGTATGTGGACTACCTACAAGATGAGAAATTACAAGTTAACAAGTTTATTCAAGGCCTTAATACAGATTTAGCAGGTTTAATTAGGATGTTATCTCCTCCCACACTTGAGAAGGCCTACTTAGCTGAGGAGAATAGAACTAAGGCACAGGAGCACCAAGATAGAAACAAGAGATAGTTTTAGGAGAGGATACAAGCCTTTTAGAGTCAGAGGTCATGGGGTGCAGCACCACCCCCTAGAGGAGGATTATGGCCTCCACCAGTAGCCATGAAGGCTCCATCGCACCCGTAGAGATAGACACAGCAACAGGGCCACCTGTAGTAGGGGGGGCAGGATAAAGGGTTTTCAGAGAGGTGGTTCTAGAGGTAGTTTTGGTGGAGCTAGGGATAGGAGGTAGGGTACTCAATAGGCACATGCCAACTCACATGTAGTAGTCTGCTAAGGTTGGACCGGCATGATCAGTACACCAGAGTACAGGAGGGACCCCATCTTAGAGGGGTACAAGAGGATGTTTTATTTGTGGATCTCCTGATCACTATGTGTGTATGTGCCCGCAAAAACCCAATACCATGGATTCACAGAGATCCACTAGATCTGAACAGATGGTGGGTGATGTAGGACGCACCCATCATGTATATGCAGTGGTTGACAACTGCCAGGCCAAGCATCGAGCCACAATCATCGAGATGATAAGCATTATCGGGTTATTTTTCTATCTCATACTTATTGATTGTCAGTGCTTGATTCTTATATATCACCTTTATAGTGGACCATGTGGGCTAGTGGTGGGTAGGCAACCAGATAGTTGGCATGTTGAGTTATCCTCGGGGCCAAAACTCGTCATGGATTTGTATGTGGAGAGTTGTGTACTTGATTTAGGAGTCTTCTCCACTACACTTGACCTCCGAGTTATCCCTTTAGGATCCTATCAGGTAGTATTGGGTATGGATTGGCTCGAGGCTCATCAAGCTAAGGTGGATTGTAGAAATAAGGTCATTGAGTGTTAGGATGATCTTGGGAGTGTAGTTGTGATATCAGGGATGTAGAGGCCTATCTCCTTGCGCATGATATCGGCTAAGTAACTCAAGTGGAGCATGCGTAAGGGATGTTAGTTTTTTGCTATCACCATCAGTGATCGATCAAAGAGCATTCCAGAGCATTCACCCTTAGATGATCATGTAGTTTTGAGGGAGTATGCTGATGTGTTTCTAGGAGAGCTTCCAGGGTTACCACCCCGCAGAGAGGTGGATTTCACCATTGATTTAGTACCTGGATCTACACTAGTTTCTAGGGCACCTTATCGGATGATGACTCTAGAGCTTCATGAGCTCAAGATTTAGTTAGAGGAGTTGTTAGATAAGGGTCTCATTCGCCCTAGTGTATCTCCTTGGGGAGCGCCAGTCATATTTGTGAAGAAGAAGGATGGTTCTCTCAGACTTTGTGTAGACTTCAGACAACTCAATAAGGTCACAATAAAGAACCGTTATCCACTCCCTAGGATTGATGACTTGTTTGATCAGATGCGGGGAGTTAGAGTGTTCTCCAAAATCGATCTCAAGTCAGGATATCATCAGTTGCACATTTTAGATGTAGACATTCATAAGACAACGTTTTGCACACGTTATGGGCATTATGAGTTCACAATTGTTCCATTTGGATTGACCAATGCCCCAGATGTCTTCATGAGCCTCATGAATGGAGTATTCAAGACATTTTTGGATCGATTTGTCTTAGTGTTCCTTGATGACATATTGATTTATTCTCATTTCAAGGAGGAACACGAGGAGCATTTGAGACAGGTACTTCAGGTTCTGAGAGAGCAGAAGTTGTATGGAAACTTGGAAAAATGTAGCTTCTTTCAAACAAAGATTCAATACTTGGGTCATATCATATCAGGCGAGGGTATCTCCGTAGATCCCTCTAAGATACAGGCTATCATGGACAAGCCAACACCCACATCGATTCGAGGTGAGGAGTTTCAAGGGTTTAGTAGGGTATTACCGCAGGTTCATACAGGACTTTTCTAGGATTTCTCACCCTATCACTTCTCTTCAGAGGAAAGGGAAGAAGTTTGATTGGTCAGAAAAGTGTGAGCAGGCCTTTCAATTTCTTAAGGAAAGGTTAACCATGACACCCATCTTAGTAGTTCCAGACCCAACAGAGAATTTTTTGTTTGTATTGATGCATCACTAGAGGGTTTGGGAGTAGTTCTTATGCAGGAGTGTCGGGTTGTTACATTTGAATCTCGTAAGCTCAAGGAATACGAGCTTAATTATCCTACTCATGACTTGGAGCTTGTAGTAGTTGTCCATGCACTTGTGCGTTGGTAACATTTTCTGTTGGGTAGACCTTTCATTTTGAGAACCAATCATCGTAGCTTGCAGCATATCTTCTCACAATTTGAACCTCAACGCTCGTCAATGGCGTTGGATGGAGTTCTATGTGAGTATGACATAGAGGTGCAAGTATATCAAAGGAAAGGAAAATGTTATTCTGAGATGCACTTAGTAGACAATGACATGTGCTTGCTTCATGACACTTGATTATATTTGAGAGGCAAGATTCTTGAGCACCTTCCAGAGGAGGACAGATTTTATGAGGGAGCCAGACAGATGTTGGAGTCACAGGGTTCATTAGAGGGTATATATTCTAGGTGTGTTTTAGAGATAGATGGTTTGCTTTGATTCCCAGAGGCACATCTATGTGCCTAAGTCAGGTGATCTACGTAGCTTCATCTTCACAGACGCTCATCGAGCCCCATATGCGGCACATCCAGGAGTGAAGAAAATGCATGCCAATCTAAGGGAGTTATATTATTGGCCAGGTCTTCCACGGGACATAGTAGATTTTGTTACACGTTACCTTGAGTGTCAGAGGGTCAAGGCAGAGCATTCTTATCCCGTAGGACTCTTACATCCTCATGATATTCTCGAGTGGAAATGGGATGTGATTTCCATGGATTTCATAGTTAGAACTCCCTATGTCTTCTATCATCATGATGCCATTATGGTCACCGTGGATAAGTTGACTAAGGTTGTGCACTTCTCACCAACTAAGGTCACGTGTAATGCACAGGCCATTGCCAAAGTATTTATGGAGGACATTGTTAGGTTACATGGGATTTGAAGACCATCATCAATGACAGGGATACTATCTACACTTCAGTTTTCTGGACTTCCTTTTAGACCACTCTAGGTACTCAGATTAATTTCAGTTCAGCTTATCATCCAGAGACAGATGGGAAGACAAAGAGAGTTAATCAGGTGTTGGAGGACATGTTGAGAATGTATGTGATGGATCAACAGAAGAAATGGGAAGATTATTTACATTTAGTTGAGTTTTCTTGTAACAACAACTATCATAGTTCCATTGGTATGGCTCCTTACCAGGCTTTGTATGGACGACCTTGCAGGACACCTTTGAGTTGGGACAAACTAGATGACAGGATTATTCTGGGACCAGCTTATCTATAGGACTTAGAGTAGTAGGTTGTTTTGATTAGACAACGTCTTGAGCAAGATAGAGCATGCCAAAAGGTGTATGCAGACACCAAGAGGATTGATCATCATTTCTCAGTGGGTGACAAAGTCTTCTTGAGAGTTCATCCGCATAAGATTCTGATCCATTATGGAAAGGGTTCTAAGCTATCACCTCATTTTGTGGGGCCTTTTGATATTTTATAGGTCATCGGTCTAGATGCCTATCTCCTAGCTTTGCCACCACACCTTGCACGGGCCCACGATGTATTTCATATTTTTGTACTACATAGATATGTACTAGATGTTTCTCATGTTTTGGATTGGTTGGCATTACAGGTAGAGGATGGAGGAAAGTGGAGAATGGAACCCATACGCATTGCGGAGCACCGGAGGTTGGCCCTTCGAGGTCGAGACTTGGACCAGTTAGAGTATAGTGGGACCGGTATGATGAGACACAAGCTTCCCGGGAGGATACGACGCCTTTGAGAGCTAGATATCCCTATCTCTTGCAGTGAATTCCAAGAGGAAGTCTAATTTTAATAGAGGGGGATGTAGTGCCCAAACTTTTTATAGCTCGATTACTTGTTGTTTATTTGCTCATACACATGTTTTGATAGAGATTTCTTATATTTTGGACATTATATTAGAGATTTGATCTTATTATACATGTGTGGACATTTAGGTGTATAGCACCAATTTAGCTTAATTTCTATGTTGTCGCATATCATATGATGTCATGGATACTAATGGATATGATGTTGTTTTTGGAACGTAATTATATTAATGGATACTTAGTTGTTTCATGTTGGGATTCCATAGTTATATGTCACTCTATCATTTTGTCTAACTTTTTAGAGAATTGAGTATAATTGTGCACGTTGTTACATTTTGATTTTAGTAGGATGTTAGGCTAGTTTAGAACTCATTGATATCTTACTGAGTAATTGATTTATATTTTATCGGATAGGTACGGTTAATGTGTGCAATGAGTGTACAGGTGACAGGTTACAGGAGAACGTGGGACTCAGGCTAGCTACACAACTTTGCACAAGCAGCCCACGGGCTGAGTCCTAGCCATGTTCATTGTGTGGAACCTTAGTATTGGAGTTATTGTTTGGGCACCATGAGTGACCCCTTTTTTATAATGTAATATGTCTAGTATTATTAATTTTGCTTAGGGTGATTAGTTTATGTGGTAAACTTGTTTTTTGCGAGTTAATGATCCCACTTTCATTTAGTTTTGATTTTTTTCAATGATGTACTTAATCTTGGGGTTTAGGGTCACATGTGAACCCTTGGGTGGTCCCCACACCCTCTAACCATGTGCCTAATTTTTCCAAACCCGAAATTGGGTTATTTTGGGCATTTTTAGGGACACCTTTTTGGTTTGGGAGTTCCCTTAACATAAAAATGAGCCCTTGGACCCTACCTAATAGGTAGGGGGCTTATTTCCAAGGCTAGAGGGATTTTTCCTCCCCTTTTTCCTCTTTTTTGATCACAACCATGTAAGGGGTGTGGATTAGAGTGCTTGTTAAAAGTTGCACTAGAATTGTCTTGTTAGCATTTTGAGTAATTTGGGAGAAGAGGGCAAAAAGATAGTTTTACCCTTTCTCTCTTTTGTTTTGGCATCTTTGACCTTGAAGGGAGAGAGGGGTGACACATGTCACCCCCTCATTTATGAGGATTTTTCTTGCTCCTCTTCAAATTCCTCTTCATGGGAAAAGAAGAGAACTTTTTTTTTTGGGAGCTTTTGCTTGGATGCTTGGAGGATTTGGAGCTAGAGATTGCTTGAGTCAAGGAGTGGAGAAGTATGAAGTTGGAAAGATTTTTGGAGAGCTTTATTTGAGGTAGGCTCTTAAGCTAAATTGTATGTGTTGTATTTTTGTTAGTTGTAGATTTGTTTATATGGAAATGTGGTTGTTGTATGTGGATTTTTATTTATGGTTAATTGTTTTTTCTCCCTCCATCATATGGTATGATGGAGTTTTGGAGTTTTGGGGGAAGAGAGAGGGAATTCTTCCCTCTCAATCCTCTTGGCTTGATGGGCAAGCCTTGTAGGATTTTAGAGAATCCCCTCAAATGGTTGAGGTGGGGAAGTTGGTTCATTTGGCTTGAACCTCCTTCCCCATTCTTGGTAAGGAAACCCCTTTGGGGTTTGAAAATCCTTTCAAGAAGGAATTGGTGAAAGGGTGGAGAGATAAGGAGGGTTTTGAATGAATTAGGAGCAATAAGGAGGGTATGGAGATCTTGTTTTGTGCAAGTAATATTGAATATAACTTTTGGAGAACTCTTCTCCTCTCTTCCCCACTTTTGAGGTAGAACATGGGTTCTCCTCCTTGTAAAACTTGGAGTCTTGTTTCATATCTTTTTTTGTTTCCATGTGAATGTTTTTGGTTGTTTCACCTCATTCTTGTGCAAGTTGTGGATGGTAGTCCTCTTTCCCATGGGCTTGGGGGAGGCTAGCATGCATCCCAACCTTGGGAAAGGCATGTCATGATGCCTATGGTTGGGTGGTAAACAAGTTTATTCTCCTTGGTTGTATTTCCCAAAGGCATTTGAAGTGGATCTCCAAGTTGGAGTTGGTGGCATCTTGGGCTCTCATTGTTCTTTCTTTCCTTATGAAACTTTCTTGCATTGTAACCCTCTTGGGTGTGGTTATGTGGGAGTTTTTATCTCCTTGCAAACTCTCCATTTTGTATATTTTGCATTACTTGGAAAATTGTAATAGAAAATTCTTGGTTGTTTGCACATTTGGGGATATTTATATATCACCCATGTAGCCTAAGCTTGTGGAAGTGAAGTATTGTAGTAAATGTTCCATTTATTTGTAACTTGATGTAACTCTTATATTTTTATTTACAAAAGAGAATATATTACTTGTTGAAGATTTCTACATGTGTGTAAATCTGAAATAATCTTTTGCATTACATTTGAAAGGAATTAGTATTTCTTTGTTGAGAGTCTTATGTGTTTTATCAAAAAAAAAAAAAAACCAGAATTGAATACTATGCTACTTTACAAAATTTGTTAGCAAATAGTCTCTTCTCTCTTAAAAATACTTGTGTTTTTCTTAATCAAAATCTGATAATCATTTAATGTGAATAGTTGGGAATATTCAGTTCATTTTTGTATAAATAATAAGGTTAAAATCTATTATTAATTTTATGTTGAAATCAGCTTTATTTGTCTTTGTGTACAAAAATAAATAAAAATAATAATAGCTTGATTTAGAATAAAAATAAATATATATATATATATATATAGTGTTAGTGTAATTATTGTGTTACTTTAAGTAATTTGTGTAGTTTTATATGTGTTTAATGCAAATGGACATTTTGGAATATAAATTATATATGTAATACTACATATATAACAAAATGAATCGTATATATTTTATACATATAATGTTATGTATATTATACATATATATACATATATATATATATATATAAACATCATATAGTTTATTATATTATATATTATAAATAATATATATTATACGTTGTATTTTTAATAAACAAAAAAACTTAAATCAAATTCCACTTGGGGAGGCCGAAACCCTCCCCCCCCATCCGTCCATTGCCTCCCATCTGCCCGCTGCCCATCCCCACTGCCCGAACTGTTGTGTGCTGCAGCCTCGCAACCGCCCCACCACCACCGCACCTAACCCCGCAGCCTCTCCTCCGCCTGTCCCCCATTTCCCCCCACGGCTGCGCACGCTGAACCCTGTCCTCCACTCTCCCTTTTCGGCCTCGGCCACCCACCACCTCCTGCACCTATGAAGTTAGCCCGACCCCCTTTGCCACGCCTGCCCCATGCGGCCACACTTCCATCTCTCCCCACGCTTCCCTACACAATTTTTCCCCTTCTCCCGTAAATCCACCCCACACTTAAAAAATAATAATAATAAATATAATATATATATATATATATATATATATGAATATATTTACCTCATAACAAAGAACAATGCAATAAGATTTTACAAAAAAAGAGGAATTAACTCCATAGTTCCTTCCTTACAACCTCGCAAAAAAAAAAATGAGAAAAAGAATGAAAAGAAAGAGAGGGAAATAAGAAAGAAATTCAAATGAAAAGAAAGGAAGAGATAAAGAAGTTAGGGAAAACTTTAGGGATTTTTCAAAACCAAGGGACAAGATTGATTTAATCCTAGGGTCCATATTCAACCCTACACACATTAAGTCATGGGTAATTTTTTGGGAAAGGTAAATTAATTTAAAAAGGGGGATTGTGGGTAATTTTATATGTAATGGGGAGATGATTTTATTTAAGGATGAGTATTTATTTCCTTTTGGGGGTGAATTCTAATTAAATGAGATATAGATTTAAAAATGTGTAAATTTTATAGAGGCTAGATAATTAAAATTAATTAGAATTAATGTCTTAGGAAACCTCGGGAAATAAATAATTAATATGACTTAAATATTAATGAAAAGGGGTAAAGTAGAACTTTAGTTACCTTCAAAAAAAAAAATCCCAAATGGTTAGTAATATCTGGTTGAATTCCGTTCCCGAGGCGGGGCATTACACCAAAAAAAACCAAAAAGTCCCAAACTAGACAAAGCCAAATTACATTTTATGGATATTCATGAGAGTAGTTTCTTCATCCTTAGCCTTGGCAAAAGTAGGGATTCCTTGAACCGAGAAAATCCACTAACTTAATGTGTTCTAAGAATTCTTCATTGATTTTCATCTAGGTCATGTGCATGTAAATTTTCCATTCCTTGATAGAAGATATTGAATGTAATATAATCTTTGATGGCCTCGTGCGGATAAGGAGATATCTTCTCTAAATGATCCTTGTGTTCCGAAGCTACAGTGGGGGATCCCATTTTCTATGATAGAGGAGAATCAGGGTAAACCGAGGAGAGATCCCATAACACATCTAGAATTTCTGATTCCATGCTAACTTCCATGCAAAAAGGTGGGAGGGAAGTCGCACATGCTTCCATGATCAAGTGTGTTTGCTTTGTTGTAGTCATTCCAATGTTAGTGGAGATGAGAGGAGAAGCCAAATAAGCATCGAGAAAGAGATGGAGAGGTAGTAGATGTTGGGTCTAAAAGTGGTTCAGAGACCATATGAGAGTGCTCTCGAGGTGTTTGGAGGGTTACGATCTACCGGGGAAGATGAGGGAGACCCAAGAGTGAAATAATGAGGCATAATGATCATGATTTTGAATCAAAGTCAAACAAGAGATGAAGGCGGTGAAGACGGTAATGGAATTAGGGAGATGGTTGTAGAAGAGGATGGGGGACATGTTACTCACCTATTTTAGAGGGGAAACACAAGATTTCTATTTGGGAAGCTTCCATTTTAAAGAGAAAATATAAAAGGCCTTGGTGTAGGAAAGGACCTTCATCTTCTCTAGCCATTTTAAGGGACCTCTCAAGCGATTGAAACAAAAAATCTATGAATTTTACCTTTTGATCATGTCGAAGATGCACAAGAAGAAAAATTTGAGGTCCATAGATCACTTTGTAGTGTTATTGCAGCGTGAAGTACCTCTTCAATTTCTCAACAACCCTATCCCAACATTGTGGAAGAAAGTCTCATTCATAACCCAAGTGATACATTTTTAGATTTTCACCGGGATACAAAAATCATCCATCTCCACACGAAGCAAGAATTTAAAATAAATGTCTCCCTCAATGGGGAGCCCCATTGCAGCCACAATGGACTCTTTCAAAATAAGAAATACAGTCCTTCCCACTTTGAATCTTCCTTTCTTCCAGGTTTCTAGCACACAACAAGTTACTCAGACAGAGTGACCAGATAATATTTCCATAAATGATGTAACACCACCATCATGCAAAATTTTCCATACTATCGGGTTGGCCTTTACCTCTTCATAGGAAGAGGGTTCAATGTGTTTTCTGGTGCTACCCATAGTGAACAGGGCTATTGTGAAAATGATTGACAAAGGCATGATATAGACGATGCTTAAATAGAGATGTCAAGCACCTTCATTCCAATATTCAACTTGTGTCTCCAAGATTACTAATTGAATTATATCCTAATTAGTAATAGTTGTTAATTTATCCTGTTCATTACATGAATGCAATCTATGAGCGTCAAAAATTCACAAAAAAAAAATCCAAAAATGTCTTATCCTCTTGCCACCATTGAAATAGGTTATGCCTCAACATAATCTAAAAAAATTTAATCTTAGTTAATGTTCGCCCAACCCCGTTATTAATTAGCTAATGCTCTTGCAATTACTAGATTTAGTGGAGGTTGAAAGTTTGAATGTTAGTGATATTAGATGTATTTAGTTCATATATATTATAAAGGAAGAATCTTGTTAAAAAAATGAAGCAAGGTGAAATAAATAAAATTGCTAGACATGATTTAATATTGTATAGATTACCAGTCAATAAATCATAAAGAATTATCTTATTATAATTTCTTCACTGACACTTCTATTTGTTACATTTAGGTTCTCCATGGTTGTTCATTCTACACATGGAAATGAAATGTGTAAGCACAAAGATGTTACAAGGAGCATAAGCAACACTTTTTATGGGAATTTTTTCACAAGATTTGGTGAGATGATTTCACAAAACATAGTTTGACTAGAATAAGACAGGGATGATGACGTCTCAAAAAAATGCATCCCCACGAGTCCTACCATCCCGGGGTCTAATTTTTTCAACAGAGATAATCGTGTTTAGTTCATGCCAAGATAAAATTAAATGTAGATATAATTACATGTACATGGCAATAATAATATCCTTATTGGGTTTGTGTTCTCTTACAGGTACAATTACATTCACAATTACAGGTATAATTACAAGTACATGACAAGAATAATATACTTTTTCATCTTTTAACTATCCTCATGGATGTTAAAATTTCTTCATATATTGAACCCTTAGGTGACTTCGAAGGGTGTGGTATATATATATTAACTTGAATCAATATTGTTTTATTACAGGTACAGTCGGAATTTGATTGTTTATATTACTTCAAGCGTAGTGGTTAGTTTCATTTAACAAGTTACTAAATGATATTTTGAACTAAGCATCCGCTAGCTTATGACACAACATAATATTTGGATCTTCGTGGTCTCAGGGTTTTGACAAAAGAAAGTGAGATATTATTATGATTTTAGTGGTCACTGGGATTTAATAAATTAAATCAACCTAGTTTGAGCTTAACAGGTGAATGTATTTGAAGAATATAATATTTTGAGATAAATATTTGCTATCATTTAACAAGATAAAGAAAGACATATTGAGTTTAGTTTCTACTAGTATCTCCATTGTTAATCTCGTAATGAACTTCCACCTAGTTGGAGGATTGAATTGATATAACAAAAAAAGGTATAGTAGTTTGGGATTGAAGTGAAATTTGTAACCTATTTTTAAATTTGTTACTTCTTGAACAAAGTGCAACTAACATCATAGATGTTAGAAGTTCTTATTATTGAAAGGATTGAAATATTTATTAATTACTACAAAATGCCTTTTACGTTGTACTTATAATATGTTTTTTTAATGAAAAAATTGAACATGCTTCTAAAATAGTCTAGTGTGTTTGAAACATCCTAGATAATTTTCTTTCACAAAACCACTTTGTTTACATGTATTGATGGATATCAATGACTACAATGCTTAAGTATAACATGTGACATATCAGTTATTGGACTAAACATATTCTTTGTCAAAACATATGTTATCTTGAAAAGGATTTCTTGAGGAAAAATTAGACTAAGGATTTACTCCCAAGGTCAACAACATGAAGACTTCTGTCAGTAACTAGAATTGAATTGTAAAGATTGGAGGGCAAAAATGTATTTATTTGAAATATTTTTTACTTACTACAAAATACCTTTTATGTTGTACTTATAATATGTTGTTGTTTGAATGAAAAATATTGAACGTGTTTCTAAAATAATTTGATGTCTTTTAAATGACCTAGATCAATTGTTTTCACTAAAATATTTTCCTACATACGTTTATGGAGATCAATGACTATAATGATTAAGTATAACATTTGACATATAAGTTCTTGGAAAAAACATATTCATTGTCCGAACATATGTTGTCTTGCAAAGGATTTGTAGAGGAAAATTTTGATTAAGGATTTACTCACCAATGTCAACATGTTTTTCTAGTCAACTATTCGAAACAAAATTTTAACAATAGAAAATGTGAGATAGGATATAATTAATAATTGGACCATAAGCAATATCCGTAAAGATACTAAAGTAAATTTTCTAAAATAATTTGATAAATGTAATTAATTATTCATACCCCTAGAAATGGTAATAAATGTGTGGATTATCTTGCCAAATTGGGGCTAAAGGTACTAATTTTGAAGTGTGTGAGAGGGAGATGATATCACCGATGTTATTAATATCATTAATAACATTAAGTATTGATGTGTCAATGGTTTCTCTCCCTCATTGGGATGGCATCCTTGTACTTATGGTTAACAAGACCCTTCCCACGTACGGGATAAATGGAGAGATTTGTATTAATTTTTCTCTTACAATTCTTTTTGCCATTGTTTCTTCCATTTTAAATCTCGATCAACTAAAACCATGGGACTGGTTGTTTGAGAACCGATCCCATGAGATATGGTGCCTTGAAGGAAAAACCCTCCTTGTGGTGCATTTAAAAATGGGGGTTTAGGAATTTCATCTCAAAAATCACGTGGTCGATCCTTATCTTGTGTTGGAGTTTGGTCGGGTATGGAATAATTGCAAAGCATGGTGATTTGTGGCATCAAAATTCATGTTTTGGAGGATTCAATATCATAGGTGACTATAATGAAGATGGAGGGCTTAAAGATATTAAAATACCACACTAGACACAAGCACAAAATTCATACTTTCTTCCACGGTAAAGAAATGGTTTACCTGCTGGTAGATGGTATATCTAGATTCTTCATCCCTAATATTTAGAATATGGTCTACCTCCACCTTATGAGGTACATTATTCTTGAAGAAAATTATAGAAAGATATTTACTCACAATCTCACTTTGCGTAATATGTTTAGGAATAAGATTGCTATGAGCCTTCTCTTTTTCTTATTTATGTTTCTCTTTGTGTTAGTGAATGATTTTCAACAGGGAACGATTGATACCTTAATACACCATGGACTAATTATTTTTATTTTTAAGATTGTTAAACTGGTGGTGGTAAAGGAATTAGAGGCCAAATATGGGGATTCAGATGAAAATTGTACTCTTACGAACCATATGAACAAATTGAGGATAAAGAAGAGTAAGGAACCTCAAGGGAATGTAAATCTTTGTACTAGAGCTTCAGGTTCTCTGATTGATATGAAAGGGGAGTCATCTAAAGGGAAAGAGAGAGTGGAGCTAGGTTGGAATGTGGCTTTTGATAAAATTTCTCTTAGGGTGAGTCAGGTAGAAATGGATATGGAGGCCTTAGGAAAAGTTGGAACGGATAAGGGAAACAATGTTATGCATTGGATGGACGCCTCTAAGAAAATTTACATCACCCGTAACACTATCAGGGCCAATATGGTTGAGATCAAAAGTATGGTTTTTTGAGTTGTAGGGGTGTGTGGCCAAGATGGAGGAGGGAGAAAAAGTTCATAGGTACAATCTCCACCTTAGTATTTATGATGAGGAAGAGTAGGTTGAAGACCACATCCCTATCACAAGTGAGCATGATGATAATATGAAAGGACATGAGCATCAACCAAAGGAGTAAAAACATTTGAAGACTAACTAGTTGGCTGGATCTTGGAGATTTTGTTTGATTGTTAGTGGACTATATCATTTGGGATGTTTTCCCCTCCACGTTGTGTGTTTTTTCCTTATATTGATCTATTGGATTGTAGTTTGGGATAAGTTCTTTTAGCCATTTTTTCATGATTATTTTTGTTCACTCGTGGTGATGCTCACGATGCATTCTATTGTAAGGTTTCTAGGTGCTTTAATCCTTGTATAAAGTAGCCAATTATTATTTTCAAGTATATTTAACAAACCTTGTTAATAATAATTTTGTTAATGTCATTTTAGATTAAACAAGACAAAACATTAAGTTCATGACTCATGGATGGGAGATGTGCTAGTTATGCGATTGTTTTCTTAGAATTATAATTTTTATTAAATAGAATAAATCAATGTTATAACAAGGCCTCATATTTGTTAAATCGATACTAACTAAAAAATAAAGAAAAATATGAATAAGTTTTATAGTTTAAAACATTATTTAAATAAATTATAAACATTTGAAAGTTGAAAAGTTATAGAATTTTTTTTTAATTGGACGATTGAGGAGAAATTTTAAGTAAGATGTTTTGAGCTTAGCACCCACTACGGTAACCTAATACTTCAACAATATAAAATTTTGAGCTTATGGATCACTAGAATTTAAAAATTCAAATAATATTATTTTTAGCTTAGCGTCTGCTTAGCTTATGTGACACCATAGTAATTTTATATTATAAATTGATAGATATTAACAAAATAAAGTAAGATATTGTCATCATAGAGTCGATAGGTTATTCCACGAAACATATTTTGATTTACAAAAAATATGTCCATTTTTTGTATAAGGTCTAATATGAGGGTTTTGAAAGGACCCACATCCTCTAACAAAATGGTCCTTAAGGCGAGAATATGACATTAAAGCATAGAAGATTGAAATCCCCTACGCACTAAAAGACAAAAAGCCACATAGCCATGACATAAATAAAGCAAATTTACATTTTGTGGAAAATTTTGAGGATAGTTGTTTCTTCCATAGTAGTAGCAGCATCTTAGAATTTCCTTGTTCCTCGAATTCTCCTTTCACAAATTTGTATCTGTTTTTTGTTCTCCAAAATCTGCATTTGGTTCTCCTACACTTGCATTATCATATTTTTTCACAAATAGGACACTTTGTAATCCAAAACCAACACATTCAATGGAAAATCATTCTTAACATGAATATATTCTAAAATAGTGTCATTAACAATGTCAAGCGATGTCGCACCATTTAATTTTTTACGAGTATGTGCGGCGAGAGGACTATTTGCGAGACAAAAATAAGGCCAATAAAATAATATCAATTTTATAAAATACATATGCTCTTCTATTCCTGCGCACCACCATGTCCATAAATCGATTCTGATATTCACTTTTTTATTGTGAAAATTGAGCCACCATCCATACCACCAGGCTTCTTTTCAAGACTCAACAAAACAAGTTCTTGGCAGGTGTTTTTGGTTTTTAAAATTCTGTAAATCTTCCTCTCATGTAATTACGTATTAAGCTACGTTGTTTCTCTATCAATATGTGCTCCATTCCATCCTCTTTCACTACTCTAAATTTTTTTACTATATTATGAAATTATTTATTTGATAAACAAAACTACCTTCTACAAAATATTGAATAAAAAACTTGCTTCCGTTTAATTATCTACAAAAGTCCTACATAGATATAAGCCCTACTTAGCTATGGAAAATTTTACATGGATATAATCCCTATTAGCTATGGAAAATTTTACATTAACAAAAAAATTAATTTTTGAGGAGGAACTGAAGGTGAGAATGCATACCAATTTTTGGCACGGAGAGGAAATCAAAATGTTTCTAGAACTCGAGCATAGAATTTTCAATGCTTGTGATGATGAGATTTTACTATTGATGAATAATCTTACGTAATGACAAAGAGAATAGAAAGGAAAAATTTTAAAATAGAAACTCAAAAACTATGTACTTATAAGGATATGTAAATAAATACAACTACCAATTTCGTTAGTGCGTGAATTTAAGAGGGCATGCATTTGATTCTAATTTTTTTTCATTAAATGCTTGGTTAATGGTTGATAATAGTTACATGCTCCAAAAGGCGCACATATTTCAAATGGCACATGTAATTTTAAATGGTGAATTTAACGTAGCTCGAATTAATGGCTAATTAATTTTAAGGAAAATACAATAGTAATTAGTATTTTCCTTACAAAATGGTTATCATTAATATCTTTGTAAATAATTACAAATCTTTATGATAAAATACTTGCAAATATTTGTAATAAATGTCACATGCGAATTGCATATTTAATATTTAACCGTCAATTATTAATATAGATTTATATATAAATTACAAAAATTATCAAAATTTACATCAATATATATTAAAAATAATGAAATTTATACAGAATAATTGGTATAAATAAACATTGTTTTGTATTTTTAAAGGGTAGTGTTGACAAATTACCATTACCCAAAAATTGTTTAACAAGTGAGTTATAGCACTTAGTTATGTGAAATCAAGACTCACACTTAGCGGTGTGAATCAAGAATCACTCCTAGAAATACGAGGCGATCTTGACACTTAGAAGTGTGAGTTGATACTCATACTTAGTAGTTTTAGGTGATACTCACACTTAAATTACGAGTTGAGAGATGTGTGACTCAAGGTTCATACTTAGACGTGTGGCCAATCACACTTGTAAGTGTGATCACTCACACTTATACACTACTTACAACATTTATAAATGAAAATTCTAGATTATTTAGCTATGCAAAATATATACGAATACATTGTTTATATAAATGTATATAAATATTGATGATCACATTTTAAACATGTGAGTCACACATGCCGATTATATAAAATATTTGAAAGTATGTTACATCTAAAAATCATGAAAAATGTCTAAACAACCATCAAATTTAACACCATTTAAGTTCAAGGAAGATATTTTCAATGTCAAAATTTATTGATTTGAATAAGGTATGCATGAATAGTTGTATATATGATGATATTAAGATTGATATGTGACATAAATGACAACAATCGCTTATGCACTATATTGAAGTTAGAGGCCACTTGGCATATGTAATTTAACGGCCACTTGGCATATGTAAGTTAGCGGTGCTTGGCTTATGTAAGTTTGTAATTGTTTGGGTTATGTAAGTTAACAAACACTTGGGTTATATAAGATAACAACCACTAGGTTATGTAAGTGGGTGGCCGTCAGGATTATGTAGCGAAATTGGAATCCAATAATAGCATTATTGGAATCTAGTAATAGAAAAATTGGAGTCCAATAATAGGGAAATTAGAATCCAATATTAGTGAAATAGGAATCCAATAATAGAGAAATTGGAACTTGAATAAGTCCAATAATGAAAATATTGGAATTTTATATTGCTACTAATGGAATCCATATTCTTACTAATGGAATCCAATATAGCCAAAAATGGAATCCAATATACGTAAAAACGGAGATGGATTTCTTCCAATACTTGAAATAATGGAGTCTTAATTCATTGGATTATGTGTGTAGAGCTACATTTGGATGTTTTCTAGCTTACAAGAGTGAAGAATCTTGAAGATATTTTGATCTCCGAAACTCTAAAAATTCAGCCAACTTCAAGCTAAATCAGGTGCAAAGTTATATTTTTCATCCCAAAATTACTTGCATATTGGTTGATTGACTATTTAAATCTTGCAGAGCTATTTCCATGCTTAGATATATGCTTCTATGACTAGTTGTGATTGTTTGTAGTTTAAAGCTGTCATCTGCATGTTTTTTAAGTTTTCGTGTTATTTATAGTCGTTTGGGTTATGTTTTGACTATGGATCTGAAACATCTCTTTAGATCCACTTAATTCAGAGCATTTAAATCCATTCCATTTTTTTAAATCATTATTTTTGGCCAATTTTTCTTTTGCGAAGCCCGATCCATTTATCAAATTCCAAGTAGCTTCACATTGTCAGTTTTCTAGTTAGATCTTTAATTTTCTACAAATTTTTACCCTTACGAAGCTTGGGTCAATCATTTTGTGCCATCTGGCTTCACTCTATTTGTTCTATTTGAATTTTTTTTTTCGTGAAGTTATTTTGACTATGCAAAGCTTGAGCCAATCATATTACTCTAGCTAGCTTTGCATTGTCAGTATCCTAAATAAACCTTTCTATTTTTGTGAATCCTAAGCCAATTAGAAGGATCCATCTTGCTTTATGATATCGGTTTTAGTGTATCTCTCGATTGTCGATTCATGAAACACGAGCCAATAAGTGCCTTACACATTTTTCGTGTTGTCAAACTTTTGGTAGCTATCCTCTCTCGAGTTGTGAAATATGATACTATAGGAAATCTCCAAGTTGCTTAATATTTCGTGTTGTCGGACCTTTTTAACTTGTTTTTGTCATTTGAGAATTTTTGCAAATAGGATTGCTCTAAGTAGCCAAGTATTTCACAAGTTTACTATTTAGTTAGTTTGCTTCGACCTATGCGAAGGGTGAGCTAATAAAATTTCTCTAAGTGTCTTTTTAGTTCAAATTTGTTAGATTTGTGAAATACAATCCAATATAATTGTTCCATATTTTATATTTGTAAAAAAATTCATTTGTGGTAGTAGATCTATCCAATTAGAATTAGCAACCTTTTCACATTTTCGAGACTTGAAAAGTGTGAACCAATTTTCTTTGACACGTATATCTATTTTTCACAAGTGTCGGTCTTTACAAGTGTTAGGTGTCATTCTTTGCTTTGGCTTAGCCACTTAGATTGTGACACTTGTCTTTAGATTTCGGACCCGAACTTTATTTTAAGTTTGGTTTATTTTGGGGACTTTAAGTCTGCTCAAAGCAACCTATTTAAGGTTTGGCGAAATCTGCCAAGTGTCTATTCTTTAGCCGTTAAATTTTTGACAAGTGGCTCTATTTGACTAAGATTTTAATTTAGCATTTTGTCGCGTGCTGAAAAATTGATCAATTAATTAAAGACATGTGTATACGGTTCTTTTTAATTAATTGTCTTCTAACCTATTAGCTACATTGTGAAATGTGAGCTAATTGAAAAGTGACACATGTATTTATTTTATCACTTTTTTTGTCGGTCTTGATATAGTTTTGATGAGTTTTTATTTGTTAGTTGTCGTGGAATTGATAAGTCTTCTATATATATATATATTAATTTATTCATACTTCACGTCCGCCCCTTTTTGTAGTTTTATAACTCATTGCGGACCCAAAAAGGCATTGAATTTAATTTTTAAAGATTTCACATCCGCCAGAGGATCTGCCATATTTTTTAAAGATCTATTTAAACTCATAATTAATTAATTAATTAATTAGCTAATTTGTCGATTAAAAGGACAATAGATCAACTCGCGAAGATCTATTAAATCAATCTTAATCTTGATCAAAGCTTGTCTTTTTTTATTAAATTAGAGTATTTTATTTTCATATAACTATTAAAAAATATGTAGCTTATTTTTTTGTCTCTGTTTAGATTCCTTGACTCATTTTTAGCTAAATTTGTTTCCATTTGTTGTTTGAGCATTAAAATGGCTAGTTCTACCAATTTTTCTTTAGATAAGTCTCAACTATTTAATGGGATGAAGTATAGTATTTGGAGGAAAAGTTGAAATCTTGTTTCATGGTAAGAAAGATTTGGGATATTGTGACCGGTGTCCAAAAACATCCCATAGGGAGAAGAGATACCCCTAAAAACCTTAGCTCATTCTCTAAGAGATCTTAGGAAGCTATTTTCATCCTATTGCAAAGCATTAGAGATGAATTCTTGATGCATATAGGTCATATGGACTTGCCTGCAGATGCATGGAGGAAATTAAAGACCATGCATGAAGGTAGTTTCATGTATAAGATAATTTATCTAGTTTTAGAGTTGTTTACAACACCCATGAAGGGGGATGATAAAATTGTCAACTATTTGGCTATAATTAAGAACATTAAAGCTTAATTAGATGGTTGCAACTGCAAATTATTTCAAGATAAGATTATGTACTTTATAATTCAGATTAATATTCATGAAAATTTCATAAAATACATCTCAATTCTTAATTATAACTATCATAATGAGAATGATATGTACGATCTGGACACTTTGTCTTCTATGTTAAACCAAGAAGATCGTGTTAGGGAAAATTTTGATTTTAAAAGAGAATCTTTACTCAGACACTTCTCACTCAAGAATAAAAAAGTAAACCTTCTAGATTAAAAAATCAAAAACCATCTCTTAAACCCCCTTATAAAGAAAATAAATCAGGAAATTTAAGATTTATCTTTGATGGTAGATGTCATTACTGTGGAAAAATTGGCCATAAGAAAGAAAAATGTAAGTTTAAAAAGAAGACAAATTTCAAAAATAAAAAATAGAATAAATTAGATCAAAATCAAGAGGAAGATGAAGAGAATGATTATAGAACTAATGTAGTAACTATATAAACTTCATCTTTCACCTCTAAGTATCCTAAAATTATATTGTTTTGCAAAATTTTTTTCATTTCCTTATGATATAATGGATGTAGACATTGAGGGGGAGATCTTTCAATCCTTGACTCTAACTAGGATTCATGTGTCATGTGATTTCACAAGCATGGTTTCTCTAACTATTTTTTGTTGATAATGATTTTTAGTCAAAATAGTCATGATCTCTTTGTTTCACCTGATTCTAGAGTGTTTCTTCAAATGTTGACAAAACAGATAAGGGTAAATGGCTAGGAGGAATACCTTTCGAAATTTTGGTTGTAGGTTATTACGCACGTATGACTTCTTGATCCACAACTGATCGTGAGAGATTCCTTTTTGCTTGGAGGAACTACCTGAAATGGAAACAAGACCACCAAATAAAAGTTAAATAGTATATGCAGTGGATTTCCTAGCGTATGCTAGATATAGGAAGTGTGATACTTCCTAGACAGCTATCAATCCAATGTTTAAAAAATAATTAATGCTAACAATAAAGGAAATCCTACTGTAGTTAAAATGATTTAGGTATCTATTTCATCTATAATAAGCAAATTCATTCACAATAGGCTAAGTTATGACTGAATCTAAAGGTTAAGGTCTCTGTCAGAATACAGGCATTGGTTAGAGTCAGGTTCTGGGCTATTTTAGGTATTGGGTAGAGAGTGGAAGCTCTATTCTTGGTTCATGGTCAAAAAAATAGAGACCGACATCGATATGGTATGATCGATGTCAGTTTAGGTTAACGGTGATGGTTAAGGGTAAAGTGTCGGTATGGTGTGGTACAGAAACTCAATAAAAATTTGGTGGGGTGACAAATTTGAGGCTAGATGGAAATGGAAGGGCAATGGCAAGGTTCGTGTGGGTCTCAAGTATGCACAAGAATGATTAAAATCTGGATATGGGAAGTTCAAGGGTGTGGGTAAAAGGATGGTCAAGTTTGCATGGAGGTAAATGGTGGTGGAATGAAATGGGAGTAGAAACTAATAACAAAAGTAAAATAATCTACCAAATGATAAATGGACAAGTGTTGGTTAACAAAGCACTTATTGTTTATATGAGCTTGATGTTTAGTTGGAAATGATGGGTGATCAAATGGAAGGAACTTGATTTGGTGTTGGCTTCCCAGATTCTCCCGTGAAGGTAGATGGCTCGGTGGTTACTTACTTGATGTTGCAATGGTATGGGCACGATGATGCATGTACAAATGCTCGTTCTACTTACATGTAGTTCTTGTTTCATCTCTTGTTCTCAAAATATGTGACAATCTCTCATAAATGTGCCAACCTTGAAATAAGGTTGTTTTGGGGTTAAATGGTAAATGGCTCGACGATGGTTTAGGGGACCGGCATCGGTTAGGGTGGGATTTCCTAGGTTTACTAAATGGGTAGATCCCTTTGATTTTCGGGATCTCATTTTTTTGCTCCATGGATTAGAATAGAAGATTCCTTTCTAATGGATGGGAATGTGGTTAGAGGAATGTAGGCTTTGATTTTTAGGTTTTGGTAGGTCTTAGTTAGTTATGGAAACATACTAAGAATAGTCTTCTTATGATGTGTGAGATGGAGGTGTGTGGGCCTTATCTCAATTAGGATATTTAAATAATAAATATTATGAGATAATGAATTAATTTAATTAAATTAATATTAGAGTGAGATGAAAGGGGCCATGGTTAGGTGAATGTGTTCAAGGTGTTTGTTTGACGAGGGACCAAGGGGAGTGTGACCCAATTTTGGTGTCTACATTTTCCCCTTTTTGTTGCATAGCTTGTATTGGTAAGCGACACTGACAAAAATAAGATGTGGTTGCCCCATGTGTGGGTGAAGGTGATCCCCCTCAAACCTAGGAACTAATGAGGTAGAAGGAAGAATTAGTGAGTGGTTTGATAAAAGGTGAATGTGATGAAGAGGAAGGTGGGTAACGAGGGAAAAAAGGAAAAAGGTCTACTCGGGTAATCTAGGTAATGGGTCAGGGTCAAAGGTAGTAACAATCAAACACACGCACACGTATAAACTGCAGCATGATACCAGGTTGAAGAGTAGGCAAACTCTACATTGTCTAAGGTCGATAGGTTTATCCAAGTAAGGTTGAAGTGATTCGGTATCAAGGTATAGGATATGGTTAGGAAACATGATGCGGAGTCAGTGTGTAGGAATGTGTAGGTATGTTTGGTACACCCGAGGGTTGGGTCAAGATAAATAGTCATGGCAAGAGACAAGGTAAGGTCGGTATGTCCATCAACACAGTAATAGAGGCCACAAGGTATAATGAACACATGAGGTCAAGGTCACTAGCGAATGTCCAAGGTCCAAGTATCTAGGTCATGACATGGGTAGGGAAAATGTATGGGTAAAATAATGAGTCCCGAGAATGAGGATGAGGTGAGGGGGTAATGATAAGGTCAACAGGGTCAAGTGAAGTAGCCAAGGGAGGTGTAGGTAAGATAAAAAAGGATTCAAGTCAAAAATTAGGGGTAGGGGGTAGAAAAATACTAAGCGAGGGAAATTGATGATGGTTGAAGGAACGGATGCGGTCAAGGTTTGGACCGACCACAATAAGCAGGGCACAAGGATCAAGTCGGTTTTGGTAAAACCGTCACCGGTCAATTTGGGTAGGTTATAAAAAAAAATTCCATGTTTTATGGAATCATTTGTCATTTTCCAAATAGGAGAAAATGATAGGAGAAAAGAGGAAAGGTGGAAAGTGAAAAAGGGAGATAGAGGACTGAGTTGGTGAGCCACATGGCTGGTGATAGTTGGTCGATAGGTGGATCCACAAGCTAGATTGGATTGATTGGATTGGTTGGAGAGTGAGAGGTCATTTGGTGATGGTAGAGGTAGGAGAGGGATTGGGTGGACCACCGGTGCAGTGGCCGATGTGCCACCATGGCGGTGGTAGCGTGATGAGGTAAGATTCAATATCCCTCCATGTTTGTTGTGTTTATATAAATGGATAAAAATTTGGTGGCTGTGGGAAGATGGGTTTAGGGGGAAATGAAATTCAAATGTTAAGGGGGGAATTGGATAAAAGAGGGATAGGGGGAGGGTAGGAATATGTAGTATGTTGGGTGGGAAGGATTGTAGGTAATAATGGGGGGTGGGGAGGGGAGAGATGGAGACAAAATGGGTAGACAAAATGGGTATAATCCTGGAATTGGTCAAGGATTAGGTGGTGGGCCGTCTTTGGTTGTGGGAAACCATGGTCGGTTTTCTGGGAAAGGTGGTCGCAGGAGGACTGGTTTGTCAGAGGGTAGAAAACATAGGCAAGGGTTAGGTGGTTAGGGCCAAGTGTTGAGACTTGTGGGTAAATAGGTAATGTCAGGGAGTGTATGTAAAGAGGTAGGGTGACATGGGGTTGGGTAGGTGGTGGGTGAGTAGAAAAATTGGTCGGGTCGGGTTGGGTAGGTAGGGAGGTTAGGGTAGGGTGGTTGGTAGGTGGAAGGGAAAATAGGTAAAGTTGAGTTGGTAAGGGTCGGGGTATGGGTAGATAGGTGAGGTCGAATGGGTAGGAGTAGATGGGTAAATAGGTGGTGGGTATGGGTGAGGATAGATATGGTTGGGTTTTAATAATGTAATTGTGTTGTTGGATGTAGGTGAGAGCCCCCAGTGGATGAGAGATAGGGTACCACCCCTACTCTTGACAGTTCATGGGGCTGTGATAGTCCAGGAGTGGAGTCATGTCACGGATGTTGGTCTGATCGGAGTCAGATGCTACTGGCATGTAGTCTAGAAGCTGAGCTTGATGGTCACCCTCATCGATAGATGGGACTCGGTGACCAACACATTCCACTTACCGATGGGTGAGATGATAGTCACCCTAGAGGACGTGTACATGATCCTAGTTACCGATATTGGGGATGTAGGTGTATTCAATTTCCTTAGAGGCATCTGAGGAGTTGATGCTGATAGTATTTGGTGAGGGACTAGTAGAGATGACATTCCATACACCAAGCATGAGCTATGATGAGATGTACCAGGCCCATCCAGAGGAGATGAGGCTAGTAGTATTATTAATGGAGGTAGTATGTTGTTTTGCACTGCTAGATGTAGAGGGTGGGAGGTTCCCATGATCACTGATGGGAGTGTTACATGACATGGTGATGGACCAGACCTTTGCATGGGCATCAACATTCCTAGTGCAGCTATACAAAGAGATCTATGGGTGTATGGGTGGCTCCACAGGTTCAGCCTATGTTGTACATTTATTCTTCACTTATTGGGCATACGAGCACAATGTTTGTATTCATCCGATTGGTATGCCATGGAAAATGCTTTTGAGCTAGGTTTTATTCGGGTGGGGTATAGGTGATGGGTTGCCTGTGATTGGAGAGCATCGAGAAGACCGAGCTATTCATGATGTAGCATATTATCGGTGGTTATTGGAGGGATTGTCCAAGTGTAGACATTATCTGGAGACCGTATGTGGGGTATCCCTCATATAGAGGGATGGCAGAGGAGCTGGCGGGATTACAAATTTATAGGTGGATAGAGGGGCACCATGTAGGGGAGCATGAGATGATCCCGATTGACAGTTCATCGGGTCAGATGGTGATTTGGGATACCACAAAGGATATACCCCCACCCTTCCCATAGTACAGGAGGGATGATGTGGAGAGGCCATTGCCTCTACCACTGATAGTGCCGATGGGGTAGGAGGATTTGAAGGTGATAGACCGGGAGGATTGATGATGCTAGAGTGATTGATAGGTATAACGCAGTGGTGAGCCACGTATTTACAAGTAGTACCACTGCCAAGAGAGCAGCCAGCCAGATTTAGCCACCATCATTATGTAGAGAGATGCCCTATAGGGGTAGGTGTGACCTTGATTACCTAGTTGGGGATGGTACATGGGTAGTTAGCAGCTTTGGAGGTAGAGGTGGCCACATTGCATGCATGCAGGTGGCCAGTCTATAGGCCCAGATGGCCTAGGGTGGAGATGGAGATGGAGATGAGGAGAAGGTAGCCACCCTACAAGTGCATAGGTTATAGGTTTGTAGGGCTAGTTGGCCACTACACAGGCATAGATTTAGGCATTATAGGTGTAGGTACAGGCACGGGTGTGAGGTTTGATGGCACCTCCATATGCTTTGGGACAAGGTCCCGATTCACAGGAAGGGTGGGGATAGGGTCCCACAGAATAGGTCTACAAGAGGCCAAGGCCGATGGGGCCACCATAGACATTGCCCTTATCCCGATTATGGGATGCCTAAGTGAGGCCAGATATTATCAAGATTAGTTGATAGTGTTCATGATAGATTTTCTATCCTATGGAGAGTATAGGGCACAACAGGCCTCGAGTGAGAGGACCAGATCCCGTACTCACAGTGTGGAGAGCACAGGGGGCCATCGAGCCCCCGAGATAGGATCGGGTGAGGCCACCAGCTCATGGAGGCTAGCTCAGGTGATGTACTAGTAGGGGCTTGACCGCAACCTATAGTGGGTGGTGAGAGGTTATCAGGCCACTGGCCAGGAGCCGAGGAGGAGACGGGTGAGATTGATATGGAGGATCTCGAGTAAGATGATTCTAATGCACATCCCTTTATTTTGATGTATTTGATTCATTTTTTGATATATATTGGCTTGTGTGCTGAGGAGAGTGAGGATGTATGAGAGTTTTTCATATTTTTGATCATATACCGGCTGCATGCCGAAGATGGTGAGGTTATATGATATTTTGAGAGATTTGATTATATGTACCTGGCCTGCGTGCTGAAGATATTTGAGATTATGTATATGGAGACACATGTTTGGATATTTTTATTTATAGAGATGATGATGATGATGATTATGGTCATTATGTGTATACATGGTTGTGGTTATCTTGTTATTTTGATGTGTATATGTTATGGAAATTAAGTAGTGTAGGCATGATAGAGTCAGGTCATAGGCATGGATCGAGTTAGGTTGTGGTCTAGGCATGGATTGAGTCAGGTTTTAGGCATGGTGGAGTTAGGTTATAGGCATGGTTGAGTCAGGTTGTGGTCTAGGCATGGATTGAGTCAGGTTTTAGGCATGGTGGAGTAGGTTGTAGGCATGGTGGAGGCATGTTGTTATCTAGGCATGGTCAAGTTCATGCAGGCATGGATTGAGTCTAGGTTTGTTAGGCATGGATTGAGTTAGGTTTTAGGCATGGTGGAGTTAGGTTGTTTAGGTATGGGTGAAGTGAGTTAGGTTGTAATTCATTAATTTGTGCAATGAATGATGATATGGGTCATGGTTAAGATGTTTTATAGTACATACATGATAGTGGTAAGGAAAGGGTAGACATAATGGATGTATGTTTGATGATGATAAAGGTGGAAAGAAATTTGTTGTTTGATGGGTTTAATTTCTAATTATTGATATAAAAGGAAACTAAATAGGGTAGAATGTGATTTAGGAAAATAAAAGATGAATTGGTTAGGGTAGAGAGTGGCAAGCTAACCTCCAAGGGCCCCATGCCCTCAGAGTGTTGCCTACATAGTCCCGGTGAAAAGGGACCTCAGGCCGATGTAGTTCTCCCATAAGCTAGGGAAGAATGCGAGGAGGTATGAGTATGGGTGGGTATGTTATAGGCATGATTGAGTCTAGGTCTTTTAGGTATGGGTGAATTGTGGGCACATTGGTATAGGTGATTTTGAGTTGATTATGGTGAAGGAGGAGAAAATTACCCAAAATAAGCATCGAGGATCAAGTCTGTATAAGGTAATCAATACATAATGAAGAAGGTTTAAAATATAAGAGGTAAGAAAGTGACCTGATTGGTAAGGATCATAAGGGTGGATCATACCTTAGATGGGATGATGAACGTAAGACCCTAAAAACATTGCATGATTGATTATTCTAAAGGTGAAAAAGTAGTCACATGATCACTAGATGTTCCGGTTCAGTAGGTCCCTTGAGGTAGTAGGAAATGAAAGTGTGAATGGTGAGAGGGTGAAAAGTGGTTAGTTTTTATATGGTACTAGGTAGCATGCCTTTTGGCAAGAGATCCAAGATCACGATGGGCAAGTCCATGACAAAAATATTTTTGTTTGATTTGATATTTGAGATAGGTGATCGATGTGGGAAGTCTATATGGGATGAGAAATTAAACTCCTTGAGGTCTTTACAAAGCTAATCGATTGATGCGGGAAGCTTCAAATTCTCTCTCTTTTCTTCTTCTTGTTTTTTTTTTTTTTAAACAGGATTTTTATATAGTTGTCCTTCGAGGGAGCAGTCTATTTATAGCAGCGATTTAGAGAGAAAGATGTCCTTTTGAGGGAGTCATCTTTTATTGGAAGTTTGACTCAAGGATTTGGATCCCATGTGAGGATATTTTAAGTCATGGACAAGACTAAGGTGAAGAATAGGATTCTTGTTCAGAAAGCAAGGTGAAACAACATGGGATCTCATCTAAAAGAAGATGAAAAGTATCCATGAGAATCATGCCATGTGTAGCGCCATGGTACACATATTTAAGAGAAGATAAAAGAGTGATGGGTATGCACATGATTCTTGTTTAATCATTGGTGATGGCATAGGAAGTGGATAGCACTCAAGGGATGAGCATGAAAAGAGGAAGAAGGTGAGGTAGGACTAAAAGTCAACAATAGAATGGTGAAGATGCAAGGCATTAAGGGGCTCAGGTTCGGGTTTACCATTTAGTGAAGATAAATGATAAGCACCGATCCATAAGTATGAGTCACGATGTATGGTCCAAGCCAATTAGGAGAAAATTTTCCCCGTTTACTTTTTCTAGCTTTGGTTACATGTTGATTTTCTTTCAAGACAAGGTCATTGACTTGGAAGGTTCGTTCATGGACATGTTTTTCATAGGCACGTTTGATACATTTTTGGTAAACTTGGAGATGGTCAAGAGCATTAAGGCATGTTCATCTAATAACTCAAGTTGTGCTAAATGGTCTGACAAAATTCATCATCATTAAGAATGTCATGGAGAGAAATGTGAGTGAGGGGATCTGGATTTGAGAGGCAGAACAACCTCTGTACCATAGACTAGAGAAAAAGGTGTGGCAGTAGTGGAAGTGTGAATACTAGTGCGGTATGCCCACAAGGTGAAAGGAATGTGCATATGCCAGTCCTTCCTAGTATCGTTAACCACTTTCATGAGAATTTTTTTCAAGGTTTTATTAGTGGATTTGGCTTGGCCATTGGTTTGTGGGTAATAAGGTGATGAAACTTAGCTAAATGCCGAAGGCATCGTAAAGTTTTTGCAAGGTTTTATTTTTGAATTGTTTTCCATTATCAGTGATGAGGCGATGTGGGACACCAAAGTGACAAGATGATGTGATGATTGATGAACTCACATATTTTCTTGGCTTTTGTGGAGATGAGAGGTATGGCTTCAACCCATTTTGTGTAGTATTGGTAGCGGTGATGATCCATTGATGTCGTTGTGAAGAATGGGATTGATCTCTCGATGAGATCCAAACCCCATTGAGAGAAGGGCCAAAGGTCATGGGTGACCTGTAAGGCATGAATGGGTGTATGATGAAGGTTGGCATGTTGTTGGCATTTTACACAACACTTAACATAGTCACAACAATCATGGTTAAGGTTCAGCCAGTAATAGCCTAGGTGAAGAATACACTTAGCAACAGCAAGGCCACTAAAGTGACCTCCACATATGCCATCATGAACTTCCTTAATGGTATAAGGAATTTTCAGAACTCGTAAGGCACCGTAAGAGAATTCCATCGAAGCCACATTTATAGAGGAGGCCACCCATGATGATGTAATGAGAGACCTTTTTAAGAAAGGCCCGTTGTCCATTATGAGTGAGGTTGGGAGGCAAGATGGAGAGGAAAGGTAGTCTGAATATTGTTTATACCAAAGGTCACTTGGGTCAGGGGTAGTGGTTCCGATGGAGTAAACCTCATGAGGTAAATAAGAGGGTGATTGGAGTCTTTGTATGGTGACAAAGATTTTAGAATCGGTAGGTGAAGTGGGATTTGAGAAGCCAAGAAGGCCATGGTATCTACAAATTTTGGTTGAATGTGGGATGGTTTGAAGGTCATAGCGGTCGAAGGTGGTCAAAAGTATGTCTACATGATGTTTATACTTTTGAAGTATCTCATTATAACATTGGTATATACCATTGACTTGGTTTATGACCAATTGAGAATCACCAAAGATGTTGATTGATTTAACATCTAAGGCATAGGTAGCTTGGAGACCTAATATGAGTGCTTCGTATTTGGCAATATTGTTTGTACAATAAAAATTGAGTTTGAAAGATAAAGGCATGGGTTCACCATCAAGTGGAATGAGGATAACACCTACCCCACCCCCACGTTGACACTTGGAACCATCAAAGAAGAGTGTCATTTGGTAAGCGGGTTCGTCCAGGAAAGGGTGATTGACTCATCTGGAAAGTCAAAGTTAGAGGTTGATCCCCGAAAATAGGTGCGTCATTGGCCAATTGGTCAGTGATATCTTGGCCCTTGATGGAATTTTGATGGGTGATAAATTTGAGGTCGAGGTCGGCCAAAAGCATAAGCTAGCGTGCGGCACATTGATTTTGGTAAGGTTTGGCATACATGAAGTGTAAAGGGTCGGTGTTAGTCACAACATAGGTTTTTTGGTTGAGTAGGTAATGGCAGAGTTTTGTGGCAACAAAAACTAAGGCTAAGAAATTTTTCGCATGAGTGTATTAGGTTTTGTAGTCAAAAGAGTACGGCTTATGTAATAAACCACCTACTCCCTATGTTGTTCATCATGATGAGCAAGCATGGCCCCAAGGAATGATCGGTAGCTGAGATGTATAGGTAGAAGGGTTGATCATCTTTAGGTGGAATGAGTATGGGTGGTTGGAGAAGGTATTGTTTTAAGGCCTCAAAAGCTTTGTGGTAATCATCATCCCATTTAAAAGAGACATCCTTCTTGAGAAGATGATGAAATGGTTGACATCGATCAGACAATTGTGAAATGAAATGGTGAATAGACTATAACTTGCCTTGCTAGGCTACGAAGTTGCCTAATATTAGTGGGTGGAGGCATTTCAAGAATGGCCTTGACTTTAGTAGGGTCAACCTCTATACCATGTAAGGAGATGATAAATCCTAGGAGTTTTCCTAAGAGAATTGCGAAGACACACACTGCAGGTGAAGGTGAACATAATATTTAATGAGGTGGTCGAAGATGGTTTTAGGATGGCGAGGTGCTCGGAGTGGTGTTTAGATTTGGCCAGGAGATCATCCACATAATCTTCTAATATATGATGCATGATGTCATGGAAGATATAAGTCATAGCCCGTTGATATGTGGCACCAGCATTTTTAAGGCCAAAAGGCATGACTCGTAGCGAAGGTCCCCTAAGGGGTGATGAATGTAGTTTTGTGTTGATCCTTTGGGGCAAGCAAGATTTGGTTATAACCCGAGAAACCATCCATGAGTGATAGCATCTCGTGACTAGTGGTAAGGTCAACTAGTTGGTCAATACCGGGTAGAGGGAAGTCATCTTTTGGGTAGGCTAGGTTGAGGTCATGGAAATCCATGCAAATACGAAGTCCCCTATCACCTTAGTGATAGGGACAATGTTGGAAATCCATTGGGGATAATCAATGGGTAAGATGAAGGAAACAAAAAGGAGGTGTTGAAGTTCTTCTTTGACTAGAAGAGCAATAATGTGAGGTGCATTTTCCTCAACTTTTGTTTGATGGGTTTGGCATCGGGAATGGTTATGATATTGTGGACCACTATAGTGGGGTCAATACAGGCATATCTGTGTAAGACCAAGTGAAAGCGTGGTTATGGTTTTTGAGAAAAGAAGTGATGGCTTCTGTTTAGCAACATCTAAAGATTGTCCGATCTTTAGAATGTGTGGGTCATCTTGAGTATGAATGTTGATCTCGATAGTTGATTCATTCAACATGGTTTGCATCTCAGATGGTAACGACTGATGAATATATGAGTCTTCTGCACCAAGGTAGGTGAGTATAGATTCATCATCCTGACATTGAATGACGTTAATCGAAGGTGTATCGTCATCGATCATTTCAGGATATAGGAAGGGAAGAGAGGAAGGAGCCTCACCCTCACATTGATAAGTCAGAGGCCCCAAGGAGATGGTGTTTATGAAAAAAAAAAGTTAGGAGGAATGGATTCTAGATCCATTGACTTTGTCGGTGAAGGTGGTGAAGAAGGTGGAGTGGGTGAAGAAGGTGGAGAAGGGCTGATGTCCTCAATGAGTTCAATGCGGGCCTTCTTGGTAGGTGGTTCAACAAAGCCGATACCACTATGGTCGTTATGTTTGTGGGTAGTACATGGAATAATAGTATGGTGGCCTTTCTCGTAAAATCCAAAACCAAAACCCTTCCATGCACATTGGTGTAGGAAGGTGTGGGTGAAAAATGATGATTGGTGAGTGACTGGAGGTCGGCGATGGAAAATGGGTGGGTTTGTGATGGTGGTTCAGGTGTATAAGTGGTAGTATCAAGTCCCCCATAGGTGAGATTAGTACGAAGGTGGGGAGGACCATAAAGGAGGCACTCTCCTATATGGTGATCATAGTGAGGGTGTTGGTGAAGACTTCCATACTCTTGTGGAGTAAGGAATGTGTTAACACTATATAAATGATACTCCCCAGAGTGAGGCATTGAAAAATGCCTTCTAAGGGATCGGTGGTTGGTATGTGGGTAGTTGGAATAGACGATGTGTCGGAGGTCAGCTCGGAGGTGGAGCTAATGGATTGGGAGGCTGAAAGTTCGGTTGTGGAGGTTTTGGTAGCAGGGGGAATGGAGGATGTAGGTGTGATTGAAGTAGTGGCTACATTAGTAGGTGAGAGTGGAGGTGTAGGTGAAGAGGAAGTGGTCATGGAGGTAGATGCTTTAATGGGTATAAGCATGTCATTGGGTCAGTAAAGCATGTTACAAGTTTTGAAAGGTGATGGGTCAGCGGAATGGTATAGGTGTGTCCTTCATGCTCAAAATTTACACAATGATGCAAAGTGGAAGGAACACAACCCATAACATGAATCTAGGGTCTACCAAGCAACAGTTATATTGAAATTCCCCCTCCAAGATGTAAAATAACTTTGGAACTATATGAGGGCCCACGTGAACATGGAGGATGACAGTGCCAAGTGTAGAGGTGATAGTGTCATTGAATGAATGCAACATGATGGGATGTTTATGCATGTAATTGTCAGGTATGCGCATTTGAGTGAATGCATGGGAGGAAATGATATTAATGCTAGCACCCCCATCGATCATAACACATCATACACGTATATCATCGATGTGGACAAGAGATGAAGAGAGCTGGATCTAGGTCATCGGTTTGGTGTGGTGTGATCTCTTCATCTGAGAAGCTAAGGAGGCTACTTGGTGAGTAGGTGGAGGTGTAGATGAAGGTGATAATTTGGTGAGAGAGGCTACATGATGGGGTGTAATAATGGAGGCTATGGGTGTAGGGTCATTGGGTAAAACCTCAATAGATTGAAGAACCTCCATGAGAGCTTGATGATGGGATTTTGAGGTTTGGATGAGGTCATATAGGGACATTTTGAGGGGGATTGGTGTAGTTGTTTGAGCATCGTGCGTGTGTAACCCCATTAGAAATAGGATATGTGGGGCCATGGATAGTGATTTTAGGTGTGGGTGTAGATGGTATGTTGGGTATAGGATTGGTTGGTGGGTCGGTTGCCTTTTCCTTGCCTTTGTCCTTCTGAGCATGGGTAGCAACGTGGATCATGTTGATTTGAGGTGGGGAGGTAGGTGAAGTAGGTGAGCCATGAAAAGTATAGAGATAAGAGGGGAAAAAGCCAAATGGTGGGAAGGAACCTTGTGAGATGAGCTGGGCACACCGACATTTGGGTGGAGGTTTGGTGAGTTCTTTGATGTGAACCATGTTAATTTCAAATCTTGGGGGTGGTTCTAGGAGTTGTGGGGGTGAAGGTCTTGATTGTTGAGTAGGTAGTGAGGAAGAAGCTGTGGGAATGGGTGTTGGTGAAATGGGGTCCTCATCGAGAAGGTCATCATCGTCAAAGTTTTCTTTGAGGAGGACACAACTAGATAAGAATGGTTTTAAAGCTTTGTAGTTCTCTACATCGTGCCCTGACACATGATGGTAGGCACAAATTTTGGTGTCATCAAACCCCTTTGGTTTGGGTTTGAGAGGGTCATAAGGTCTGAGAGGTGGTAATGTGATGACAAAAGTTTCAAGGAGGTTGGTTAAAATTTTGGCATAGGATCTCATGCTAGTGGATCACAATGGGAAGTGAAAGTGGGTTTGGGTATAGGTGTGGCAAATTGTAGAGGTTGAGTCTTCACATGAGGGGAGTAGGTTGAGCTATGGTTTTAGGTGTTGGTGTGGTCTTAGGTGTTGGTCATGTTTTCTTGGGTAAGGGTATGGTAGATGAACTGGAAAGAGAGTGTGTGGTTGGTTTGACTACCTTATTGGAGGGTAGCAGATTTTTTCCTTAGGTTGCACCTTCTTGGGTAAAGGTGATACAAGCACATGAGATCTAGAGGGAAAAGTGGATGGTGGAAGGGGGCATGTTACCCATAGGGATAATGGAGGTGTTGTGAAGGTAGATGGCATGGGTCATGAAGGAGGCGTGAGGGAAAGAGATTGAAATGTTGGGGGTAATGTAGAAGCTATCGATGGTATTGGAGGTATGGGTGGTAAAGATGTTGTAGGTGTGGGCGGAAGTCATGTCGGGTGCTTGGGTATGGTAGAGGTCTGCGAGGGTGGAATGGGTTGCTGCATTTTTAGTTTACCGGAGTGGAGGTTTCTTAACCATGATGGAAGGGTGAGGTCTAAGATGGATGGAAAGGGTGAAGGTGATGAAGGTGTGATCGGTGAGGTTGGAGTATGAGTTCTATGGGATTTCTTTTGTTTGGGTGTCAGATTAAGCTTGGTGTTGGCTTTGGAGGATGTAGCTAAATCTAATTTGATGGGTGGATGAGTAAGGTAGGTGGTTGGGATGACCCCTAAGGTAGTTATAGGTTTAGGAAAGGAAGATGATGTAGGTGTGGGTTTGGATGTAGATGTGTGTTGGGTTATGGGTAGGGGTGTGAGTTGATCCATGAGTGGTATCGTAGAAGAATTTGTGATAGTTGTGGTTATGTTTGGTTGATTGGCTGAAATATTTTTGGGTAGATAGTGGAAGTGTCAGCAAGTGACCTCTGCATTTGTGTTGAGACAAGAAGTAGAAGACGCCCCCAAAGTAAGGCTCTATCCACATAATCTAGGTGATGGATAAGTGTGAGAATGACATTGTTGTAGGTGAGGTTGATGAGGATCAATGGAAATTCCATAAAATGTGTCTTAGAGATGGGGAATTTGCTAGCTTGGCTCCATGGGTAAGAGAGCCAAAAGTAAGTCCGTAGAGATCTTGGGTAACTAATGGAGAATGGTCACCTAGAGGAAAAGGTATTTCTACTGGATCCTTGATAGGTGGAGGAGAAAATGGGTGCTCCTCTGTGGGTGGAGGAGATAATGGGTGCTCCTCTGTGGGTGGAGGAGATAAACAAGAAAGCCTCTTTCGTGGGTCAGAGGGGTATCATGGGTGATGGCTCTCTAGGTGGAGAAGCCAAAGGTGAAATGGTCTTGATGTTAACAGGAGGCTCCTTCACAGGTGAGGGAGGAGACAAAGGGTGTTCCTCTATGGGTGGAGGAATAGGTGAAGTAGGTTCAAGTAGGTGGAGGACTTTGGGCTAGAATTTCTTCTATGGAAGGAATATGAGGTAATTGGGAAGTGGCTGGTGTGTCACTGAAAATAGCATGGACCTCGTGGGTATGGCTATCATGAGTTGAGGTCTCTCTGGTTTGATCAGAAGAAGGGGCATGATTAGGAAATGGTTTCTTGAAGATGTGTAGGTTTTGATTGGTAGGTGCGTTTGGATTATCCAAGGTTAGCTCACCTTTCTCGAGCATTTCTTGGACAATGTTCTTGAAAGTGATGCAATTTCCATCACTATGACCTTTTACCCGATGATAGTTGCAAAAGTCATGCTCTTTATACCACGTGGGTGTGGGGTGAGTAGGATCAAAACCAATGTGTGGTTTTATGGGAGGAAGGGTGATAGCCCCACTTTAATAAGATTTTCTAAGATAGAAGAATAAGGCTCCCCAATTGGGGTGTATTTTTGTTGTTCACATCTGAATTGAAAAGTCTAAATGGGTGAGAGATTAGATGAGGGCTAGCTTTGATTTGATGGATGAGTTGAGGCTGGCTTTTAGTACCACTTGTTTTAGCGGTTCCTTGGCTTTTGAATAATTGTTCTATGGTTTTGAAGAAGAAGAGGTATCATTTGGCTTAAATGTTGAGTTTTATTGTGTAGTTGGATTTTTTTTTCTTGATGGCCCGAATCTCTAGCTTTCGTGCCATGGTGAATGCTTCATGAAGGTTGGAAAGTCTGGACCTACAGGGTTGGTGAGATATGTCTAGCACAAGCCCGCGTGAAGAGCTCTATGAGTTGGTTTGTGGTAGTTGGAATGTGAGTTGATTGATTAGGCTACACCAATGAGCAACAAAATATGTGATAGATTCGTCATCATATTGATGTGTAGAGTAGAGGTCAGTCATGGTAACCTTCTTAATGACATTAATGGAGAAGTGATCCAAGAAGGCTTGGGCTACCTGATTAAATGAGAATATAGAGTGTCTAGGTAACCCACTATACCAATCTAACATGGGTCTAGTTAGAGACATGGGAAAGGTCCTCAGAAGTAGAAAAGCATCATCATGGGTGATCAAATAACACCCATGTTTGAAAGACCACAAATGTTGTTGTGGGTCTTCTTTTCTATTGAAGCGATTAAATTTAGGCATTTCCCAATGTATGGGATATGGATGAATAGGAATGGATGGGTGGATGGGCTCATTACAAATCTCATCGTAGGTGAGAGAGTTGTGTGCAGAAACCGATGCCTCAATGTCTACATCTTGTCCATCATTAACTTGATTAGGTCATTGGTAGGTTGTGATGTATGGTACCTCTATAGTGTAAGGAGGTTGGTGTTGGGCATATGATGGAGGTGGCATTCTAGTATATGGTGCTACCATATAGGTAGATTGAGAAGGAGGAAGTGAAATAGGGGGTACGTACCCAGAATGAATGATAGATGAAATGGGAGGCTGCTTGATAGTACGTATATGGAGGTGGAAGGGTCATGGTGACCCTAGTGGTAATGGGGGCTAAGGATTGTGGAATAGAAAGAACAACGTTTTGAAAAGGGGTAGGGGTCACCGACACCGGGGGTGGTTATGTAGCTATGGGTATATGTGAAACAATAGGCATGGATGAGGTTATGTTCTAGGTGGTTGGAAAAGGTATATTGGATGTGGTGGGTGCAATAGATGTGGCAGACGTGGTGGTCATAGCAGGTATGGGGCCCAACTACGAAACGACTAGGGGGCAAGGTAGGTGTGGGTAGCATGGAGCCAGAGGAGGTTGGAGACAGAAGTAGGAGTGAGTGTCGAGGGGATAGATATGGGCATGCCATATATCAACTGACCCAAGGCATCTCAAGTGGATGAGTGGGAAAGATAAAACTGCAAGGCGGTAGGGTTTTGGTCAAGGAGTCATGTGAACTCCTCATCTCTGTGGCGATAGTGATAGGTTGGGTAGGATCCATGGGTGATAAAATAGAAGGTGGTGAAGGACTAGGTGGGAGTGGTTGATGACTGGCGTGGAATATGAGGGCATTTTCTTGGCTTTGGGTCAACACCATGTGAACAAGTACTGATGTGGTAGGACTGCTTTCTATAAATGACACAGAAATATAGTAAAAATAGGAAAAAAACAAGTGGTGGTAGGTGAATTGGAGTTAAGATGTCAGCTAGAAAAATTACACAGGCTAACCGATGTCGGTTAGGGTAAACTAACGCCGGTCATAGTTAACCACTATCGGTCACTGTGGAGAATGGACAGTTTGTCAAAACAAGGTAAAAGGCCAATAATTTGCCAAGTATGCAAGTTGTTGATGGAATTTACCAGAAAATGAATATGATAAGAGTGACAGAGACTTTGAATAGCAAAGAAGGTGAAACAGGTGTCCTTTTGGGTAGGTTAACCAAAAGAATATTAAACTAATGCCGGTTGGGTGAAACTAATGAAGGTCAAAGGATAACCGGACGATGGTTGCTAGACAACACGGTTCTTATGAAATTGAAACAATGATGAAGAAAATGTGGTTGTGAGTTAAAATTAGATGTGGAATCAAACCTAGAATTATGAGAATGATGAGAATATGGTCAGGCACACTCAGATGAAGTTGGAATACACCAACTGTGATGAGGAGCGTGCGCAAAGGAAAATAAGAAAATGAAGAACGTGACCTCTCACCTCAAAATGCAAGCCAAGTAGAAACACTAAGAAAAATATGATCCTAAGAGTGTTTTTTCTATTATGTTTGTTTAGCTTATGCTATTTAAGGACTGACTCATGAACTTTAGAATAGAATTTTTGGTGAGGATGGCTTCCTACGAAGAAGGAGATCTATAAGGAGAGGTTTTAAGTTATGTTATGGTGGGGGCGGTCCGTCCTCTGATGGGATACTGGACAAAGATAACCAAGTGGGCGGCCCTTATACCGTGATCGTGTGATCACCTACAACTTCTTCTAGGAGAGATGTTGTTTAAGAATGTGTGTATTTTCAATTTTGTGATGTTTGGTAAGACTCGAGAGAGAGAGAGAAAGAGAAAGAAGTGCTTTTCTATGATTCATTTGTCAACCATCAGCTAGGAATGACTTCCAACATATAGGTTTCCCTCAATTAATGTGAGCTAATGTAGTAAAGTAGAATGAAATGAAATTAATTTTAAACCCAAATTGAAATGTTGAATTTGATGACACAAAAAGATGAATAGGAGAAGGGATGCTCTTTCACTAATGTGATACTAATGAAAGGGAAGAAGTGTTCTTTTTAAAGCACCAAAATATGATTTCTTTTAGACAATAGAAGAAGAGAAGGTTCCAGGGGAGAAATTTTAATGTAAGAACCTTTTAGAAAGGAAACAAACATGCAACTTTTCACCTAGAAATGAAAGAATGCAAAGAACCCGAATGGGTCCCACCTAGGCGTGCCAAAATGTTTCACTTGATTCTAGAGTGTTTCTTTGAATGTTGATGAAATAGATAAGGGTAAAGGGCTAGGAGGAATACCTGTCAAAATGTTGGTTGTAGGTTGTTGTGCAGTATGAATTCTTGATCCATAGCTGATCGTGAGAGCTTCCTTTTTGCTTGGAGGAACTACCTGAAATGGAAAACAAGACCACCAAATAAAAGTTAAACAATATATATGCAAGTGGACTACCTAGTGTATGCTAGATCCAGGAAGTGTGATACTTCTAGATGGTTGTCAATCCACTATTTAAAAACAACTTAATGCTAAAAATAAAGGAAATCCTACTGTAGTTAAAATGATTTAGGTATCTCATTCATCTACAATAAGAAAATTCATTCACAACAGGCTAAGCTATGACTGAATCTGAAGGTCAAGGTCTCTGTCAAAATATAGGTATTAGTTAGGGTTAGGTTTTGGGTTGTTTTGGGTATTGGGTAGAGAGTGGAAGCTCTATTCTTGGTTTCTGGTAAAAAACACAGAGACCGACATTGGTCTAGTATGATCGATGTCGGTTTAGGTTAACCGGTGATGGTTGTGGGTAACCGGCGTCGGTATGGTCGTGGTACATGAAACTCAATAAAAATTTGGTGGGGTGATAGATTTGAGGCTAGATGGAAATGGAAGGAAATGGCAAGGTTCGTGTGGGTCTTAGGTATGCACAAGAATGATTAAAATCTAGATATGGGTAGTTCAAGGGTGTGGGTAAAAGGATGGTCAAGTTTGCATGGAGGTAAAATGGTGGTGGAATGAAATGGGAGCAGAAACTAATAACAGAAGTAAAAGAATCTACCAAATGATAAATGGACAAGTGTTAGTTAACAAAGCACTTACTATTTTTACGAGCTTGATGTTTGGTTGGTAATGGTGGGTGATCAAATGGAAGGAACTTGATGTGGTGTTGGCACTTCCCTCTATGCTCCCACTGTGAAGCTAGATGGCTGTGGGTGCTTCGATGTCTGGCTATGGGTGCTCTGATGCATGTACGAATGCTCGTTCTACTTGCATGTAGCTTTGGTTTTTTCTTGTTCTCAAAAGATATGTCAATCTCTCATAAATGTGCCAACCTCAAAATAAGGTTGTTTTGGGGTTAAATGGTAACCGACGATGGTGGTTCTTGGTTGACCGATGGTGGTTTAGGGTAACCGGCATCGGTTAGGGTGGGATTTCCTAGGTTTACTAAAATGGGCAAGATCCCTTTGATTTTCTAGGATCTCGTTCGTTTCCTTCACATATTAGAATAGAAGCTTCCTTTCTAATGGGTGGGAATGTGGTTAGAGGGAATGTAGGCTTTGATTTTTAGGTTTTGGTAGGTCTTAGTTAGTTATGGACAACTAAGAATAGTAATAATAGGTCTTAGGTGAGGTGGATGTGTGGGCCTTATCTCAATTAGGATATTTAAATAATAAATATTGTGAGATAATGAATTAAATTAATTAAATTAATATTAGAGTGAGATGAAAGGGGCCATGGTTAGGTGAATGTTTGCAAGGTTTTTGTTTGACAAGGGACCTATATTCTATGAATACTATAATTACTCTTCAATGATTTGACTATATAGTCAGCCCATTATCTATCAAGTCTTATCTTTGTATAAAAGGCTTGGAATAAGATATATATGTTTGTTGATAAAACATTTTATTTGATTACTAAAATATTATTATATGTATATCAAATGACACTTGGGGATGCCTTTTTGTTTTTATTAGAGATTTCCAATATTGATTGCATCTAATAAATATTTTAGTAGTATAATGTGCTAAAACGATTTCAACATATATGTAATGTAACATGGTTAGTTGTTATTCCTATTATGTTGTTTATCATGCCTCTAATAATGTTGATGTTGTGTTGGATATATAGCTAGATTTATGGTCAATTATTGATGCATGTGCCATCACTTGAAGCAACAAAGAATCTATGTGATGTTAATTGTTCTCTTCTATGTGAAGGTCGATTGTTCTTGACAAAAAATCTAGTTCAACATCAAAAATTATGTTGTAGATATTTTCCCGAGCCATTGTGTGTTGGGAACTACTGCAAGTTTTGTGCCTTATTGGGCCTATCAGAGTTGTCATTGAGGGGGAGTGTGCATGACAATGCCACCTCTTAATGACTTATTATAAAAGACCCAGGTTAAATTTTAAGAGTGGATCATGACCACCTGATTTTTATGTAACAAAGTGATCCTTTAAGGATTGGTTACACATGGTTGTAACATTATATGTGAACTGTAAGTCTCATGAGAAAATGCATAAGGTAGTTCATTGTAAACTTCCAATACTTCCTCCATTTTGTAATAAGTAAATGTGTCACTCTATGTGAAGTTACTTGTAAATCCCAATGAAGATTTAGTTATGGGTATGCTTTAGTTTATAAAAGGCTCCATAATTTTATGTAAGTCTTTATATGTAAGGAAATTGTCTTAAGAATTTTTGAATGGGAAGATCTATTGATTTCCCTTGTTTGTATGTTATCTTGAATCATCGTTGCTGATTTAAGGATATGTAAATCCTTTGTAGAAAAAGCTAAAGTCGTAATGTCCGGTTTTGTTTTCTCCAATTAACATTAACAGGAGTTTCAAGGTGTTAATGTCAAGTGGGGATACCATTTGGTGGACCACCACTTAGACAACCCCTTGTCTTAAATATTATTTTAATAATCTTAGTTGGTCTTTCACAGCTTTGAAAAGAGTGAAGCGGTATAATCGCTCACCCATCCTATATAAATAGGATGATACCTCATGGGATTGCTTAATTTTTACTAATGAGATAATAGACAAATTGATCTAAGCTTAAGCTACATATTTGAGCTATTATACGGTGAGACAAAAACTATTATTGTTTTTACTATGAGCGAGGAGTGATGTGGAAGTGTTGGGATAAACTATTAAATTCTTATTACGAGATAGTGCTTTATCGGTGGAGTTTTTTCCTTTGGGTTTCTCCACTTAAATCTGGTGTCTCTTGTCTCATTTAATTTCAACTATTTTTATTTTCTTTCATTCATGATTTGTTAATTGTTATATACATATGTAAACATATGGTTAATGTCTACACATTATAATCTATAATCTTCAACTATTTACTTGTGGATCTATAATTCTTCAATTGTGTCTTCCTAAATTTGTTCCAACATGGAGGAAAAGGCTCACATCCCTAGAATCCCCCACATCAACCTCAACAATTTTATTACAAGATGTACCTCCACTTGCCAAAATATAGAGGTATTGAAGATGTTATAAAGCATGTGCACAACCTGTGCACTATTATGGCACGCTAAAGGAATATCTACTTTAGATAGGAAGGTGAGTCAGTTTTCTACTACTCTTCAAGGGCGTACACATAGCTAGTATAGAAATTATGACCCACACCAGATCATTGCAGTGCATTATGATGTTTTTCACTCTACATTTTTAGTCAAGTTCCATATCCCAGAGTTTGAACAAAAGAGTATCAGCGTGCTTAAGGAAATTAAGGCTTATCAAAAAGTGTTCGAGAGTATGACGCACATTTTTTAAAAAAATTCTAAAGTTTTCTTATGACATTCACCTATTCAACATACACAATTATTTTTTGGGGGTTATTAAATCCTTGTAGAGGGTGATATCTAATAAGAATTTTGTAGATCCGAGTGATTCTTTGGAAGTAGCTCTGCATGATGAGGTAGTTGGGATTGTTAACACATGATTAATCTCATTTCTAGAAGTGCATATTATAGCTATGGTGAAATACTTGGAGGAGCTCTATGCTAATTCAGCTCATGAGATGCACAAAGTGGGATATGGTGTACTGATTGTGAGGTTGAAGGACATACTAAGGGTAGTTGTCCTTGAAAATTAGTGCACACCATGTTGTTCGATTTTAGGTTTGTCACCTAGACCATGATACGAGTATATGTTCTCTTTTGTAGTGCGCGATCTAGAAGAATGTATCTATGTATTGTAAAATTTCTAAAACTCATACTCATGATACTATAAACTGTAGATTAATTGATCATATACATGAATCCATTGAAACTAATGTGCCCTAGAATGGTATAAAAAGTGGATATAAGGAACAAGGAGAACAACATAATAATGGGGATAACATGAATAGATGCTTCTATGGTGGATATAAAGTGAGGTTGTAGTGATGAAAGACGAGGATTTCCTAGAGGAACTTGTTTTACTTATGGATATCCTGATCATTATCAGCGTGAGTGCCCTTAGAATTTTGTTTTCTTATGGTGTGGAAAACAACATAAGTTTGAAGAATGTATAGACTTATATGAGAATACGGAAAAATAAAAAAACAAAGAAAGACAAGGCAATGACCATGATGAAGATGCAATACACATATAGAGATCAATGGATGCCAAAGGTGGGGCTGAATTCTAAATTTTATCCTCTATTAGTTACTATATGCACAGAGGCTACACACACTCATGAACTTCGAAGTATAAGTCAACTATAACAAAGCAAGAAGGTATTAATGTAAAGTTCCCTAATGTTAAACATTAGAAATAAGTGTACTTAGAGACTATGGATGTTATCAGAAATCTAGAAGGATAAATTCATAGCTTGAAAGCAACAGCACGTGTAATGGAACAAAAAAATAAGGTTGAAATCCCACAAAAGGATGTATATGATTTGAAGTAATTTTTTAGAAAGTTGCACCAAGAGAACATAATACCTTTGATAGGAGAATGATTGAGAGAGAAAATGTTACACGCAGTAATAAGTGTGAGAGGTAGATCCTTCATGAAAATCTACCTCCACATAATCATGAGTATGAAAAGGGGATTACATTGAATGTAGTTATTGATGGATGGATTTTGAGAAACATTCTGATAGTAATAGGTGCATAAGTTAATGTACTCACATTAGATGCTTGGAATCAGATGGGTAGACCACCATTACTAGCCTTCCTCGAATGTGTTGTATATGGAAAATAGAACTAGGGCTAATCCTATTGGGGTATTAAAATATGTGACTATTATGATTCAGGGAGCCAAGTTTACTGGGAATTTGAATTATTGGAGCTCGCGGAGGTAGATAGTTTCCCAAAGATTACTTGGGTGCCCTTAGTGTTATGAGAATAATGTAGATTTGCACTTCAATAAGGGGTACATTAATGTTGAGAACAAAGAAGAGTGAGTCATTATACCTTCGACTAATCCAAAGGCTGCCCCATATGTTGAGAATTTGAGCGATGAAGACTTGAATAGGATAGACGTGCATATAATTAGAGACCCTAAGATGATTGATCCATCTTATGAAGGAGTGATACAATGGGATGATTCTCATTTAGTTAGTGATACTACAAGTATTTCTTGTGATAACTGGGCACATGGAACATATGAAGTAGTTGGGTGAGAGGTTAATAATAAAATTATTCACATGATTAGGTTGTGCATGTTTAGGCACTTGAGTTATAACCAGTACCTTGGTACCTTTGGTGAAGGAAATCCTTACGTATTTCTAGGCACCATGAAATCTCATTGGATGGACGTTGGTGACTGAAGAAATATGTTGGTTTATAATCTACGCAAGACAACAACACACTAATGGGATACACATATGGACAGCCTATTATAAAGGCATGAGGTGAGAATCACATTTTCTATGAGGTTTCTAAGGAGCAATGTACCTTCACAGATATACAAATTCCATGGGAAGGATTCTTCTTTGTACTATGTTTAGAAGTGTGAGAGACTCTAGATGGACGGGTATGAGGCCTTACCATCATCACTCTTGGTACATAAGTTATATGCCACCCTAAGAGGCTACGTGCACACATGGTATGTCCATGTAAAATTGACATGGGAAAAAATTAATTGGTTAGAGATGACCTCATGTATGATTCATACTTTTGATTACTTTTCTACTAAACCAATGGTCAATGAAGAATTGTAGATTATGAAGCGCCTTAATTTGGGAGATAGCACAAAGGTTGAGGAACTTATTTTAGACATGTTTGGAGAACTATATTTGGAGGTGTGCCTTGACCTTGAAGAGTGAAAGGAACGATAATTAGATCGTACCAAGCCAAGAACACAAATGCTAATCAAACACCACGATCAATAAGATGAAAGCAATTCATCGAATAGATTTACATAAAACCTTTGAACACAAATGAGCAGCAATATCATATATTATTATGGAACTCAATGTAATACATTGAGAATGGGCCTTCCATAAATAGGCAAGGAATAACAATCTAAGAACCATTCAAGGTTGTAGATCAAGCCATAAATCAAGGAAATAACTAGTCATTAAAGAACTAGTCAAGACCATAGATTTAGGAGAGAACTAGACATCAAGGATCTAATTAATACCATAGATCAAGAAAATAACTATACCTAACAACTAGATAATATCTCCTAATATCTAAATAAGATAAAATAAATATCCACACACATAAGTGGGTGAGGATAAATACAATAAAGGTAAATAAATTACCTAGGTGAACATGAGCTAAGGTAAATACCTAGTTTAACACCCCCCAAATGAAGCTAGGGGCCAAAAATAGAAGTGGTGTGTCCACACAAGATGAGTCCTAGAAACTAGGCCTAATGAGGTACTCATGTACAATAAGCTGGAAAAAATGGACACCCCAAGGTACCCAAAACTAGTAACAACAAAGTAAAGAGAGAAAAAATATGCTGCAAGGCATCCCAAGAAGCTCAGCTAAAAAAAATCATACAATGCTAAAGAAGTTTGGTGTGCATTGTGGTCGAATCCACTTCTCGATCACAAAACTCAAAAAAAAGCTAGCACTGGGCTTTACTAGAATAGCTCCATATAAGGAGAATGTCAATGGAGTGATGTCGAAAGTGCAAAAACAAACACCAAACATAATGTGATCAACTGCTACAAATAGGTGTGCCACAATCCAAGAATAATAACCAAAGCAATAAGGTAAGGACACAAAATCTAGAGTGTCACAATCTAAGAAAATCCAAGGTAACAAGGCAAGGACAAGAAACCCGAAGAAGCGGGATCAACACCACACCCTCCCATACTACTGAATGGGTGGAGTGAAGCTACAAATCTATATGAGTTGCCAAAAATCAACTACTTGAACACTGAAAAATAACACCGGAATTCACGAATAGATCCCTCACAAGAGACCTTTGTCAAAAATGCCAAAAGCATAAAAATACAGATACAAAATCTCTTAACAAATAAGAGAGATACACTATACCCGCTAAAGAAAAATGCTCAAAACAAGAAGCATCACAATGCGAAGTTATAGAAAGTGGAGCAAAAGGTCGAATGGTGGGACGAGCCACACACTGTAGAGTCCTCTTAATGAATGCCTATGTTGCTGCCACGAGTGATCAGATATCAACCCAAATCAACATAAATGGATGAAGAAGATGTTTGTATATGACTTGGTGTAAAATGCACAATGGGTGCATGCAAAAGAACATCAGAATGTGTGTCAGGTTGATCATGTTTAACAGCTGAAATCTCAGGTTTCTCAAGCCTGAGTGAAGGTGTAAAACTCATGTGTTGCTCATGATCCTCAAAAAGAGTCAAGCGAACAAAAAAAGGAGCTCTGTCAATGTGTGATCCTAATGAAGTATCTACTCGAAAACCAATGTCATGACAAGAATTCTACTTAACATGTGGAATAGAGGAAACAATACCCTATGAATGTCTGCCAATGACTCCGCTAGTGAGACCCATAGAACAGAGCATGCAAGAACTAAATGTAGTGGTATGCTTCTTAAAAATCCATGCAACTGAGTAGAAGTAGGATACACAACATGTGGTATTGTAATAGGCACAGATGTGGAAGAGCATGTAGTAACAAGCCTCATAGGTTTAGAAGCATCAAAAGCTAGTTCAGGCTCAAAGAATGACAGATCAATGTCAGTGGATATAAGAGAAACGGCTGCAAGTGGACTAGGAGCATGGATATGGTTGTCCACAATATGATGGTGATGTTATAGGCTAGCAAGTTTGTTCTGCAGGAGTGTATTATTGTATCCTTATCGTGAATGAGTGATTGTAGAAGAGAATTTCACTTCTTGAGTGATCTATTTTCTTCCACAAATTTTACAATATCCTCTTGAAGTCCACATACTTCAGAGAAAAGCATATCATTCTCATAATCCATGATAGGTACAAACTACAACTCCCAAAAATTTAGGACATCGGGCTCAGCTGAAATTGCATCCACAATTGATTACAACACTCCTCCATATTTGGCACTTTAAAAATATAGTTTAAGTATCAAAATAAATAAATCCAATGGAAATAGCATGAAAAAACAAGCACTTTTTGCAAAAATGGCACTCAAAACCGAGTTACCGATCAAAAGTTACAAGCTTTTTAATATTTTGCTCTGTTATTTATTTTAGTTACCACTAAAACAAAATAAATTGTTGTTACCTTCACCGCACAAAAAAATTAAAGGGTGCTGAAGCTAAGCACCTATTAGTAGGAATCACAATCTTTAAGCCCTCATATGACCATGCCATATGACCAAGCTTACTATTTTGGGGTGTGTCGCATGTTTTTGAGAAAGTCGCATCCAACTGCCTCTTCTGGAAAAAATTACTATTTCTAGAATGTGTAGACAGTGACCTTCATTGCCGAAAATAGCAACCTGTGGATTTGCCCAAAATAGCAAAAAACATGCACAACATCCGTGGACCCCTGCCAAAAAAGGAAATATTTGAAAACCTTCCTGGATGCAAACCAAGATAGATACGATGCACCAGAAAATTACCCTTCGCATATCTCAAGAAATCCAAAAGACCCAAAAAAATCCCATGGTTTTTCCCTTCACGACATGGATCCCGAGGCATACTAGTGTGCTTCCCTACAACAATGCAAAAACCTAGAAAAAACGACTGCCTCTAGAAATGGTCAAGTTTATAGTCGATCTTAGGGTTTTCCCACCTTCCAGATCCAATGGAAGCCTTTGTTTTACATAAAAATGCATACAGCAACAAAATATGACCAAATCCCAAATATATGAATATACAATGAATTTATTTACAAAATAAAACTTACAGACGGATGTCAACAACAATCTCAACTCGATACCATGAAAGGAACAATAATCGATCATACAAGGCAAGAACACAGGTGTTAATCAAACACCACGATCAATAAGATGAAATTAATTCGCCGTAATAGCTTTATATAAAATCTTTGCAAAAAAAAAGAAAGCAATATCATATATTATTATGGAACTCAATGCAATACATTGAGAATGGGCCTTCCTTAAATAGGCAAGGAATAACAATATAAGAACCAGTCAAGGTCGTAGATCAAGCCATAAATCAAGGAAAGAACTAGTCAATACCATAGATCAAGGAAAAAACTATACCTAACAACTAGATAATATCTCCTAATATCTAAATAAGATAAAAGAAATATCCACACACATAAGTGGGTGAGGATAAATACAATAAAGGTAAATAAAGTACTTAGGTGAACATGAGCTAAGGTAAATACCTACTATAACAAAGAAACCGATGAAGAAGAAATGGTCCACACTTGGGAAGAAAAGGAAAATGGTAAACTGGTATGCACAATAAATGATGATGATGATGAGTATGACAACTTGAATTTTAACCACACTCGAAGGTACGGATGAGGTGATGGGCACAACAGATGAGAAGGAACACATATATCATAAGCCTATTAAAATAAATAAGGTTAACATTAGGATAGATGCAGAGCCTAAATAAGAAATTATTGGTGATTATTGGTTATAGCAAGAGGTGGATAAGATTATTGAGCTCATGTGTGAATTTAGGGAATTATTTCCATGAGGATATCATAAGGTAAAAGTTGTACACCTTTCTTTAGATGAGATGAGAATTAAAATTAAATAAGGTGTGCACCCAATCAGGAAGAGACCTTATAGGATGAATCCTAATATGTGCGTTAAGGTGAAGGAAGAAATTGATAAGATGTTGAAGTCTAAAATAATTGAGCCCATTCTGGGAATATGAATGTGTGAGTCCCATGGTCATTAATATTAAAAGGGATATGTGTGGACTATAGAGACTTAAATGCTTCATGTGTTATTAATCCTTTTCAAACCCCGTTTACTAAGGAGATCCTAGAAAGAGTTACAGGGCATGAGATCTACTCTTTTACAGATGGATTTTCAGGATATCATCAAGTGCACATAGCAAAGGAAGATCAGGAAAAGATAACTTTCACCACCGAGTGGGGAAGTTTTGCATACATAGCTATGTCCTTTGAAATGAATAATACACCTACATTATTTTCACACAATTTTGTGCAAGCATTTCAAGACTTCATTCATAAGTTTTTACAGGTGCATCTCAATTATTTGACCATGTATGGTTTGGTTAAGGACCATTGTGAAAATTTTAGGCTTATGTTTGAGAGGTGCAGACAGTTGAGCATCTCTCTAAATATTAATAAATGTATCTTTACAACACCTTTTGGCACTTTTCTTGGGCATATTATTTGTAAGGAAGGATTGTTGGTAGATCCGCCAAGGTCATTGTGATCTTAGGTGTGGAAGAACCTAACAATCAAAGTGAATTGCATGGATTTCCTAGTCATACAGGGTATTACAGAAATTAATTAAGGGTTATACAAATATTTTCATGCCCTTGGAGGAAATTTTGAAGGCTTAGGGAAAATTCTATTGGGGTGAGGCACAAAAAAGTAGGATTTTGAAGCATTGAAGGAAAGGTTAAACACTACACCTATTTTTCACTTTCTTTGTGGGAAAAACCATTTCATATTCATGTCACTACTTATGGGATGGAGATTGGCATCGTGTTAACAAAATAAGGTGAATGAGTTGTAGAACACCCTATTTTTTGCAAGTAGGAAATTGACACCAGCTGAACAAAACTATACCACTACTGAGCGTGAAATTTTTTCCATGATTTACGCATTGCACAAGTTCAGATAATACTTATTGGCTACACTGTTTATTTTCTTTACACACCATATGAAACTTAAGTATTTGGTCAATAAACCCATGTTACAAAGGAACATTTGCAGGTGGATACTACTATTTCAGGAGTTTTAGTTTATAGTGGTTGTGAAACCAGAAAGCAAAACTCAGGTGTGATCACTTGTCAAGGATCAATTCTAGTGAGGGCATGTAGAGCATTGAGGAAAAAATTCTGGATGCACAACTCTTTAGATCAAATTGTGCACCCACCTAATTGGAAGATATTACGTCTTTTTGCACATTTGATAGGTGCCTGAGGGAATGAAGACTTCAAATAAAATCCAACTTATAATACATGTAGCACCTTACTAGTTAATAAGTGGAGAAGCTGTACAAACTTGGTTGGGATAAAGTTTTACATTGGTGTGTACTAGAGCATGAGTGTGAGGCAATCATGGTGGGATTGCAATAGGTCATTATGCAAGAAATGTCAATGTGTGTAATATTTTTATGGTTGGATTATGGTGGGAAAATTTTTATAAGGATGTCAAGGAATATTTCAAGGCATGTGATCATTTTCAATACCTTAGGAAGCATGGAATTAGAGATGACATGCCTCCGAGGCCTATTGTAAGTGCTAAACCTTTTTAGAAATGGGAAATTGAATTTATGGGTCCTATTTCCCCACCCGCACATAGGACTGGCGCACACTATATTATAACTTGTATAGACTAACTAACAAGGTTAGTAGAAGAAGCACCTACAAAGGGTTATACGGTAGCTACAACAATGAGGTTTCTACGGGAAAAATTATCGTAGGTATGGATGTCCGTTGAGCTTGAAAAGTTATAGGGAAGTCATTTTCTTAATGATACTATTAGAATACTATTGGATAAGTCTATGGTGGCACACCACAAAACAACACCCTATCACCGACATGATAATGGTACTACCGAGGCTTTCAAAAAAATCTAGGACATGCATTGACAAAAATCTATGATCTTGGAAGGAAATATTGGGATGATAAAGTATTTGTTGTACTTTGCGCATACTAGAATAATTACAAAAAGGTTGAGCGATGCCACACCCTTTCAATTGGTGTTTGGCGTGGAGGATGTATTTCTTATAGAATTTATGTTTCCATCCCTGCGTATTGCACACATAGGAGGATTGGATAATGAACAAGTTATGGAAGAGCGCATAGAAAATTTGATGTAGTTGGATGAGCAACATGTTATTTCTTAGTAGATCCAGAAGATAGAAAAAGCAAGACAGAAGGCATGACGTGATAAACATATTTAGAATAAGTAATTTGAGGTGGGAAATATTGTTCTTCTATATGATTAAAATTTTGTGTGCCACCACGAGAAGTTGAAAGTTCATTTGTTGGAACCCTTTGTTGTAACAAAGATATTGGAATCAAGTGCTTATCAGTTATAGGCATTAGATGTCACTTTGTTTCCTGGTTACTTCAATGGGAGTAGGCTAAAGCCCTACTATAAATAAGTCTTCTTAGTGTTTGTAATAAGGTATTATTTCCATTTACCTTGGGTTTCCCTTTAATGCATTTTCTTTATATCTATTTCCTTTCATCATTGTTATGTTTTGTCAATTTAGTTTGGTGTTGTGATGTAATAATTGCACTTGCGTGCTAGTAGTTGATTACTATCTATTGATTTTATGTGTAAAGGACCACACATATATTTAGTGTGGGGTAGATTATAAGAAAAAGCACGCATATGAGATTTGATGTTTATAGTGGCCTAAGAACTAAGGATCGCATGCATCAATGATGATGTTGGTTGCTGAAGTCTAGTGATAAGGTGTCATAAGAAGGATGATGATAATAAGGACAATGTCCAAAGGAAAATCCACATATGATGAACAAGGGAGTAGTGTAATGCACGGTAGGTAGTGGCATGGGGAAATACTTGGTATAAGAAGCAGAGGTTTATGTACTTCGACACATGGAGTGCATGTAAGGAGTTACGTAGTGGTATAAGTAGTTTTTATTCCCGAAGGTCAGTAGCTAGAATGTGGGATGAAAGTGTGATGGAAACTATGGAAAAGGAGGGAAAAAGTGGAAAATATGAATTAAATGCAGTATACGGTGGTAGTTGGCAAGTAATTAATGTAGGTAAAATTTGAAAACCTATAAATAGAGCATCGAGGTAAAATCATTTTTACCTTACCTTCCATGAAATTTGTCGGTGTTTTTACGACCTAGGGAAAACTTGAGAAATTTGGTAAAAACTAGAGTGTCGATTTCGAGAATCTAGAACCAAAATGTGAAGGAGAACACAACCAAGTGAGGAGTGAGTTCCATTGGAGGAAATCCTACAGGTTGAGATGGTGTGGTGTGGATTTGGAAGGAATCATGAATTTTCTATCTAGAGTTTCAAGAATTAGGGCATGAAACACATAAATTGAACTAGAGAGTATAACAGTTGTTACACTTTGAAGCTTTGTGGCAAGAGGCTTATAGTACTAAGGTAGAGAAAGGAACAAGGTGAGAATTCAATTTTAGATTAATGAAATTGATCCAAAGAATGCACTGATTGTGTCACCAAATAAGAAGGGAAAGGGAAAATAAAATCCAACACCTACCATAGATATCCAGGAAGAATGGTACAAACATATCAAATACCCAGATGGAGTGTTGATGGGAAAGGAATGGGTGTCTCATGTCAATAACATGGCTATGATCAACTATAATCATCACACGAGACTTAAGGACATGCAACATGACAACAGAAATTGTTCAACCAAAAAAGGAGAGAACCTTAGATGATAAGTCCGTGTATGATGATAAGGGGAAGAGGTTATTAGAGAAGGCTGGGATGTTGTAGTTATACGAGCTTCCATTCTTTGGGAATCCTAAGATATTATATCAATGGTTGATGTCACGCTTCCATGAGGAATTTTCTACTTTGTAAGCCAAAGGATGTACATTACCACACAATTGATTGAGAAATATACTAGTTTGATTGGTATATGGGTCGCATTTGATGAATACCTAGCATGTGATGCTGAGGTAAAGAATATTTCTATGGATTTTAACTATAAAAATGAGGGTGCATAATGTATATCAGCAAACTTAGTGATCCTATCATGAGGATGGCCACACACTTTCTCACAAAGTTGAATGAATAGGAGATGTGGACTCAAGTAAATAAACGTTAGTTGCATGTATGTAAGAAGATAGTATAAGGAATAATATATAACATAACTTCATTCATAGCAGAGGAGATCACCTGAAGTCAGTGCATGATAGAGATAAAATCATATTTGTAAATGTTTCATTAGTGGAGATGTTCTCTCGAGACTCGGGTGCCCGATGGACCAAATCATAAGATATGGGAGTATCGTCAAGAAGATCCCTCCTTGTAAAATTGTTTACAAAATATACCGTGACTCAGTAACACCAAAGCATACAAGGTGTGAATAAATAAATGGTACAAAAAAATGTGCTATGTATTCATCACGAATGGATAATTCTAAAGGAGTTACCTACTCTTGTGGATGGGATTTTTGATTTTGCAATCTATCAACAATTCTATATTAGGTGGTTCACATTAATTGATCGTACTAAGAGCCCATGTTGTAAACTCCTATTTGATTTTACAACGTAGTACTTTCTTAGTATTATAAATAGGTTTAAGGAGGTGTGGAAGTTGAGACTTGATATAAGAAAATTTGATAAGTAACACCATGAAATGCTTCGAGACACTGCCTACCCCAAGGAGCACGCTTATTAGGATGATTATGTATTAAAGAGCATTCATTTGAATAAACTAGTTACATTACCAAGAACCTTGGTAATCGTAATAAAGATATATATATATATATATATATATATATCAAACCATGGGTTGTTGATGGAGTATTCGTGGAATATTATATTACTATCCGTTAGGATCCCTCTACACGTAAGAATGTTGAATAGAAGAAATGAGTGCGCGAAGAAATTCCCACTGTCAGTGGCAGTGAGGGAGGAAGTAAAGATAAGACTCCTAGTTCTAACACACTTGCAGGGACAAACATCGAACATATGGAGTAAGGGATAATCACATATACAAGAAGGAATCCTACTATAAGAAGGTCTCTAGTATAGAAGAAATAGAGAATAGTACCTAGCTTGGATTCTGAGGAGACAAAGAGATAGAAAGAAGAAGAAGAGGCTGAAAGTGAGGAAGAGTTGGTAGGAAAGGTGAGCCCACATGTGTACACCATTGATGAATCAGATGAAGAATTCCAAAGTGAGCACTATGAGGACACCCATGTTATGGATGTGGATAAAGGAGGTATTGAGGCACCCGTCATAAAAAACACATAAGAAAAAATGGAACCAACTACATAGTATGGGGAAAGGTGCACCCCAATCCCGAGTTAGAATATGGGGTGGTGAAGGAAGCTACAGAAATTATCCAACATCTAGTGGAGCATGAGGTAGCTCAAGGAAAAGGAGAAAGGAGTGAAGGAAAACTCGAGTCATTAAGCTTGACGACATCTCTTATGGTAGGTTTCTTGAAGGGTGTTCATGGAAAGAATACGAGGCCAAGGTATACTCCACAGGTGTCAATCATGCAATGTGTTGAAAACCCAAATAATTTTTTTTGTGCTAGGTATCAGAGTATGATACCTCGGGATCAATTATTTTGCTGGTAATTTTTAGTAAGGATGAGGCACTACCACACACAAGGAATATGTTATCTTGGGTGCTTGAGTCACATATCAATGATCCAAAGTTCGAGGTAAGTGCTCACTCATTAATAGATACTAGAGAAGTGGAAACCTCTAGTGATACATATCCAATAGTGGATTCCCAGCAATTATCATACGAACAAGCATGCAATGCAATGAATAAGTTATCGGTGGAGGTTGGTGCCTGAATTTTTTATAAGAATAGCAAAATATGATTTATGCAGAGGGAGTTGGATGAAAAGAATAAGGAAATAAGAGAAAGAGACAAGGAGATAAAAGAGAAAGATAAAATTATTGTGCAATTAAAACAAGAGTTAAGGGAAGAAAAATATAGGACACGCGTGACATATAAGAAGGAAAAATGCATAGTTAATGTAATCTTAATAGCGCACCCAGATCTTGCCCCTCCGGATGAAACCAAGTATGAAACTTATTTTCATTTTCTAGAGGATTTAACGCTCATAATTACCTCTCAACAACTACCTCTTACATTAGAATCTATAGAAGAAGTATTGGTGTGGCGAAACAATAGGAAAAAGAAAAAAATAAAACCGACATAACACAATATAATGAGTTAATTGAAGCAGTAAAGGCAACTGATCATATGGTAGAAGTTGTTTATGACAATTGCAAAGATTGGGATCATGTAGTAGGACTTATTGTTACAAAGGATGAAGAAAATATAAAATAATTCCATGTCAATAATTAAGGAAATAGAGAAGAACAAGAAATACTATTTCCGAGGTTGAGAAAAAGAGGGAATAAATTGATCTCGTTAAGGGCCTTGATAAAGAATAAATTAAAGGAACTCTACTCCTAGGTCATATCTAGGATGGACGCACTAATTGATGTAGGAAAACAAAGCTTGATACTATGGTCTAATTTTTGAAGGTAAGGGGTGAGGACTTGAGTGTTGCTAAGGTTCCTGCCATTATGAGTGATTCCTTTACTCAAGAAAGCAAGGAATTAGAGGGGTGGAAAACATTGGAAGCATTGGTGAATAGGTAATTCCCCCCCCTTTTTTCCCAGTAAAACTTATATTCTTTCATTATTTGGTTCAAGAAGTGGAGACATTATTTGACTATTAAAGTATTATTTATCATTATTTGTGTGATCAAGTCGAGTGTTTCTAAGGACATGCAACATATCTAGTGTGGGGTAATGTTGGGTGTTGAAAAAAATGGCTAAGTATTTAAGTATACAAAGGCACACACACATGTAATTACTATAGGAGAAACATGCAAATGAGTGAGAAAGATGAGCACACTGGATGATAGGGTTTGTGTGTGAAATATGGAACAAAGTGCCCATGAGGATCTATGTAGGATGGAAAAAGTACTTAGTCACTTTTTGGGTATTGAGCTAAAAATAGACATGAAGTGATGGGCATGCATTAGATCAAAGTAGAAGACTTGGAGTCTACACAAAGTTATTTTTGAAACATATGGAAGATCAAGAGTCATACAAATTTCAAGCTAATAATATGATTAGATCTAGAGTTAACTATAGATTATCTCTTATTAGGTAGAGCTTGTATGCTTCCTTCATTATCCTTGTAGCAAAGCATGGATATTTTGAGCATGCAACCTATTTTGAGAGTGCATGGGCGGTGAAGGGCGATTCCCTATATATATATATATATATATATATATATATATATATATATATATATATATATATGTATATATATATATATATATATATGTATATATTATATATATATATATATGTATATGTATTGATTTACACAGTTCTAGGTGGTGAATGTATGACTATATGTAACAAAGTTATGCTGTTGATTTATGAGTACACATGACTTATGACAATGTTATGTATGTATTCAACTACTGGTTTGTCATGATTTAATACAATGGATCATTATGGTTGGATATTGATTATTGATGTTTCTTCTCATGGTTATTATATGGTGAATCTGGTATTAATCTTTATGTGATATGTATGTTCTTCATTATGTGTGTTTCCAAGTTGAGCTCATAGATCTAATTGATTGAATGGGATATGCACTTTTATTATGGTTATTATGAACATGCATGCTAACACCCTGGTAAGGTAGTAAAAAAGGGGACATAGTACATTGTGTGCTTCGAATGAGTGCCTTGAGATCTATCTAAGTGATATGTTAACATGTCTAGGGTTGTTGAGTGAGAAAATAAGACTACACTTAGGGATGACCTATAATCAATTGTAACAAAGTGTAAACCTTAGAAACATATAGAACCCTTTATTAGAGAATTAAAAATTTAAAAATGGGAATATATATGTTTGATGAGGTTAGTATACCCTTAAAAATCAGCCATAGTTTCGAACCAAACCAAGTGTTACAATACATTCCATCATTAAAGGATCAATCCTCTTGTAATTATCCTAGGTTCTCGTGCAAGTGTGAGTATAAACTATCCAACCCCATATGGTTTACCTTGTGTCTCTTGATACCAAGATAGTGGGATAATTACATAGTATACATGTGAGGTTTGAGAAAATATATTAAACAAATAAGATATTATATGAATTAATTAATAACATACAATTTAAACTATAATGTAATAAAATAAATATAATAACACATGAGACAATAATTTTATGTAGAAAAACCAAAGGGTAAAAACCACGAGAGAAAATTGGTAAAATTTCCATTAAAGAGAAAAAAGGATTTAAAGTCCAAAGACAACTCCAATCACCTCACTCTTCTCACCAAACTAATTTACCTACATGAATTCCATATGTTCATTTACTCGACCCCGAGGGTCAATTTAAATAGCTGAAATGGTTTTGACTTCTTGTGAAGCACCCCAACTATTAATAATTGATTTATAAAAAAACCAATTAAACCATAAACATATAGTTTATATTAAATAAATTAAAATATATGATATTCTAATTTATTTAATTATAAACTATAGTTTATATAAATATAACAATTAATATTAATGTTCTAACAATCCCCTTAATATGAAGTGAGGAACATATGCCAACATTACCTATTTATACAACCCGATTTACAATCCTTAAACCATATTTAAGGTTTAGCATAGCATATCACTTTTTAAGGATTTATGCAACTTCATCTTGGTAAACATACCTTTTGGTACAAAAATATTTGGAATCCATAAATTAAAAGTTATGATTTAGGATAAGCATGATTTGTGAGACTACATCTCATAGTTTATCATGGAAAAATATACCAACATCTCTAGGATCCTTTTATAAATTAACGACCTCCTTTATTCTTTGGACTATACAATAAACTTAGAGTGATAAGTTTACTAATATCATAAAAATATATTTTACAATATTTTAAATTAGAGCAGAAGTATAGAGGTGAAGGAGAAAACACAAGGCCGACTATTAGAGGTAGCATTTCCATGCACACTCCCCTTAATGATAAATTTGAAAGGCCAAGCATTACAAAAAACTTACGTAACTCTATAGCACACAATGGCTTCATAAACATATCTACAAATTGATCTTCAGTCAAGTAATATTGGATATCTATATCACCATAGAGTACCTTCTCTTGGATGAATACATATGCATCTCTTTATGCTTCATTAAATATGCTAAACTAGATTATTAGCAAGATAAATACATCTCTGACTATCACACATAAGAGGAATACTTTCTTTAACTTCTATATGAATCTATTTCAATAGATTCTTTAGCCACATGGCTTATTTCATTGCTTCCATTGCACTTCTCTATTCTACCTAAGTAGAAAAGATGTATATTATCGATTAATTTTTATGCTCCAAGTAATGACACTTGTACGAAACTTGAACACATATCCAATTGTATATTTCCTATCAAACGCAACACCAACATGGTTAGAATCAAAATATCCTTATAAACATACATTATTGTAATAAGTATAATATAACTAGTTATTGATTTCATTTTTAACCATATATAAATCTTACATTAATAGGTTAAATAACAAGTTGTATACCAATTGTAATGACAATATGTTTAAAAACGAACCATGTCATATTACCAATGTTAGAAATATATTGTGACATTATTAATAAATTGTAATATTATTAATAATGAGTTAATACAACTCATATTAATAATATAGTTAATAGTTGTGTGTGAGTGAAGTTGTTGAATAAACAACTCACGTAGTTATTTTGGTGTGTGAGGGATGTGAGAGATATCCTAGGGATAAGTTTGAGAGATTCATGGAGAGTGATATGAGGGATTGAAGATGAAGTTTGACTCCACCTTTGTAGGAGATCAAACATTATAAAATGTAACCTCTATCATTGTAATTGATATCCCGAATGAATTCATTTCTATATTATTATTATTCAAAGTGTTTTCATAATCGTGTGTGGTTTTTATCAACCAATATATTGATTTAAAAAAACAACGTCAACATTTCAATCTTGAAAAAATATTAGATGCAATCAGTATTAGACATATCCAATACATACACAAAGGTATCTCCTAGTGTATTTTGATATGCATATAATGTTGTTTTTAGTAGCCACTTACTAATTTAGAGTTTAGAAATATTTATCAACATACATATATTCATTATCTTATTTAAGCCTTTTTTATTTTGTGCTTAGATTGATTTTTAACTATTTAAATTTAGATAACACATCGATTTATTTTTAATAAAGAATTATCAAATCATGTAAGAATAAGCATAAAAATAAGTAATAACATACAATGGACCATCTAGGGAAGGAAATTTAAAGGTCCAATAACATTGTTGTGGACAAGTTCTAGAGGTTCTAAGGAGTTTCTTTATGATGATTGGGGAAGAGGTTTTCAGATTGCTTACCATGTAAGAACCCTTCATAAGTTTCTTAGGCATGAGAGATAGGTGGTATATAAACAACAATATTAGTCTGAGACATGTCATACATACTTCTAAAGTTAACATTACCTAATATTTCATTCCACAATTGAACATCATTCCTATTTCAAGCAGATCAAAAACCTTTAAAAACATATAAACCATTCTTTTATATGCCTTCAACAATATTATTATCTAACTTATTTATATTAAAGCATTTATCATTTAGTAAAATTACATTATAATTGTTTCGAGTTAGTTATGAACAAGAAAGTAAGTTCATTTTCAATTTAGGAACACACAAAACATCATTTATGAAACCATTGAAAAAATTTGTTTTTCCTTGACTTTGAACATCGAGAATGAAATGATCACCTAGATATATTTGATCATTATATTCTATGATATCATATAGAATATAAGTTATATATGGCATGTGTTGTTAGGGTAAATATAATTTACATTGTAATTATGCATATTGGCGAGTTGATATTGGTGGAAGCAAGTCAAGGTGCACATTTTGCATTGTGAACGAGTGTTCAAGGTCTTTAATTATTGCATTTCAGAATCGTGTTGCACCAAGTCACATTGAACCATCAAACATATCGACCAAGCTATCCATTAGGTTGAGTTTCAAATATTTTGATCCCTTCATATTGTTTCTCCTTGGTGAGGTGGGCATTGAACAGAGTAGAGATATCACCTCTATCAAGCCGAGCCCACATTGTTGAGCTTTGGAATGAGGTGACCTATAAAATCCTTTAGTGAGTTCCTCCATTGAAGGGTCGATCCCCTACTTGTGTTGATTTTGATAAATTAATGGATGTGAAAAGTGAGCTCACTACATGGAAATTTGTTTCTACTCCTTTAAATGACTCTATCTCTTAAGCGCCAACCTACCACAAATAAAGAAAAAGTGAAGAAAAATAAATAAACAACATCAATATACAATGCAAACCCCGCAACACAATCAATGACAAATCAATAATAATTGGTAAAGAAATACAAAACAAACATATAAAAGCTTAGCGTTGCTTCTAATAGAACCCTAAAAAGTCAAGTATAAGCTCAAATCCATGTAGAACATCTCAATCAAGGAGCCACGTCGACCACCATGCAAAAACCCAATTCAGCTTTTTTAAAAGAATAGTCAAATTTTGTTTAGCATAAATATTATATGCTTTATTCTATCCCTTAAGTGCTTATAGAGCTAAGGTGGATAGTGGCGGCAAAGACAGAGGTGGGAGGTTTGTGGGTCGACCCCCACCAAATCCTTTTTCTTTAAACACATTTTACATAATATTTAATTTAGCAATAAATTTAGTGCAGATCACAAAGGTAGCGGTAAAAATCCCACCAAACCACTTAGTCGGACCTAAACCCCCACCTAAAAAAGTAGAGAAAACCCTAAAATAAGGAATTTTTTTTTCTCCTAATTGGCTTTTTTTTTTAATGTTGGGTAACGTTTTCCAAAGGAGGGGTATTTAAAAACTTCATTTTGAGCCATTTTTTATGGTTTTTTGCTCACAAAGTTGTATTTCACTCTAAATGCCACCAAAGCCCCAAAAAAACAAAAAAATTACATGTCATTCAATTTTTTTTCAGAATTTTGAATGTAATTGTATATTTCAGTGTATTGTACTAATTTGTAGGTTGCCATATTCAACCACAAACCATTGTAACTACTGTAAAAATGGAAAAGTTTTGTACTCAAAAATAATAAAAATTTGGTTCTAAATCACTCACGAGATCTTCAGATCTCATTTGTAGCATTCAAGATAAATAGTGCTCTCGGGAAGTGCTTACGGGTTAATTCCTCGCAACTACTACTATACTTAACACCTAATATAGTTATAACAACGCTGCTAGGCATCGAACGTTTAAATTGACGGGAGTAATAAGGATACAAAGTGCACATGATTTGAGCCCTCTCATCCATCTCGTGAATGATTGCTCGACTTAAATACGGGACCGAGAAATTATCCAAGTATATAGCAAAGTTACACGTGTGTATGAGGATATTTCTTTGAGTCGGTGTCAATAATCGCATAGACCCCTTTCATTGTTGTCTTGGTACCACATATCGAATTCTTTAACATACGTTAAAACCTCTTTCATGTACCGCCAAGTATATATAAAGGGAAAGATTCTTCCACGTCCCGATGGGTATATCGAAGGGTGCATATATAGAAAGTCTCAGTATATCGATCGACGGTATATAGATTGGGAGACCGTATAGATAGAGTGATAAGAGCCTTACTCTTTCACGATTAATTATAAAAAAATTGGCACCAACACCCCCAAATTATTTCTTCCAAATTCACAAATTCTCAGAGGAAATAACTATGCAACATGGAAGACAAAAATCAAGACACAACTTGAGTTTGAAGAGATCTGGACTGTTGTGAATGGTATCAGTAACTAGATCAACAACTGATACAACACACCATAAATAGTTTGATAGATCCAATCAGAAGGCCAAGCTAATCATCTTGTTTGGAGTGTCTAACGATGTGCAACCCCACATTCGAGATGCCAAAACATCCAAAGAAGTGTGGGATAAGTTGAGCACGGTGTACGAGGCCAAAAACAAGAATGTCATACTTGAATTTGCAGAGTCAGTTACACACATTAAAGTTTAAACAAAATGAAAAAAATAGAATCTTTCCTAAGAAGAGTTGCAGAGTTGAGGGCTTCACTTCTATCCCTAGGAGAAGTAGTCACTAATGAAGCTCTCATTCCCATTGTTTTGAGAGCCCTCCCTCCTTCATACCACATTTTTGTGACAACACTAAACTTGTCAGATCGAATAGTAAGTTTTGATAAGTTGGTGAATCTACTGCAACAAGAGGAAGCCATGCACAATAAAGATGATGAAGAGGAGTAGGCACTTTCTTCTCATCAAAAATGGAAAGGAAAAGGAAAAGGAAAATCTCATCAAAAACCCCAAAATCAGAATCAACATCAACAAGGGGACAAGGAACAAAAGAAGAAATGTCCAATCTGCAAAAGAGGACATGAATTAAAAGATTGTTGGTATAATACATACAAGAAAGGTTCATCAAGTAATTTTGGACCTCAACACCAAAAATCTCACAAGGGAAATTCTAACTACAATCAAGGGTAAAAAAGGGGAACTGGAAAAGAAAACCCCATCAACAAGGAAATATTGTTGAGCAAGAAGAACAATCAGATAATGAAGACTTCTTATACACTTCTCGATCAAGTGAACCTTCCATGTATACTAGTGATGTTTAGTATGTTGAATTGAGAGCCACTCGACACATGATAGGTCATAGAGACTAGTTTACCACAAGTGAGGGACACACCTTCAAAAACCTTGTTTCATTGGGTGATGATTCCTCTTGGTTCATGTAAATATAGATTGTCGATGCATTATATGTCCCGGGTTAACAAAGAATCTTCTCTCAATTAGTCAACTCTTAGATCACAACTTGAAATTTGATTTTGATACACATTCCATAAATAAAATGTGTTTAATTCGACGCAAATCATGAAGCTATAAAATAGTTGTAAAATCCTCTAATGTGGGACCTATACTCACTTGATTTTTTCCATGAGAGATGATCAAGAACTTGTTGCTAAGAAATCCACCTCTACACAATTTTGGCATCGTAGACTTGATCACATCATTTTCAATTATTTCAAAACACTTCACTTTGGTACCACATGTTAAATGTTTTACCATCTCTATAGAAGGATACAGATAAGTGTCATCACTACCTCTGAGGAAAACAAAATAGAGCTTCATTTCAGAAGAGTACATATCAAGCTCATGGTAAGCTTGATCTGGTTCATGTCGATCTTTACAGAGAAATGTAACAAAGTCATTCTGGATTCCAATACCTCATGTTTTGTATTGATGATTTCTCACAAAAAAATGTGGATATATTGTCTTCACAAGAAAAGTGAAGCTTTTGAAACGTTTAAAAAATTCAAAGTGGCTATTGAGAATGAAACTGGTCGTCACATTAGAAATCTCTTCTCAGATCGAGGGGTGGAATTCACCAATGATGAGTTCAAATCCTACCTTCAAGATCACAGGATTCATCTACAAATACCTCCTCCACACACACCGTAGTAGAATGGTGTTTTTGACAGAATAAATCATAATATCATGGAAATGGTGTGATGCATGATCGATGATTCGGACTAGCGAGGACATCTCGGGATGAAACAACAAAGGAAACAGTGTATTATTTGAATAGAGTGCCCACAGTTACTCTTGATAGAGTAACGCCACATGAAGCATGGTCAAAGTGGAAACCATCTATTGCACACCTCAAAGTATTTAGGTACAAAGAAAGTATGCACATACCCAAGAAGAACATAAAGAAATTGGATATGAAATCAAAAAAAATCATCTTCATTGGGTATAGTGAAGAGACTCTTGGGTACAGATTAATGGATCCAAAGACCAAGAAAGTATACACCAGCAGAGATGTTGAGTTTTTTGAGAATAAGGAAGCATAGACTCCTCCTCCAAACTCACCTAATGTAGATTTTTCACCAGTTTTAAAAATAGAAGATGATGTTCCCATAGATGATGAAAGTGATGATGGGGATGATGGTGATGATCAGATAGAACCATGACCCACATGAGCAGTTCAACATATGCCCAAGTGGTATACTAGCATGCTATGAGATGCAAGAATGGATGCTCCACCGGATACATCCACCACTGGACCATAGACTCACAGTAAAGAAAGATAATAAGTAAAATTTAATTTAATGAGTATATCTATTGAATCTATTGAGCCCTCTATAGTCTAGGAATACCTATAGTCAAAATCTTGGAAAGATGCCATGGATTTTGAATACAACTTAGTGATGAAAAACAAAACTTGGCAGCTTGTCGATCTTCCACTAGGAAAGAAACCCATTAGATGTAGATGGATATTCAAAATAAATTACAAAGTATATGGGACCATAGAATAGTATAAAGCAAGACTAGTAGCAAAGGGGTACGCACAAAAATAAGGCATTGACTATGATGATACATTTGCTCCCACAACTAAGATCAAAACTATCAAGATGATCTTTGCTCTAGCTGCATAGTTTGGTTGGAAAGTCCATCAGATGGACGTAAAAAGGTCCTTCCTGGATGAAGATTTATAAGAATAATTCTACATGACTCAACCTCGAGGGATATATTGTACCGGTCAAGAAACCAAGGTATGCAAACTTAGAAACCTATGTATGGCCTTAAACAGGCACCCCGGGCTTGGTACATTAAAATGTATGAGCATCTCGTACAACATGGATTTGTTAGAAATCTATACGATCCCAATCTCTACCTCAAAAATCAAGGGGGGAGATTGTGATTTTCGTTGTCTATGTCTACGATCTAGTCGTCATTGAACTCAGTGAAGATGATTGATGTAACAAAGAAAGATCTTAAATGATCGTTTGACATGACAGATCTCGAGCTAATGCATTATTATCTTGGATTGGAAGTATGAAAAAGGATAATCACATTTTTTCTTAGTTGAAATATACCAAGACAATGCTCGAGAAATTTAGGATGATGGATTGCACACATATTGCTACACCTATGGAGACAAGAATACAATTATCTCATTTAGATCCATCTCCTATGGTAAATGCCACTCTCTATCGACAATTGATTGGGAGTCTCATTTACCTCACATACACTAGACCAGATATCAACTTTGTAGTAAGCTATCTTTCCAAGTTCATGCAAGAAACCAAAGTTTTCATTGGAAGGAAGCAAGGAAAATCTTGAGATATCTCAAGGGAACAGTGGATCTTGGTCTAGAATACAAGAAGAATGAAAACTTCTTCTTGACAGGATATTTGGATTCAGATCATGTAGGAAACATTGATGACATTAAATTCACTTCGGTGTTTGTGTTCTTTCTCGGGATCGGACCAATATCATAGGGAAGTAAAAAATAACATTTTGTTTCTCGCTTTTTACGAGAAGTCAAGTATCATTTTGTAGGAGAAGCTATCGATGAAGCAATATGGATACGTCACATAATTGAAGGACTTGGAATACCACAAGAAAAACTGACCACCTTGTATGTAGACAATGAAGGTGTTCTCAAACTTGTTTGCAATCCATTTTTTCATGAAAGAACAAAGCACATTGAAGTACAAGTACATTTCATACGCGAGCATGTCTTGAAACACAATATACAACTTTAATTTTGTCCAACACTGAACAATGAGCACATAGCTTCACAAATTCAATTTTCCATGACAAATTTGAGTTGTTTAGAGAATTCCTCTCCTCATCCCTTGAGACAATGAAAATTAAGGGGGGAATGTTAGGGTAAATATAATTTACATTATAATTATGCATTGTATTAGGTAATTATTATTTGTTTAATTATTGTTATATGGTTTTTAAACCATATTTTTCATATTACATAGTCATAGGATTATCTGTTACATAGTTGGAACAATATATTTGTTTTTATTAATTCACATTTGCACTGTGCAACTTATTTATTTGTTTGCACATGACTATGCAATATCTATAATCATTGTTGTCATATATTTTGTATTTGATTTTATTGAACATCAATACAATTACCAAGCTTCTATCCATGTTCATCATTCTACATGTGCCTACATGCACCACTATATAATATCCATTCATTATTAGAGGTAAAAGTTAGGGTTGAGGGGACCCTACCCCATTACAAAAAGAGTTACATTTATTGGCCAAAGTATTTATCTTCAAGGGCCAGTCATGATCCAAAATATCAAAAACAAAAAACCAGTATATGATATCCATTATATATGATATACATTATATAGCAGTCCCAAGGGTAATACTAACAAAAAAAGTAACAAAAGTAGATTCCAAACCATAACATTTCATTTCTCTTTAACCAAGCTCGTCCACCATCTCCATGCATCCATTCCATTCTTTGACCAAGTGTTGTGATGGTCTCCTTCCAGTATTTGTAGTTGGGTTCTTTGATCACCACCTTCGGGCCTGTGCCATCCAACTCTTTTTCTTTAGCCAATTCCATTGACTGTATCATCTCTAGCCAACAGTTTGAGATGGAAGATAGTACTCTTTACATTAAGAACATGGGCATCTCTGATTTGCATAATGATTCCTTTCATTTTCAGCATCTCTTTCTCCATTTCCATTCTATTGGCATTTGCATTTTTGAAATTTTCACTGAGGATGATGGTAGACATTTTATCAACTTTTTCTTGTACAGCTCCTTAATGTCCATGGTGAGAAAACTGATTTTGTGCCTGTTGATGTCATTGTTCAATTTGTAGTTCTCAAAATCTCTCATGAAGGCATGAGTTTTGATAGCAGTTTCTGGGCCGAGAAAAGCTCCATCTGGGCCATTTTCAGATTGTGAAGATAGTGGATAGCTTCCTCAGTATTCTTGGAAGACTCCTGTTCTTTTAAGCTATCAACATCCTCACTTGCTCACTTGCTTCCCCTTCCACTTTCTCTTGAGAGGATTCCTTCTGTGAAGGGGTTTCACCAGGGCCTTCATCAGAAACATAGGTGATGTTATCCTCCTCAGCCCGACCCAAAAACTGAACTTTCCTGAACTGAGACATGTCTCCCCCTTTACCCATGCTAGATCTGGTACATTTGGCCACTGGATTCCCCTGACCAGTTTCATCACAGCTATCCTCCTTAGGTTCCATACTCCCAGACCTTTTACCCAATGCAATGTTTGAAGGCGAGGCCCCAAATTTGTCATTTTTTCCCAACAGGGGAGTGCTCAGCCGGATGATAGTTTTTATCAGACCCTGGTGTAAGGGGATAATGAAAGTGCCTTTCTTCACCAAAGTTATAGATTTTTCTAGAGAAGAGAATAAGTAGAAAGGAAAGTTATACAGTTTTGCATTGCGAATATGGTTTAACATTGGAAAATGGTAACCATATATGACTTTATATCTACCTTCCAATGTGATATAAGACATGAGTAGTTTGGCAATTTCATCATATGGAGAGGGCAGCTTACACCTAGCATAGCCATTATGAAGAGAAATAGGTTCCCCTTTTCCTTGGAAAAAATAGTCAATCTCAAGACTGTAATCAGATTTGGGTTTAAAAATGCTTCTACCTTCAAGCGCAAGACCAGTCACCTTAGCAATAAGCTTGGGAGAAATAGTAAGGGAACAATTGCTGACCTGGATTTTTCCCTCATTCCACATTTTTAGCAACCACTTCACTCAGGCTTTCATCATAGCCCTCGAAAGTTTTGAAAAAAAAGACAAGCAATCCCACCTTCTCGAGGAGAACTTGGCCTCCTTGGATATCTCTGGACACCTGAAGGTTCCATGCATACCAAGTCTCCTCCCATCCTTCTATGCACAGAAAATCTCTTACAAATCAAAATGGCCTAAAATCAGTGGTTTCTATTTTTCAGCTTCTCCAAAACCAAAAAGGCCCGACTGCCCGTGTGAACAAAAGAATCCAACTCACACAAGTAAGATAAAATCATGAGAGGTTACTGGCACGAGCGGGAGAGTTAGCAACATTATTAAAGGCTCCCTCCCTTTTCATGATTTCAATGAATTTTGCATTCATTCCAACAAGTTGCTCAACTATATGGAGACCCTTAGAGATAACCCCAAGATTAGCAACAAAATCAGCACCATTATTGCCTTCCCTATACACATGGTTAAAAGAAATATTCACAAAAGAATTTAAAAAGATTTAGTTTTACAGATAAAATCTTCAATAGATATGGATGGATTGGAAGAACCCCTCATACAAGAAATAATGTACAGTGAGTCTCCTTCCACTTCCAGGAGATTGAAACCTTTTTCCTTTGCAATCTTCACCCCCCAAAAGCAGCTGCCTCCGCCACATTGTTAGATTGTTTTCCAAGGTCAAAGAAGTAAGCAAGAATAAATTGACCTAAAGAGTCTCTTATGACTCCTCCTCCCCTACTTTCCCGGGTTCCCTTTTGCTGCACCATCAAAGTTAAGTTTTAGAGAGCCTTCACAAGGAGGATTCCACTTAATCCCCACTCTAGGATTAGGACTATTAGATTGAGGAATCCCTGAGACATGCCAATTCTCTAAGAAATGTTGTTCATAATCCAAAATTTCCAATTCTTTTTTTCGGAGGATTGAGAAATTGTTTCTAACTACTGAAAAAGATTTTTTATTGATAGTTTGATAGGGATACTCTTGTCCTTGAAAATCCTTCTGTTTCTCTCCTTCTAGATTTCCCACCAAAGATGGCTTAAGCTTATGATCCATAGATTTTTAAGCCCTTGACTATGAAAAGGGCATACCCATTGGTTCCAAGCTTCCTTTATATCTTTGGGGATAACCCAATTAACCGAGAAGCCAATCAAAATAGAGGAGAACAGTTGATGTGCATACGTGCATTCCAGAAACATATGATTTACAGATTCCATTTTTCTTTTGCATAGCACACATCTATTAACCCATTGGAAGCCTCTTTTTTCCAGATTATCAACCGTGAGAATTTTGTTTCCAAAAGTGAGCCAGCTAAACACATTTACCTTAGGAGTAATATTCTTGTTCCAAATCTTCCCTGCCATTAAATCTTCTTCTCCAGTTTGACCCTCAAAGAAGAGGCCATAGGCTGATTTGACAGTAAAATTTCCACAAGGTTCCTTATCCTAGATGATTCTATCTTGGTCTTTGTTGTTATATGATACATAATTTTGTAAGAACTCATTGATCCCTCTCATTTGATCATTTAGATCCTGTCTATCCATTTCCAAAGTTTTCCATGTCTGAAAACTCTCTTCCATAGCCATGTAGTTGTTCACCTTTACTCCATATTTAGCTTCCATTAATGCAGAGATTTGTGGAAATTTATCTTGGAGGGTAAAATCCCCTACCCATTTGTCTTTCCAAAAATCTATCTCATTGCCTCTTCCTATTTTCCATCTGCTGCCCTTGTTCAGAATTTCTTTGGCCCAGTTAATGGCTTTCCAAATGCATGAGCCATTGAAAGTCACTTGTTTAAACATCCATCTTTTGTCATTATTATCCTGCCAATATTTTCTCTTAAGGATTCTGGCCCAAACTCCATTTTCCTTAGTTAGTCTCCACCCAATCTTGGCAAGTAGAGCTTTATTCATTTTGGACCAGTCTCTGAGACCAAGTCCCCCAAGCTTCTTGGGTCTGCACACTCTGCTCCATGCAACTAAAGGAATTCTATCCTTACTTTCTGTACCACTCCATAAAAACCTCTTTTGGATCTTTTCCAATCTTTCCCCAATTGTGACAGGAAGTTGGTATATTGACATGGCATACACAGGGAGGCTCTGGAGAGAGCTAATCAGAAGAGTAATTTTTCCAGCTTGGGATAAAAGATTAGCTTTCCAACCTGCTAATTTCCTTTCAAACCTTTCAATTAGAAAGTTCCACTCAGAACAGGAGGGCCTCCTATCTCCAAGAGGAATGCCTAAATATAAGGTGGGAAAGGGTTTGTAGGTACATTCAAAAATTTTGGCAATCTTCTTGCAGTGATTGTCCATAGTGTTTAGGAAAAAAGAGAACTTTTTTTGAAATTAATCAGTCTGTCCCGAGACATCCATATAATCATCTAGAATGCTTTTGAGTTTTCTAGCTTCTAGAATAGTAGCTTCCCCCACCACAAAAGTGTCATCAACAAAGTGTTGATGAGAAACTTTATCCATCTCAAGTGCCGGAGAAATCCCTTTGATGGAACCCTTTTCTGTTTCAACATTGAGTCTTCTACTGAGAGCTTCTACCATTAAAATAAAGAGGAAAGGGGAGAGGGGATCCCCTTGCCTTAATCCTTGTGTGCTAGGAAAGAACCCAATAGGACTACCATTCATGAGAATAGAAAACCAAACATTGGAAATGCAAGCCTGAACCATTTGTCTCAAATCATGTCAAAGCCAAACCTTTCAAGGATTTTGTCTAGAAAGCTCCATGAAACCCTGTCATAAGCTTTTTCCATATCCATTTTTAAGAATAAAGCTGACTTCTTACTAATTTTTTCCATATGAATAGTCTCTTTGATAGTGATTATCCCATCTTGTATTTGTCTACCTATAACAAATCCCCTTGTTGTTCCGAAATGATGTTAGGCAGGATCATCTGAAGCCTGAGTGCCAGAATTTTCATACATATTTTATAGGAGGTGTTACAAAGACTTATAGGTCTGAAGTCTTTTAGTTCTATAGCATTACTACACTTTGGAACTAGAGTCAGAAAGGTGCATTTCATATCCTTTAACATGACCTTCTTCTTGAAGAATTCCCTACTGCATCAAAAACCTCTTTTTTGATAATGTCCCAAAAATTTGAAAGAAAAAGGTGGGAAAACCATCTGGTCAGGAGCCTTGTCTGGGTGAGGAGTTTGATAGCAAATTCCACTTCCTCCATGGAAGGAATCTCTAAAAGCATGGTGTTATCTTCTACCGATACTAACTTAGGGATACAATTAAGGAATACCTGTTCTTTCAAGAGATTATGATCTTGACTATTTGAGAGTAAATTTTGAAAGAAAGAGATAGTCACTTTGTCAATATCTTCTTGTTCCTCAATCATGACACCTCCCTCCTTTCTGATTTTGTTGATTTTGTTAGAGCTTCTTCGCTTTAAGGTGGATAAGTGGAAGAATCTAGTGTTTTTGTCTCCTTCCTTTAACCAAGTGATTTATGGATTTTTGCCTCCAGAAGATTTCCTCTTTTCCCAGGATATTGTGGTAGTCCGTCAGAGAGATCATTTCCTTTACATGGTCAGCATGATCACTCTCAATAACCTGACTTTCAGTACTTCTTTGGATAAGCTGAAGTTCCTCTCTGATTTCCACCTTCTTTTGGAAAATATTCCCAAAGCTTTTTTTATTCCATTCTTTAAGGTGAACTTTTACATTCTGAAGTTTTTTAGAAAGTCTAAACATCGTTGTTCCTTTAACCTTTAGTTTCCACCATTCTTTGATGAGATCATTCAACTCCTCATTTTGGAGCCACATCTTCTCAAAACGAAAGGGGTTCTTCTTCGAGAAGGATTCTTGATTTGAAGGAGAATGGGGTTATGGTCGGATCCAATCCGAGGAAGTGAAAAAAGGGATAAGTCTTGGTTTAACCATTCCTCTGAAACCATAGCCCTATCCAATCTGACTTGAATATGTTGAGAGCCGATCTTCTATTTGACCAAGTAAAGTTGCTACCTTTTAGATCTATGTCATGGAGTTGGGAAGAAGATATGAACATGTTAAAATCCTCCATGCCAATAGAGAACTCCTTAGAACCTCTTTTTTTTTCCCGGAGTCCTTGGGGTATTGAAGTCCCCCATAACAATCTAGCAGAGCCTTTGATAGAGTAATTGAAAGAAAGGAGATGGTGCCAAAGTTGTTTCCTTTCTTTGTGATGGGTAGGAGCATAAATATTTGAAATAACCCATATACTTCTATTTTCAAGATCTTTCATCATCATAGCCATATGGTTATCTCTCTTAACCAAAAAGTACCCTCAAACTTATTCGGGTTCCAAACCACAAGCTAAACCTCTGGAAGCTCCTTTCGAGCTCACAACAAAGGCTTTAGAATTCTTCCAGCATAATTTACAAGAGGATAGGAAGGATTCTTCTTTCATTTTAGTTTCCTACACAACAAGCAAATCAGATTTTTTGTCTTTCAATCATATCCTTCAGGATTCTCCACTTCACAGGACTATTCAGTCCTCTCCCATTCCAAGATATGCAGTTCATTTTCTTAGGTTGGGTTTATTTTTCCTAAAGACCTTCTAGTCCAAACACATCTATTTCCCTGAATCTATCTCCTTTTGGGTTGTTTTTTTCCTTGATTCCAATTTATTCGGTCTGACCCTGTTTGCTATTTATAGCTTCCACATTAATAGGGTTCTCTTCCTCCAGGAGAGGTGCTGAACATGAAGAATCCCCCTTTTTTCCTTTTGGTTCTATTTTTTTTTTTTCCGGATATTAATTTTTCCCCAGAGGGGTTTTTAATCTAGAACTAGGGCCTTCTTTCTTCTCCTCAGGCTCCTTGATTGGGGTCAAGAGATCCTCAATAGAGGGAAAAACCTCCATCCCTTTGATGAAATTCAGATCCATATTCTGGTCCTTGGAAGCATCTAAATCTATTTTGTCCTCTCAACCATTTCCATGCTCTTATTAACCTCCTTTTCCTTTACTGCCTTTGAGATTAGATCATTCTTGACAGATTCATTGCAAATCCCTTCTTTCAAGTTAAAATTACCAATGTCAATCTTCCTACCTTTCATAAGATCCATCAAATTTTCCTCCTCTTTTTCTTTTACCTTAGATTCTGACTTTGAAAAAAATTTAGATTTCCTTCTGTTGGTTACCAGAGTGAAACCATCCTCATCCTTTTCCTTTGCTACTTTTGAACTAGGGCTTTCTTCCACCGTCTTTTCCTTTATGCGAAGAGGAGAGAAAACTTCCGGCATGGAATTGGAAAAATATTTCTGTGATCCTCCACACTTTGCATAATGCCTTTCCCCTTTTCCTCATTACCCTCCTTAGTTGTGACGGGATAAACACTTTAGAAACTTTAAACTTACAACTCTGAGAGGAGTGGCCCCATCCATTGCATTTAGAGCATTTAGCTGGAGAGATTTCCATCTCAATCCTTTGATCCCATATCCCAAGTTTTGATTTGAGTTTAATACTACTTAGGATTTCTCTATCCGCAATAGTGTAGATGCAAAAATGGGCACAAATAAGGCGGGACATTTGTCTGGTGGCATTATCAATAATAACAAAGGTACCTAGCATATTAGCTATACCTTTCACAATATCCTCATGCCAGAATTCCAGAGGGAGGTTTGGAAGGTGGATCCAAACCGGGAATTGGTTCAGATTTTCTTTTTGGATTGAAAGAGGGTTCCCATTTCCGTAAATACCAGCCTGACTTTCCCCAAAACTAGGGACCTTCTTCCAAAGCCTTTTGCATATCTTCTTGAAGGTTAAAACGAAAAAGGAAAAAACCATTCGAAAGAGCACATACCTCTAGATGCCCTTTAGGGGACCACTTCAGTTTGGTCCATCTTCTGACTATGTCAATATTAGGCCTCCCTCCCATCAACTTCCCAACTAAAGCCTTATTCAAGTTTTTTGATGTAGAATGCAAAAGTTGGTCAGGAATTTCAAGAATGTAACCAGAGCTTTCCTTGGTGCTTGAAGAAAAAACCTTTTGTTTTTTAGAGACGAATCATCATTTTTGACAACATTAGACCAAGTTTCTTTGGGTTTGAAATTGTATTCCTTTCACTGATAACTAAAACTTCTATTTCTCCTTCCTCCCGCATTGCATCCTATTCCTCTGGTCTGGGTGGGATTTCCCTTCCATCACTTTCCCTCCCAAACAGTTTCAAAAAAATTCTTCACAGGCTTTCTACACTCTCTACTGAAATATAGATACATTGTTTGTTGTCTCATGTCTATTGGTCGGTGCCTTCTCCATACCATTTACAACATTCTAGAGTTTGCATGCTATGAATTCAACCTACAGTTTGATTTTCCGGATGTTATAGTTTTTCCCATTAAACATTTTTGCCTTGTCAATGTTAAAGTGATTAAACCCTATTTTTAAGATTTCAAAAGTTAAAATGAAGAGAGAGAAAATTATTACAAAAATTGAACATTTTAAAGCATTATTCTTCACTTTTCAAAAAATTAGGTTCAAAATTTGAAAAAACAGGTTTTAGAAAGTCCCGTTATCATTTTTTAAGTGAGAATGCATCAAATTTCAGATTTTTTACCTCTTCTATGCCAAAATTATCCTTTCACACATTCTTACAAAGAAAATGTTAATATATCGATAATTTTCATATTTATCAAAAATGAATTATATTTTTTATCTAGTTTGAAGTAAGCCCCTAAATTATGTCATTTTCACATACTTGTTGTCGTAATAATTTTGTGATAAATTTCCTTTTGAAAAACAAGAATAAAAATACAATTACATTTAGATTCCATTTAAAATTGTATTCTTAAATATCTAAAAAAATTAAGTATCCTACAATAATTTTCTATGGGAAAAATTAATGAAAAACATTGGTCGAGACTAATCTTCTTATAGGGTGAGCTCATGACCAATCAAGCTAGGTCGAGTTGAAACCGATTTGCATGTAATTATCACAACCAAGTTTAATGGTGAGTTATAAATGTTATGGTCAAGTCAAACATTCCAAAACTCACCAATCTTTCAATATTTTCACATTATACAACTCATCGTAAACCGAGTCGATCCCAAGTTCTAAGGGATCAATGTATCATCCAAAATACCATGTAAAAATAAGCCCTTATACATGGCCTAAGACATCTATTACTCCATATATCAAATGCCTAATAAAACCTTATCTTTTCATATGGTATTAATTCCATTCACTATGTAAAAATGGATGGGGTAAGGTGGAGTGGGCCACATTTAAAATGTGTAAATCAAATCCTGACCTAATGCATGGAGTGCTATAGTGAAGCCACATATAGTGCCAACACCAAAATATCAATACCCACTATAATTAATGGAACGAATGCCCATCTACTAAAAAGGCAATAATTGCGACCAAGGCCAATTCATAAACTAAGCGCATACGAGGTGATCAAATTATTACTAGAATTGCTCTGTTTTTGGGGGAGCAAATATATGTCGTGTAGATGAGTGTGGGTGGCCTAAATGGCGTGTGGTTCTATTTTTTTGGGTGTAATTTTGGTAAGGGTAAAATTTGTTGTAGAGTGACATTATTTGATGGAGAGTCAAAACATTGGATTTTGGTTTGTTTGGCATCATATTCATGGAGTACTTTGCTAATGGTTACGTGTTTTTGTTGAAGTCGGGAACAATATCATTAATGTTAAACTGAGAAATGAATGGTTTTTAATTTTGGTGGTGACCTGTTTCATGTGGAGTGCAATTATGTTTGTAGTTTGGAAACAATTTACTCATAGCATGCTAAAGAAAACTAAGATAAGGAGAAAGGAACTTTAAAATACAAATGCGATGTTGAAGCTATGGATTTTTCACCAATACTAATCAAATCCTTGAAAAAAATAATCGGAAGAAATATATAAAACCATAAATTTGGAACTTCAAGAATGTTGGATCTAAACGCAAAATCAAATACGTGAAAGCAATGCGTAGAAACACCACAAGAACGTACAATCAAATACCCATAATGAGAATGGGATTTGAGCATGATGAAGATCATTAGGTTGTAGTATAGTGGGTTTCCTGCAAGGTATGGTCCAGTTGGCAGTCTCCCCAAGCGTGAGTGGTATCGAATTCTTGTAGGTCGAGCATAGCTAGGGCATCTATCTCTATAACACTGGTTGGGTGGATGCGGGAAAACAATTCCCATTCTTCCATTTCTTCTATCTTGGGATTTTCCATATTAGTGTCAAAGTTGTTGTTGTCTATGAGAATAGAAGACATTTACTTGTGACTGATATTGTCTACCCTTCCTTTTAGTAAATTCTAAGACACGTTGAACTTTTTAGTAGTTAAGATTGGCAAAGATGATGCAAAATAAAACCAAACTCAATAGCATAATTTTCTACCTAGTGCAAAAGAAAATTTATCCTTACATTAGAAGACACTCAAGGAAACATTGAATATGGAATAAAATTTTATAAACCCTTATAAAAGGTGTAGTTTGGATTTGAGAAAAATGCTTGGATATGGGAAAATCCTGACTGACAATTTTATTCTATCCAATTTGACAATATGGAAAATCATCAAACCATTGTATGCATTCTTAGCTCAAGTATGTGAGCTAAGACGTAACTATTGAACACAGATCCAAACAACACACTGTGCACTGAACATGCACCCTAGATGCCAATTTCTGAGAGTAGATTTTTCATACTGGGAGCATAAGCCAAAATCCTATGCCAAAAAGGAGTTCAGATAAGAATATTTGTCCACAAACAATATAGGCTAAATCGACATTCTGTTCGTGAGGCCCGTATCTTTACTATGGTTTCCAAAGTATGGTGGTATTGGCAATCATAGATGTAACAACATATGGATCCATGTTGGAAGCTGGCCTACGGTCTTCAAAGTAGCCTGCAAACCAAAAGCATATATTAATATTTCACTTGGAATTTGTAATCATGTTCTCTATACGACACTAGAATAAACAAGGTTGGTTGCAAAAAAATATTTAGCTGAAGTTTGCTACATTTGTCACTGCAACAACCATGACCCTTTATTGATATGATAGTTTTACAAGATGATATTTTTGGCATAACCAATACAAACAGCAACAAGAAAATATGTTGCATATTTAGTGCTAGTGTTCCTATTGACAGGAGAACCCTTACCTTTTGCTATCATGTTCTATGTTACGGCCAACTCGGATAGATGCCCCACGATTGGAAACACCCTGTAATAAAAGAAATGCAACCAAACAATGGAAACCAAAGTCTTGCAACCCACTGTTTAGGACTTCAAACTGAGTGAATACAAAATCAGACAGTGGCAATATTCCGCATTTATGTAAGTACCTAGATAAGTCTTTTCCCTGTTTCACAATGTGTTCCACCTGCAATTTTTTATTTTCATCTGTCAATCAGGAGAGAAGAAACCAAATGCATAACATTTAGTGAATGAAAAGCCAATTCATATGCGTAAATTCCCCAAGATTGGATGTTGAATCTTGTGATTTTAATAAGTTGGCTCCTTTTAGGAAAAGCAAGGTGAAAATCGTGGTTCGGGTCTTTAAAATCATCATTTCACTCAAAGAATCTGAAACTAGTGATCTAAAGCATGTTAGTATAAAAGATGTATCCCAAATGAGTGTTCTTGATGAATACAATTTAAGTCTGATGTTGATAGTCTTTTTATTGAAATTGAATACGACAACCTCACATCAAGTTTTTATTCACATGCTTGTAAAATGTATATTTTAACACCAATCTCTGTTTAACATCTACATCCAAAAGAACACATGAATGCAAGTAATAGATTTTGTTAATATATACCATTGTTCATAATGATTCCAAAGTTTGAGGAAAATATTTGTTGTAAAGATTGGTGAGTGAAAAATAAAGGCTAGAGAGTCTTATCCTGTAAAGGAATTGAGGGCATACTAGTACATGTCTCTTTATGATGCAAGTAACTATCCATGGAGAAATTTACAGTGGCATGTAGTTTTTCAATTATTATAACATTAAATATCCTTGATTGGAAGTGTTCATTGTGTCTATCTCTCCAAATTATAGGGAAACTAAATATTTTTCTTATCGGTCAATCAAATTAAGATGCAATTGTTTCGCGTTGGATTTTGCAACTATTGTCAGTTTGCATAATGTTATTGGGAGGGAATTTGATATTATTTTCATTTGAAATGGTTGTTATGGAACTTGGTTCATGGTGAGCCACATTGATGTTGTTCTAGGGTTTGATATTATTGCATGTTGTGCTAACACTTCTAATGGAACTTATTGAACTGGGAAGATGGTTCTAGAGAGAATATCTCCAGTGTGTGAAAAACAGAGTCTATGAATGTCATAGACTAAAGGGAGCCAACTTGGTATTTCTATGTTATGTCCTAACATTTAACTGGTAAGGTGGTCAATGTAGATTAGATAGTGAGTATTGTGAATCATAATCATTAGAAACAAAGACCTCAGATGTCAAACGATGAGGCTAACTCATGTCAATTTCGTTGTGACCAATCTTAATTCTTATTGAATTGATGTTTCCCCCTTTTGTTGTCAGCATAATGGAATTTTAAATGTTTTTCTCATATATCGAAGCCCTTTTTTTAATTTTGGCATATACACTGAAATGCGATGTAAAGTTTGTTTTGCGGTTATATTTAAAATGCAGACTTCTTCATGCTTATGCATTTGTCTTCCTCAACAAGATTTAAATTTCACATCCATGCATACCTACATGTTGCATATGCCTTTGTATTCATCTACAATAGTGGTCAATTACTTGTATGTGCAAATGTTATGAAGTTGACTGGTCTGTGAAAAAAATCTTCTTCTTCAGAAGACTGTATTGGTAGAAGCTCAAGCATTAAACATTTTTAGGTGATTATGGGCCATGTTGTGAACAATCCTATTTTTTTATTTTGCTTTTTATTGTTAGTTGAATGTAATATGGAGCACTCTTGAAATGGTTGACTGCTAAAATTATGTCATTAATTTCTTCTCCTTTACTAACTCCCTTCTCACTTCCTATAGATGAATTTTGTTAACTATTGTGCAATTTAATTAGTTTTGATAATATTTAAATCTATAACTTACCCCATTCTGCGTTGAAAATAATTATTTCAATTGTTGTTTAAATTCCTAAATGTTGCTGATTTGATAGATAATATTTAACTCTCTTCAATATAAAATTCTTGATCACCGCTACCATTGTCGACCCGTTGTATGTGCTAGTCTATCAGCGTTCCCATTGCACACTTCTGGTGCAATTGCTAGTAGTATCTTATATGCATACTAAGAGAGAACAATCAATTTTTCTTAACTCAGAAAGAGATTTTACTGTGTGAGGAATCATGAAGCCTAAGAAGAGGTTCCGCAACAGAAAGAAAGGTACAGAAACAATTGAAGCCAAATTATGGTTGGGTGTAAGTGCGACTGTCATAATCCCAAAGAATGTATAGCTCAGGAACCCAAAATACATGAAGAACAAGTACCACAGAAATTTGACGGAATTTGCTCAAGGGCCGTCATGGAATACACTACAGAGCCGTAAACAAGTAATTGAATCAGGACATATGGAAGCTCAATCGCTACCTGCAAATGAATAGCCATACACAAAAATGAATTTGATTTTCCATTTATATTGTGTAGGTAAGTAATTGATAACCAAAAATCGCTACAAACCTGAGCCAATGCATAAGGTAGTGCCGAATACATTCCAGCAGCCCTTTCACGATAGAAAACCACCCTTTCAAGTGAAACCACTGGTCGCATAGATGTTGCATTGGACGCAAACATGGAACCGAGAATGTTCAACAGATCCTGCTTTGAATTGTATTCATCGTATGTGTTCAGATTTATGCCATGGTGAGATGGAAAAACAAAAGGGCATGAGGAATCCATTTTGTTTCGCTATTGAAGGATAATCCCTTGACATTGATCGGGGTTTAGATAATAGATGTGATGCCCTGGGCTGAAGTTTTAGGATTGGGAAAGTTCCCATTTTTGCACAGGATGAGAGTATGCTAGAAAACACATCTGCCAAACATTCCCACCTGAACCATAATTTGAATCCAGATACCAAACTGCATTCTGCACAGAATAGAAGGTGAGGAAGGAGCATAAAGACACATCCGCCAACTGTTGCGCATGAACGCAGAGGTTCCGGTAGGCCGTGGAAAATGCGGTCACGGGATTTCTTGGCTAACAACTTTCCGAGAGTTTCCTATATAGTTTTTGCAACGGAAGATAGGAGCGTGGAAAGATCCATTACCCGATAGACACGTGGGCAGGAAAAACGGAACAGGAGGAGGCAGAACAAGCTCGACGGAGAAAACGTCACATGTGAAAATGCCTATGGCGTAAAAATAAAATATATGTTACAAATAATACTTGGAGCGGTTTCCAACCACCCATCTGCCATCCATTTCAACTAGTAGGGTTAAGTTTTATTAAAAATAAAAACATGTTATGTGTTTTAATGGGAATATGAGGGGGTCAAGCTTTAATATGTATTAATATATGTGGCCAAGTAAATGTTTTATAGTATTAATATAGTATGTAGGATTTAAAATATTATGTCACCAAAAAAATATTCCCCATTCCAAGGGTCTTCATCCTAGGCCCAACATTTAGGTGCCTTATATTTTTTTGGGATTATCTCTATCCTAGGAAACCTTCCATTTACCCTCAAATATTTTAATTTTACTTACACAGTTGAAACATAGGGGAAAACATTAAACATTTAATAGATATTTCAACAAACCTTACCTATGTAGGAAGAGGTGGGCCCTAGAGAGTCTTTACTCAACAACCAAAATAACCTTACCAAATTAATTTTCACATGAGAATTTTTGAGAGGATGTCACACAAAATGTAGGAGGCCATATTTATTTAATTATAAAATATAGTTTATATAACTAGAAAACTTAATACTAATGTTCTAACAATATAATGTACCTAGTGTGGTGCTAGTGTGATGTGGTGTGCCTTAACTATATTACATAACACTTTGTTCCGTAATAACATTGAATAATACCTGTAGAGATTTTTCTCTTACTAATACATGTATTTTGTGACCTTTGCATGCTTAAGGAAAAACATACCTAAGTACGCACACACACTTTTTGTTCATTTTATAGTGGTTCTTTGATCTGTTGGTGTTGACATGCTCCATGATAAAACTTACAACATAGAGTGTATTAAATGCTTATGATATAAAATGAACCATAACTCAATATATAGATGATGCTTACAAGTTTTAACTTTAAAAAAGTAAGGAAAGGAGATGCAAAACATAGAAGGAATACACTTATTGATTTTATAAAGGGAGAATATCCCATTCTTTTCATTCCTTAGAGACTATTGTTTTAGAGATACTATAGGTTTAGGGTTGTTTAGTCCCTATTTTTTTCCAAAGGATATACTAGAGTGTTGAGTGCAACCCAACATCAAATATAGAGTAGGATTCATAGTTTCCCTTTTGAAACTTTGTAATGAGGAAGGTCATCCTATTAAAAACTTAGCCACTTTATATACGTTACACATTTGAGAATCTGGTGAGAGAAGTGGAAGGACATCCTATAAAGAACTTATATGATTTGACACCTTCAAAAAATCTTCAAACCACACTATTTCATAAGGATCTAGGCTTAATTTTTACTATTGTAACTACTAAGTAAGATAAAAAACATAAAGGGAATAAACATTACCACACCTCTCTAAAGTGTTGTCTTTGCTTAGGTATGAATGTATAACTTATAAAATGTCATATGGTAGAGGTAATTCCATGCCTCCAAACCTCGTTCTTATAACTAAGTCTAAATAATGCAATAGAGAAGGAATGAAGTAATCATGCCACATGTATCATGTTCTAAAGTGATCCATATGTATTTGAGATTGCATAGAAAACTTATAGTTTATAAAATATGAGAATATTGATTGTTCTTAAGAATGTGCTCCCTATCTAATAATTTCCATCATAGTTAAGACCATACCATGGTTCTAATTGTACCGTATGGTTTTGACCCTTTTGGATTTCGCAAAATTTTAGTATCTTTGACTATTTTTGAGGATATGAGCCTATAAAATTGTGTTCTTTCATCTTGTAATATTTTTGTACATGTAAACAACATCTTGATTAATGGCCAATATTTTGAGGCACGTGTGATAAATCATTTGAGAACGTGAATTTGAAGAATAGATTTGAACCCATGTGTAATAATTATGATAATATGTGTAGGATCACATAAAGGCTAGAATGATAGATACTATTTAGAACCCGTACCTATAAAAGGGGTTGCACATGGTGGAAACAATGGCACACATGAAAAGAAAAATGCAACACACACCAAACAAGAATTCATATATATAACAATAACAAAAACAGAGAAGTATCAATCATGTCATAAGATAAATTAATAATAGTATAGAAACATCAAAGTAATAATCAAGCATATCATAAACTAGATTAATAATAGGATAATAACATCATAATAGTAGTCAAGAAGTTCATAAACTAGATTATTAATATGATAAAAACATTCAAGTATAAATTAAGTGTGTCATAAAATAGACTATTAATAGTATAAAAACATCAAAGAAGAAAATCAAGTATGCCATAAACTAGAGTAGTAATTGTTAAATAGTAGAGTAGAGATAGGCAAAAAGTAGTATATATAAAATTATTCATATGTAGGCATAAAGCCACAAACATGGGATACTTGTGGTGTCGAACATAATAAAAATAGGAGAAATGATGTGCCACATTCATAGAAATAAATGCATACATGTAAGATAAGCATAGAGACAAAAACATGGTAAACCTACAATGTCATAAGACAAATAAAGAACTTATGTTGTATAAAGAAAACAATCATAGAATAATAATCAAGCAAGAAAATATTCATCCATAAGCAAGGAGTGAAACAACACACTAAATAAGAAAATAATGTCAATCGTAGATTCAAACAAGTATAGAAAAATATAAAAAAATACGCTTAACAAGATAGGTTAGTGCAACACACACGACACATGTGTTAGTCTTATTAGCTATAATTATATCAATAAACACTATGTATAAAACCAATAATGAAAAGGAAGTGGAAAATTATCTGCAATGAAACAAAAACACCTATATATCATGGGGAGTTCCTCCAAATAGTAGTGTAAGGAACAAAGATGACACCTATCTCATTTATATCCCACATCAAGCTCAATATACCTTATGAAAACATGTGTGTAAAGGGTAGGTATTATATCTTTCAAACTAATGTGAAAAAAACATCCATAGAGTAAAATTTTAGTTAATCAAACCATAAACATGTACTAATTTTGATTTCTTACAAATATGTGAACATCTTTGTATTATGTGATTATTTGAAAGTTTTTGGATTATTTTTAAAAATTGTAATGTACATGGAAGAGGTTCAAGTGTAATATTTCCACTAGTGTATGATATTCATGTTTCTTTTAATATGATTTTCTTCAAAATATGCCAAGTGGTAAACACAGAGCCAAGTTTTTCAAGAACCATGTAGGGTCCAAGACAATTAGGTTTAAACTTATCTTCTAGAGATGTATATGCATTTTTATTTTTTTATTTTATTTGAGGGAAATATTTCCAATGTGAAATTCCGAGCACAAAAGTTATTATTGTATTCATGTTTAATGCACTCTTGGAAAATGCGAGAGGTGTTTAAGGGCTTGCACCCATCCAGAATCAAGTAGTTAAAGTTTTTGCAATCACTTTTCATGTTAATAATTTTCCTTAACAATATTTTTTTATAAAAGGTGAAAAAGGGTTGAGGGGTCCCTTCCCCATACAAAGTCAAAGATCCATAAGAGTAGAATAAAACATTACAAAAAAATCAAAAATATATTATAAAAGTCCTTAATATCAAGCTCCACCAAGAGCAAAAGTAAAAAGTGTCTAAACAACAACAATAGAAAAAACACAAAGGAAACTAACAACATCGTAGAAACTAACAACAAAAAAGACACATGACAGTAAATAAAAAATACCCCTCCCAAGATCACTTATTGGATTTTTCAATCCCTTCCAAAACTTTTTCCCATTCCGTAGCCAGAGCATTTATGTTTCCAACCAAAGACACCAATCTTAGACCTTTGAGTGTCGCATTTCTGTTCTTGCCTTGATTATCCACAACACTATAAGAATTTGTGAGCTGACCCAGAGTTTGGAGATGTTGAAGTGTTGATTTGATCGTGACCACACTCCACTCCATGTAGCTATGAATAATAGCACAAATATGGTCATACTCTTATGAAACCATAGTTGGCTTTTAGAATTTCGACCTCTCCACCATTCCCATTTTTAACATCTTCCTCGACATGCACTTTCATCTTATGCCAATCGTTGAACAAGAAATGCATAGAGCTATTAGTGAGCCTCATATCTCCCTTAATTTCTTCAATGTCCACCGCCATCTTGTCCAAATTATTCTCACCTTTCACACGCCCAACGTGCCCCATAGCCTCAAACTGTTGTTCTAATTTAACATTAACAAGAGCCTGAACATCCTTTTTACTAGATTCCCCTTTGGTATTCACCGGGACACTAGGCACCTATTTGGATTTCATCTCCCTTGATTCTAGGAAGCATTAATTTCAATAACATCTTTATCCTCCTCCGAGTCACTTTCCTGAGATTAGAATCATCACTAGATTCTTCTTCCTCTAAAACTGAGTCATCCCCATCCGCATAAGATTCTAGGGATTTAGTAAGGGAAACAGACTTATCAATATCAAAATATACTCCTTTGATAAGAGCGAGAATGAATCCCTGATGGAGCGGAACAGAGACTCTTCTACTTTTAAACTGATAAATTGAGGCACTCAAAGAGTGAAAAATAAAGTAGGGGAAGCTAAAATCATGGCCATGATGAAGTGATTAAGCATAGGCAGGTGATAGGCATAAATTCATTTGTGACAGCCCTCAAGAGTGATAAATTGGATAAGGGTGAGATCCACATCATCAAAAGGTTTAGGTAAAGACAGGAAAATATAACAAACAAAGTGGGGAGTGAGATTTTTGTTACCTCAAGAGAAACATGTTCAGTTCGTCAAAGCCTTCTTTTTTGGTTTTGTATACCTCTCTCCCAGCAGTAGGAAGACCCATCACTTTAGCGACCAAATCCATAGATATCTCTTTGTGAATCCCTTTCATTTCAACAACTGTCCCTTTTTTGGTGGTCTTCATGTCGTAGAAAAATCTTTGCTTAGATTTTCAAAATGGCCTTCAAAAATTTTAAGGAAGGGTGATGTTGGACCCCTGGAATATTGGCCAAGTATGAAGGCGCATAGGCATGCAAGGTCCTAGTTATGGAAAGGCATGCAAGGAAAAAGTGCACAAGAGAAAGGTTTAAGGAAGCACATAGCACGTGCAAAGACGCGAAAGGAGGTTTGGGACTTAGTCAATTTGAGCACCCAAGGTAGAACACGTGAAAAGCATGACTGGTTGCACATGGATAAGGTGCCAACTGGCAACAAGTTGGCCCAGATAGGGGCATGCCTTGGATGGAATCTTCTAGAAGAACATCATGAGATAAAGTGGAAAGCTCAGGCCTGGAGAAGCATGCTCGAATGAAGAACCACACTCGACACTTGGCACTTTGGATTTGAGGGTGCTGGAGGGTGAGATGGCAGTGTAGGAAAGCAATAAATACAAGTGCCTGCAGAGTAAAAGATATATGAGTTTGAGATATAACGGGTTAGAGAGACCGCAAGTTTGAGAGACAGATGGGCGGAGCTCGCATAAATATCATGCGAGGACTATGTTAGTAGATAGTTGCATTAAGGAGAGAATTTACTAGGCATGAAGTTGTAAATTTTCTTTTGGTAGCTTAGTTACATAAGTCCAAAGTGGAATGCATGATTGTTGTCTACTTATCTGTGACACTCTGTAGTGGTTCAATGAATGTAATGAGGTTACCTGATATAATATATACATGAATATCAATGGTTCTAATGCATATTTCTCTCTCATGAGTTCTCTTTCCTTTTATGTTGAGTATGAATGCTTGTATATTTCTTCTTACATTAATACATGTTCGGATTCTCGTTAAAACACTCATCAAGTGACTACAAGGATCTAGAGGCCATTCTGAGCCCTATGGTTCTTGTATGTCTTAACTTCCCTCCTGGAAACTCTTACACTAATCATAGATGATGTTTCCCACTAAAATCACATAAAAGAGAGACTCGATACCATTTTGTGCCTCGGGTGAGCTTTCATCTTTCATTGGGTGATAGTTCGGCGTGCATGGGGTTCCTTCCTTTTGTGATGGGAGTAAAAATGACTACATCTTGGTTCCGTTGCTAGGACCTCTTTTCGAAGTTGTAGTGGGATATAACATACATCATGATCTATGTAATGAGTAATGACAGAGCGGTTAACATTGGAAAATGTTGAATCATGGTTCAAGATCATAGAGAATGAATTTGCTTAGAGATTCAAAGCACTAGACGAGTTTAATGCACATAGATGGGTAGAAGAGAACCTCTACCATGATCTCGCATGAGACCTTCTTCGCCGCTTCCCAAGAGAACTATATGAATGGCTTTCACCCTATGCTTTTATATCAAGTTGGCGTTATGGATCGCATATGTGGACCAAAGAAGACTACCAAAGGTCTGTAAGATGCATATCCGACATGGAACCGTGCTATAGATCATTGGTGAGAGGAGTATCTTGGCTAGCTACACTCTTGAGTATGCTATTTCCACATATTCTTGTTTGGAGGTTGTTGAGTTTGAGTTTCGAGGAGCTCAAAGGATCATTTTTACATGTTATCCCTCTAGATTTGAATATCTTGATGATTACCATGAGTTTAGAGGTTTTTCCAATGGCCGGCTAAACCACTCGAGTACTAGGTGAGGAAGCTAGGTGGAGGAAATTTTCAAAATTGGGATTTAGGAAATATTCTTCATGATGTTCAAGAACACCTTAAATATTTTGATAGTTTTAATATTAATCACACCCCCATCTTGGCAATAAATGTGCAGACAATATTTCTAACTTAGGGGTGTATAGTCATGATTTCAAACTTTGGATAAAAGGTGATGTTATGCCTGCATTTATTAATGATATCATACAACATGGAAGATCATAAGGATTTCTTTTTACACTCACAAATGACTTGAATTATCATGATTGTCAAGGTAGTAAGTTCAATTGTGGTGTTTTCATTCCCAAGATTGTACGATTTGATCCCATTAATTGTAGAGAGTGCAACCGGTTTTATTTTGGAAAAATAGTAGAGAAATCATAGGAGGCGATGGAGTTCGAGTTGAACCCTCCAACCATGACAACATCACCAATAACCCATCTATGTGGCATATTCTTAGAATTAGGGGTTTCAAGAAGTACATCACCAAGCTCCAAGGGCATGACCCTTCTCTATCCAAGGATTTTGGCATGGCGTGGGAGGATGGAAAGTTTGTGGTTTGGGGAATGGAGCTAGAGGTTAGTGAGAGGTTCATTGATCGGTCACCGAAATGGAGATGAAGGGTATCAAGATTTTCAAGGAAAGGAATAGGAGGGAGCATGAAATCAATACCTTCTTCGTTAGTAAGGAAAAATTCCATTTTCATTGATGGCATTGCTAGGTATTATATCTCAGGGGTCTGGAAGGAGGTATATCTCTATATTATGAAGTACATTACTTTAGAGGGAAAGTATCGTAAGATATATACACACCACTTGTCATTGTTGAACATGTTCAAGAAAAAAATTATGATGAGTATTCCCTTTTTTCTGTATATGTCTCTATTGTCTTCTGTGAGATATTTTAAGGGAGGTAAAGTGGAGTCCCCCATTCATGAAGGCCTCATCCTTCTTCTATTCTAGAATGGTAAACTTTGTTTCTAGTCGAGGCGAGTTGGTTCGAATTAGGAAGATGATGACATCACCTTGTCTAAATGCCTTACCAAGATGTATGCAGATAAGGAAACCTTTAACAGAGCTGAGGAGGATAGTGATGAGTAGATTAGGGCTAAGCATGATAAAGGAAGGGAAGATTCTTCCAAAGGGAAAGGTAAGTGCATGGAGGATGATGGTCAAAGTTATGAAGACCTGGGTAAAAGAATGAAGTAGATGGAGATGGTAGTGCAGGTCATGGAAGAAGCTAATTATGATATGCGGATGGGTTGATTAATAGCATTGAGGCCACCAAGAAGATTTGTATGTATCATAGGAACATTGGGGAAATTCATGGATCTGGAAAATATGGTTAAGGCTATGTGGGCTCAGTTGGAAGTTGTGGAAGATTTCTTGAAGAAAAGGAAATTCCAACCCAACATTAGCAGCTCGGAGAATGATGATGAAGGTGTGCAGACCCAAAAGGAGATTCAGTATGAGCACAATCAAGTGGAACCTACTAGCACTTTGAGAAATTCCCCCAAATGCCAAAAGATAAACTAGTTTTCTTTGTTTCTGTTCTTGAACTTCTTGTTGTCTTTTGGAAAACTCTTCTAGGTCTAGTAGCAAACTATTTTGTCTTGTCTCTATGGCTGGGTTTCTATACCTTATTTCTTCGATTTAAATTTTTTAAACTTGGTTTGTTTATATCTCTCCTTTTTCTTCATTTTCTATGCTTTCATGATGTATTCTCCTATGTAAGGCCTGCGGGAGCCGATCTTTGTTTTTCCTAATCTAATAAACAAATATTCCCATTGGGTTCACTAGAATATATGTAAGTTAATAAAGGTTTAATAGATTATAATTTCTCTTATTTGATAAAAAAATAAATAAATATCTCTTATTGATAATATAGATAAGGATAATGAGGGGACCATTCTATTTCCAAAAACAAGAAGGTTGTAAGGTGATAATGTTTTGGATCTAAAAAGGAGGGCGTGAATTCTATCTAATATTTATGGTTCCAAAAGCATAAGTATAGTATAAGGGTGACATATTACTAGAATCTTTATTGTAGATTGATACTATAAGATTAAAAATAAGGTAGATAAACTTATGTTAGGGTTATAAACACGGGTTGTAAGGATTGATAGGTTGTAAATACCAAAGGGAAGATTGCGAGGAAGGATTGATAGATAATAATATGTACTCTATACTATCATATGTATAACCCATCAACCATACAATCAAACTTGAAATAACTTAAATTAAATTATAGGTTAGAGATATTTACCTTCATGTAGTCACCATTGGCGCATTACGTTTCTAATAGAGTTAGAAATATATTATGATACAATTGATTTGGGGGATCAAAAATGAGAAGAAGAGATAGAAAAACCAATTCTTGGACACTCCAAAACCTAGGTAGATCATAACAAGTACAACTCCTATGCTTGAGTTTCCCAAGGACCCATTGTTCCAAGTAGAACCTAAAAGTAAAATCGACTAACTTCAAGACCTTTAAGAGCATATTGGTGATCACAAGTATATCGGATGACAAGAAATGACCTTAGTATAAATACACTCAAGTGATTCCTATAAATATGGAACAAGATTAATCATTATAATTATTTTTTTGACTACATCGACCATGGTTGATGTAATTGATTATTAGAAATAAAATCAAGACAATATTGACCATGTTCAATTCCAATGGATATAGGTAATAACACATCGTAAGGTAATAACATCTTGGAGAGTTACAAGTAGTTTGTAATCATCAACCCAAGTTACATTCTCATTGAGTTCATTGGATGCTTTCAATAGGTGGTCATGGGGACACCTTGAGGTATGGGTTTAACTTCTCCATACGGACCAAACAAAATATAGTAGGGTGCTCTAAATGCAGATCGCTCACAGACATTAGGGACCTAAAACCACTCCCGTGTCCCACTTAGAGAAACTACTCCTCCAACCCCTCTAGTACATAGTAAAAGTTTATTAAAAGTGTGTAGGGTAAGTGCAACAAGTTGGGGGGCCAAAAAGGGGTCATAAGTGGATGTCATATTATAAATAACAATGAAATCTCAACTTGTAGGGATTATTAGCAATGCGTGCACTAAAAATTAGAAAAACTTATATAAATATGAATCATAGCATCTAGAATCTAGTTTCTAAACTACTAATTTTTTTAAAAACAAACAATTTTAGCTATATTAAACACTCAAAATTCAATGACTTGGTTTTTTTTTAAAGCTTATAAGATTGTAGTCCGTTTGCCTGCGATTTAGATGACCAAAACTTGATTTTTTTTTCCTTTAGTGAAAATTTAAATGACACTATCTATCTTAAGATAGATTTTAATTTTAATTTTATTGAGCAAAATCTTTTTAATGATTTTTATGTGAAAGTGGTCTGCAAATAAAAATAAAATGGAGCACTTTCCATTTTCCCGCCTTAACTTCATAAAAAAATTGAAATCAAATACTTTTTTGTTTGAACGTGTATATAATTTTTACATGGTTGGGATGGTATATGTTTTATCACATTTTGACAAGTGAAACAAAATTTGCAGTCTTAAATGTAGACATGAATATTCATTGGAAAAAGTGTCTTAAAGACCTACTATTAGTAAAAATTATAAATTTATATTAATCATATTTTATTCGCTTTAAAATTAATATTTCTATGAAGATAACAATCTCCCTACACTATGGTACCATTTTTGTGACATGTTTTCAATTTTTCAACATGGTTCAAGTCTGCAGAAGAGAAAATTTGATGTTTTTTTGTTTTTGATGTAAAATTCAGGATTTGATGTCCACTTTTTGGTCCCCCTACTTACTACACTTACCCTTTGACACCAATTTTTTTAACCTATAATTATTTCCATGTCTTAACATTTATAATCCTTGAGCATTGTCAAAATACTTCCAGGACATCCATGGCCACTAAGAATGAAGTTTTGCACATAAATTTTATCCGTAAGTCGATTACCTTGAAATTTTACAAAAATCTCCCCTCAAAAATGCCTTTGGGAAGACTGTAAAAAAATTAATAGATGTAATGGAGAGTGATGCCTCTCGCACTACTAACATCTAAAAATTTGAATTTTTTTGCAATGATGTTGTCTTGGATATGCCTTGAAGTGATATGAAGCGGTTGTTGTACCTATGGGATTTCCTAGAGATGACGAGGTTAATGAGGTTGCATTGATTGCATCTACGAGCTACTTGGGATAGGTTTTCAAGCCTACAATCTCCCTTGGAGATGTCAAGGTCAACTTCACAAGGAAAAAGTTTTTGAAATTAAAAATATGACAACCCTTTAATGAACAAAGGGTCAAGGTTGAAAAATCCAGGAACATGGTCGAGGATTTTCAAGAGGCTACTAGGAAAGAATGTAGACCCCAAAAGTTCTATGGAACCCCACGTTTACTCTATTTTCTTAAGCTCAAAGGAAGATCAAGGAATATTTCATATTCAAATACTTGAGGCTAGTCTCCATAGAGAATTTTTAAAAAATAGATTGTGTTGGTGGGTAAGTTTCTTGGTCCTTGTCCTAATATAGATATTGTCAGGAAATGGGCAATAAGAAAATGGAACCCTCTGGGAGAAATGAATATCTCATCTATGGCTAATGGTTTCTTTTTTTATCAAGTTCAATATTCAAGAAGACATAGATGTAATGTTACTAGGGGGACCATGGTGTTTGGGAAACATGGGGCTATTCGCTAAAAAATGGTACCCTATATTTGATCCTAACATTGAAAATATTTACACCATCCCCATATGGTGTAGACTTCTAGGTTTACCTCTACATTTTTGGGATGATGAGATCCTGGTGAATATTTCTAGATCTATTAGATCTCAAATAGACCAAACAACTCTTCCGTAAAGCAGATCCAAGTGGGATTTTACTAAGTTTTGTCTCTTAATGGACATGGATCAAAATTTACGTATAATTATATGTTACAAACAAATTTGGGTATATGGAAGAAACATATTGTCTAAAAATATTTCCAGATGAGATGCTCCAAATGCCATAAGTTGGGTTAGTTAACAAGAAAATTCCTCGGCCCCAAAATTGATGAGGAAAGGAAGGAAAACAAAAAAATTTATTTGGATTGATAGAAAGTTAAGGGACATGAATCTAAGGAGTCCGAAAATGGCACGAAAAATACCAAAGGAGGTAACGAATAAGTTATCGAACTCCAGGACTTAACTAAAAGCAGCAACATGGGGGAAAATTTAAAACTAAGGGCTAAAAACCTCCTATCTACGTAACACTCTAGAAACCAAATAACCCTAATCAAAAGTTGGAAGAAAATGATGGGCTAATCAATGAGGATGAGTCCAAAGAATAAAAAATGGTGGATCTCATTCTTAATATTGATGAAGAAAATCAAATGGTCGAGATTCAACTAAACCAAAGAACAAATAACATGGGAGGTTGCATTTAGGAAACAACTATCTTAATCCCTCCTATGGTTAAATATTCTACCCAAAATTTAACCTTTGTAGTCATTCTTGAAGACTCGGTCAATGTGCAAAAGGATGCCCCTTCAAAGGACATGTAAGGAAAGCCAGTAGATATTAACAGCCCTATAATAGCTCTTGATCAACAAATAAAATGGATGTCAATCAAAAGATAGAAAATCCTATACATGTTTCATCCTCATACATTTCTTTAGAAGAAATCGATAAGATACATGAGGATATCCCACATTTGGAGATGAAAGTAGATGTAGTTGAATCAAAAAACCTTACAACAACTCCTTATCAACATATAAATCGAAAGGATGTTACTTCTTCTATGCATTTGTTGAAGATAAACAATGGAGGCATACTTAAGACTCCTAACCTAGAGGAGAAAGAAAGAGAAGGAGAACTAACTCCCATAAAAATCAATGTGCTAACCGATATTACAAATATTTAGTCACCTGTATTTACTCTAGTCAAATCGAAAACCCAAAAATCTAAAGGATTCAAAGGTATCCCAGATGCCTTGTACTTTGACAAAAAAATTCACTTAGAAATTAGGTAGCTTCCTGTTCCAGGGTCATTAGATCATTAAATAGAAAAGCTAATATAGGGGCTAAAACCACAATGGGAAGATAAACAAACAATGATCAAAGGAGAAAGGAAATAGATAGAGCTATTGTAGATAGAACACAAACTACTTTGGACCATCTGGAAAGCATCTCCTCATGCTATTTTCAATTAAAGTTTTTATTGGAACATCGAGACATTAATGGAAGTGGGAAACAATGCACTCTTAAGGAATTAATAAAAACTTATAGACCCGCCATTATGGAGATCCAAGAAACCAATATTAACTCTGAAGTAATGAGTACTTGAAGCAGAAATATCTTGAAAAAATATGAGTGGACATCATTGGATTCTAGAGGGGCATTAAAAGGCTTTCTTGTCCTTTGGGACCTTACCTTAATATCTGGTAAAGTGGTCTTCTCCTCATATTTTTACGTTGATGTTGTATTTCAAACTTCTGATAGTTCAATTTTTTGGATGCTTTCTATAAATTATGCTCCTATTACTCTCCATGGTAGAAGGAAACTTTGGAAAGATCTAAAAAAATTCGGGCTAACTGTGATCACTTACATTGGATGGTCATGGGGGATTTTAACACTCCTCTTTCTCGAGCTAAAAAAAGGGGGTTCTTCGAATAACCACTAGGATGGATGATCTAGCTGATTTCATTTCTTCTTCTAACATCTATGACCTAGAGCTCCATAGTAATCCTTATACTTGGTCTAATAAGAGATTAGGGATGAGCACATTCAAGTGTGGCTTGACCATGACATTATTTCTATTGATTGGCTCTTGTCCCAAGGCTTCCACCTTTCTTCTCTTCCTAGAATTGGTTCAAATCATAACCCTATTGTGCTTAGTATGCTTAACACCGATAAGCCTTCCCATTCCTCTTTTAAGTTTGAAAAAATGTTGCTTGAACACCCAGACATTAAGGATAAAATCAAGGAATGGTAGGGCTTACAAGGAGAAGGAACAACATAGTTCAAGTTTTTCCAGAAGCTTTAAAATTTCATAAAGAAAGTTAAGATTTGGAATAGAAAAATATATGGAAATGTTTTCATCGATAATAAACACGTTAAGGAGTAGTTAGTTGTGTTGGAAAAAGGGTTTTTGTTGTTGTCATGTCACATGAAGATTATATCCTTGAGAAATCTCTCTTGTTTGAATTTCATAATCTTTGTGCTAGAGAAGAGTCTTTCTAGAGGCAAAAATCTAGGGCTTTATGGCTTAAGGAAGGTGACATAAATACTAAGTTTTTTCATACGAAAACCCTCAAGCATAGGACATACAATAGGATTTTGGAAGTCTCTTTGTATGACGATACAATTACTTCTAATTAGAACATCATCAAGGATGAAGCTCTTAGTTTTTACAAAAATCTCCTAAATGACAATACTTCTTTGTCTACTAAGGTAGTTGGTACACTTCTTGATTATATTCCTAATAATCTAGTGGATCAAGGAGACTTTAACATTCTCAAAAAACCTACCACCAAAAAGAATTACAAAAGGAGGTGTTATTTCTAGAAGGGGATAAATCTCTAGGACATGATGGGTTTAAGCTAAATTTTATAAAAAAATTGGGATATTTTCTCTAAGGATCTCCAAAAAGTGACCAATGAATTTTTTAGAAGTGGGAATTTTTTTAAAGAGATTAATAAAACTTCCATTTTTGGTTCTTAAGAAACCTGGAGCCAAAGATTTCAAACATTTCATGCCTATAAGCCTTATAATTTTTTTATACCAAGATATTTACAAAAAAATTGACTATCAGAATTCAACCACTCCTTCCTAATATTATTTCAAAATAGCAGGTGGTTTTCCTTAAAGGCAGGCTCATCTAGGATGGTATTATGATGGTCCATGAAACCATCCATTTGATATAAAAAAGTAAAAAAGATGGTATGGTCATTATGTTGGACATAAATAAAGCTTTTGACAAAGTCTCTTAGTTTTTCCTTGATAGAGTGTTGGAGAAATTTGGGTTCACTGCTCACTTTAGAAAAATTATAAGATCTTTTATTTCTCGCCATATTCTCGTTTCATTGTCAATGGCACTCTAATGAGTTTATTTTCCAACAACAGAGGTATAAGGTAGGGAGATCCTATTTATCCCCTCTTTTTAATCATAATGATAGATAGTCTCAGCCGTACCATAACTAGAGAAATTACCTTAGGATATCTCAAAGGATGCAAACACACTTCTCTGGATTTCACGATTTCTCATCACTAATTTTACGATGATACCATACTTCTTCTAGCTTCTCTTCTTGAAGCTAAGATGATGAAGATCATTCTAAAAACTTATGAGGAGGCTTCGGGCCAAAGCAAATTAATTTTGATAAAATCTCCCTCTATTTTTTCAATACCCCTCCCGGAGATAAAGAAAAATTGCACACATCTTGGGTTTTGAGATAAAATATCTCCCCACTACCTACCTTTGTCTTCCTTGAGTACTAACAAAGTCTATATGAATTTTGAATTCTCTTCTTGAAAATTTCCAAAAGAAACTAGCTAGATGGAAGGGAGATATTCTCTCCAACACAGGAAAATGTCTTCTAATCAAGAACACATTGCAAAACCTCCTATATATATATATCTTGTCCCGATTATTCATTCCCATTACTATTACTGAAAGGATTGAGAGAATCCAAAATCACTTCCTATGGACTAAGGAGAAAAAAGGTTCCATTTAGTGGCTTGGGACAAGGCTTGCACTAACAAAAGAGTGGGTGGCTTAGGGATTAAAAAAATTAAGACAATGAACACTTCCCTCATCTCCAAAATGAGCTAGAGGATCCTCAAAGAAGATCACCCTTGGACTGATCTTATCAAAGCTAAATATCTTGATCAAGGAAAAGTTCAAAATTTCTTGAAGTTTGAAACTCCCCTATGGATCCATATTTTGGAATAATTTGGTCAAGAATAGAAGGGTCCTAGAGATAGGCTGCAAATGGAATCTAGGAAATGGGGAAGACATACTCTTTTGGGAAGATAGATGGGTTGATTTCCAAAGCCTTAAAAATAATAACTCCTGGGAGTATATTAAAAAAAACTCACAACAGTTGACAGAAAGTTAGTGACTACATATGTTGTGTTAATGGAAGGATTCAATGGAAGATTCTCAATATTGATCTATCTTGTCATAGAGATCTTATTAAGGACATACAAAGAATTCTTAGCCACATCCCAATAAGTCAGATTCAATCTAAAGATGACTTCATCTGGACCCATTCTTTTGATGGATAATAATGGACGAAAACTTGGTACCAATTTTTTGCAGATGAATCCATGTGAATTTGACTGGAGAAAAATATGGTATAAAGAACTTACTCCTAAAATCAACCATTTCCTCTGGTTGGTTTTGAACAAGAGCATACTCACCATTGACAACCTCATCAAGAGAGGATCTACCATGCCTAATAGGGTGTTGCCATTCAGTTTGGATGCGATTATACACCACCTTTTCTTACATTTTCTTGTTGTTGTTGCTCTATGGAAAATAAGTTTTGATAGATGTGGCATTGATTGGTCATTCCTAGATGATGTAGTACAAACATGGAAATAATGGAAACCTCCTTTCAAACATGGCATGCTTAGGAAGATTTGGAGGCTCATTTTCCCCCATACCATCTGGAGAATCTGGAAGGCTCGCAACTCCATAATTTTCAAGAATACCATGAAATATAGCAAGAGGATTCTAAGTGAGATTATTGTTGAAGCTAAGGAGAATATTATGAAATTTAAGCCCCCCAAGAATTAAAAATATCCCAAGGAAGAGGAGAGATTATTGATTGCATGGAATATTGATATTGAGAAGATTCAATTTCAAACCCCCAGATTGACATGTCTCTTGTCAATGGATTCCTCCACCTAAAGGTTGGCACAAGTTAAGTTTTGATGACATCTCTAAGGGAAACCATGGATCGTGCATGGTGGAGTGTCAATCATAAATCACCTATTATATCCCCTTATTGCCTATGCTAGACCCATGGCCACACAATCAAATAATTATGGTGAGGCCTCACTACTATCTAGGGTATCATAATTGCTAAGGAGATCAAGGTAAGTAATTTAATTGTTGAGGGTGATTCTCTTAACATTATAAATAATATCATAGGAACTCAACCCCTAGATGGACCATCAAATATTTTATCAATGAGGCCAAGAACATATGCAAAGAGTTTATCAATGTTAATATATTCCATACATATCGGGAAGGGAATAGTGTTGCTGACACTTTAGCCAATGAAGGTGTCATCATTAAACAGTTTAAAATTTGGAATGATTATAAGGAAATATCTCACACAATGAAGGCTATCATTACTAAGGATGCCAAGGCCACTTGTCCATTTCAATAAAACCTACCGAAGAATTAGCCACATGAGGAACAAGTACAATGTGTACCCCATACATTTGATAGTTATCTTTCTCAAACAGTTCATTTTTATCTATTTTTTCATTTATTCTTTGACATTCGAGCGGTTGGGAAGCCAAATTTAAGTTTTTCTATTTTTGAAAGATTTGCATGTGGAAATTCTCTCCACAATGGGTAGACCCGTTTTTCGTGTTGAGCCTATCTCATGACCCATCATGGAAACAAAACAAAGCATTATGGAAGGCCCTTGACGTGGATGGCTTCACAAACTTCATGTAGAGGATTAAAGGGCACGATAGGCACATTTCTCTGACCTTTTCCCATAAATGGAAGGATAGGGTAATTACCTTTAAAGGTAAGGAGTTCATAATTACTGAAAGTTTGATTTCTTTTATTACTAGTTTAGGGATGGATGGTATAAAATTATATAGAAACAAATTTGATAAGGAAATGAAGAGAAGAGGTTTTTGGAAGGGGATGAAACCTTGAAGATTGTTAAAATGGGTTTGATTTATTCTTCTATCCCACCTCCATATGGTGATGTTGCTATAATGGTTGTTAGGTATATCACCTTGGAGGGCAACTTCTCTAATCCACCTCTTCACCATTTGGTATTACTAAACCATTTCTAGCGGACTCCTAAGGTCGCTCTAATATTATATCCTCAACTCCTTCACTAGGGGTTATTTTCCTTTTGCATCAATACTTCTATGAAGTGGTATCTGATAATCCTCCTCACCCCTACCTTCCATGCTTCCTCCTCTGACCCCTACTACTAAAAGGATGTTGTGTAATATTTCTAAGGGAAAATAACTGGCCATGGCTAATAGTATCCTTAAAATAATCCAATTTTCCCTTGACCCCCAAGAATCTAATGAATTGAGACCCCAAAAAAGCAAGAGGAAGATACAATCAAGTACATAGAAGATAATGTTGATTTCCTTCTCAATGAAGGCAACAAGGATGACTTGGGCTCTACAGCTCTATCTAAACTGGAGGATAAAATTGACATTCTTACTAAGCAAAGTAGCATGCCATGGAGGAGAGAATGCAAAAATTGTTAATAAGTAGATTAGTTAACTATCCATGCATAAATCATTGCTTGATTTCATTCAGACTCATCTTAAACAAATCTATGACAACAATGACATCTTTGAGGATATATGGAAGGAAGGTAAGGTCAAGAAGAAGGCCTTAACATCGAGTAGCCAAGACCCTACCCAGAAAACAACCCTCAACCTCTATAAGGCCTTGGTGGATGCTTAGAAGGTTTTCAATAAGTTTCTCAAATAGTAGTCCAGTTGTCTTACGTGGTCTTTTTGCCTCGATGTTGTTATTATGCGGTTTCACATTTGTTGTATTGTTGTTTTTGGTTTTTTTGGGCTTCTTGTTGGTATTCTCTTCGCTTTTTTTCTTCTTTGTTTTATCTAGATCTCCTTGTCTTTTGTTGTTGGGGTGTGGCCCCCACATATAAAAAACCACAGTGATTACTTTGTATATCCTAGCTTTTGAGCCCTTTTGGACTACGGGGTGTGGTCCCCTTTAAAACCATTTATCAATAATAAAAAACATATCGTAAGGTCATATAGGGAGGCCCATAAGGATGAAGGAAGAATATAGATATGATATAAAGTAATTTGATAGAGTTCTAATTTTTCTCCAAGTAGATATGGGGATGACCCTAAGAGGATAGTAAGGTGATGTTATAGGAATATTGTGAATAGATGACTTGGAGGTGAAAAGGGTATGGTATCTAATCTATAATGCTATGCACACCCAATATTGCACATAAGTACCACCACCGATCGGGACACCCTACTTCTTGTGATATCCCAAAAATATCACTTGGGGAGGTTAATGCACAAAGGTGCCTATAAACAGAAACAATTAGTAAGAGTGAAAAATAAAGTGTATATATTTTCTAATTTTATAATGGGTCTTTTTAATTGAGTAAAACTTTAGTAGATGAAATAAGAAACTAGTTAAATAATGGAAGAGACTTATCTTCATTAATAACTACTTGGTTAAAGGAAGAATCTCGTTGAATCTATTTGAATAACTTAAGAGTATGTCTTACATTTTAGATACATATTGCTTTTAGGATGTAAGATTTTGGTTCCCATTTCGATATTTTACGTAAACATTGGCCTCCTCGTGCATTTCTAGTGTCCTTAACTCTTTACCTTTGCATGGGCCAACTGATATTGAAAGCTGTTGCGTGTGGCCCCAATCTCTGAGTTAATAAATTTACGTCAAATATCGTTTTGACTAATACCTTTTTTAATTTTTGCATGATTTATGATATGTTAGTAATCTACTTGTTCATGAAAACACAAGCGAGCGTATGGGGATCCCAAATTTATAGATTTGCAGTCGCTGCACATTTTCAAAATAGAATATTCAAGGAATTTTTCCCTTCCGGGCATACTTGTAATTCAGACAAAGTTGCAACATTCCATGAATCTTTAAAAATGGGCAACATTTTTTGCAGCTGATGCGTGAATACAAGGTGCATATCGATAACATTACTCACTATCAGGCATCCCTTCACAGAAGCTGTAAAATGTAAAATGCTCCTCGAGCCAAAGAGGTACACGTAGACATCTCACCTTTAAACAACAAATGAAAAACCAGCAGCCATGATTGAGCAAGTGCAATTAAATATTCTCTCATTAATGTATTTTTTTATGAACAAATATATGATGAAAAATTATATAAATCTAGCAAATTGTAGAGAGTTCTATTGCAAGAAAATTGAGTTTTTATCCGTGCGTATGGTCTGTAATTGAAGTCTTAAGCTATGTGTACATGAATAAGTTTCAAACGTGATTCTTGTAGGTTTTCACCACTCCTAGGGATTTTGGATAATCGGAGGCACACATTTTCTTTCTTGTGCACGGGTTTTTTACTGTCATCTGTGTACTTCGGGTGTTTTCTCACTCTATATTTCAAAGATGAAGGTCAACTAGCTGGTAATCAAGTTAATTTCCACATCACAAGTAACTTGGATGAGGTTACACACACGAATTTGGGAAATTATTACTTAAGTGACTTCCTTTAATGACTCCATGACCCAAAGTAGGAGTGATTTCATGGAAGCAATTGATACTAGTAGCATTTTTATCTCCTCCACCGTCCCTCCTTCTATTTAATGCCCAGAATTGGTATGGGGTGTGTGGAAAATTATAACCAAAAGACCATGGAGGTTTTAGAAGGTTCTTTCACTAACACCCGAAACATTCTAGGTAATCTTGTTGGGATTACTTGGGATAAAAAGGTAGTAGACATTCTTGTTGAGTTAGTCAAAAAATTATGGACTACTCATCATCTTGATTTCTCCAAAATCATGAATAATAATATGTTACAGAAAGTTTGGATCTCTTATACAAGAATCCCTAAACAACTAACTAGGTCAAATTTGATTGAGGAGGTTCAATATCTCATCACCTTGTTAAACAAAATGGAAGGTTTGAGTTCTGCTTATTATTTCGAAGAATCGATGTTCAGTTATATCCAAATTATCCTCTTAACCAAATAATTTTTTTTGGGGCTGACCTCATAAGTAAGTATATTCATGACCAACTTATAAAAATTACAGTGAAAATTTGTCAAGTATCTACACTAAAGTGTGAGTTCTCTATGACATACTACCTTATCTATAACATTACATATCAAAAATCCCTTCATGGAATTCCGATAATGAATAATGTTTTAGACTTCATAGTATACAATGTTTATCCTCAGCTAAACTTAAAAATTCAAAAGGCTAATTTCAGAAGGTCACATGATGCCTTATTTACACCAATCATTTGTTTATTCATACCAAAATGGGAGTAATTCAGGATATATATAGCTGCAAGGAAGGTGATTAGTGAATTTGGTTGCTATTTCATATAGTTTATATTTTTCACCTATATAAGGGTAAGTGGTTTTCAAGGTACCCCCTATATGTTTCCCAGATACTTAGATGATAAATGGGCACTTCTTGAATTATCTAGGTAGCTAGTTGAAGTACATAGATTGATTTCAAGAAAGCATAAAACAAACATCAAATTCCCCATTTCTATTGGGAGATATACATGCTCCATATTTGTCAAGGCCAGACTCCTAGATGAAGAAATGAATAGGTTGGAAATGGATAAATTTTAGTCAAGGCCTAATTATGACATCATATGGGTAATGAACACAATCGGGAATCTCATATGAACATGAACCTCATTATGAGGACTTTTGGATGGATTGTAAGGATGAGGAAGAAGTCAGATTAAGGGATTTCTCAAGAATGACATTGCAAACAATAATTGATTTCAAAGTGGCAGCCATCCCTCAAAGCCTTACAGATGATAATCAAGTGGTCAAAGCAAGTACTCCATTGAAATAAACTTGGCATGGCAGCCCATGGAGCCATTGGTGGAATAATACTAAAACATCACAATGGCATATCGGGACCACAAATGTGATGAGGATAACCTTAATGTGGTTGATGCAGAAAAGAATTGACCTATTATTATAAAATACTATGGTACTAAGGGAATTCAAGACTTTAGGAGTTCTTAGTGATGATCTCCCTCCGTTGAAGGAAGGTGCAATTACAATGGACCCTTTAAAGGGTAATGAACCTCAACTCCCCTCTAAAATACCTACTTCAGGTATAGTAGAAGAATGGACCATCATTACGAGTAAAAAAGGTACTTCTATGTCCCTTTTAACTCAAAATGCTAATGAAATGTTAATGAAAAATATGAAGTAAGAACAAATTACCTAATAAACCCCATTACAATCTAGGATCCCACATGCCTCAAGACAAAGGATAACTATAATAACTCTTCATAGACTCTCAAATAAATAAAAAAAAATGAGAGGATCCCTACCACATGTAGATCCAAAGCTTGGATCAACAATGAGATCAATGAAAGGAGAGGGGGAGGAGAAGGAGCCTACTCTTAAATATTTTAAAATATCTAAGAGAGACAAGGTTTGAAACCATGGAGTAAGGGGAGCCACCTATTATCAGAAATATTGTAACTTTTGGAGCATGTGAGAAAGAGATAAAAATTCAATAAGTAATAGACACCAATCCACCCATTCGAGCACATGTAACTTTTGTTACAACACGGTTCAAGGAAATTCAACTTTAGAGGTTAAAATAGTGTATACTGAAAAGAAGAAGGTAGCCAAAACACATGACTTTTTTGATTTACTGTAAGGCCTCATACAAGAAGAAGGGGCTAGCCTCCCTCCATTAGACAATAACCATTAGAAACCCCAAAAGCACATGTTGGCGAGTTAATTATAGCTATCGGGTAGCTCAACAACCTAATATTTTAGTTCCTATAATTAAACTATCACCAATTGAAGTAAGTACTATCGAAGTATTACCAAAGGAGGAAGTTATATCTAAGAAATAGCACACTTAGGATGGAATAAATATCACTAGCAAGAAGAAGAAGTATTTTCTAGGTGATCCTATGGATAGAGTGTTGGAAATGGTTGAAAAGGCACTAGTAACTCATAGAGTTTCTAAAGATCCAGAGAAGGAGAAAGTTGAAGAGGATATTCGGGAACCAACTCATATAGTTGTCGACATAAGAAAGCTAAAATTGGTAAGGAAGAGGCTAGGAAAATAGGGAATGTACATCATATCTAGAACCAAAAAAGGCAAGAATGGAGGTTAATGTTCCCCAAACTCAACTTCCTATTTTAGAAATTTCTCCCGCTACCTCAAAGGAAATTATGACTATCCCTTACCCATCTCAAGTAAATGCCCCAAGCTCAAAAGAGGGGAATTCCTCTACAACATGATAGTTGGGAGCTATAATTCGTAAAAGAGAAAAGGTAAAAATCTAGTTAGAGGCTATCAACATATAAAATATTATATCATTTAGGTAATCTAGGGCTTGGAAAAAGGAAAGAGTGTTCTCATAAACCCTTCTAGATCTCTAATGGCACAGGTCATTGAAAATTACAACTCCCAAGGGGGAAATACTAAGGGGTGAGGCCACAACTAGTGATTATCAAATTACTAACATCCCTTTGGGAAATTCCACTACTAATATTTTCAAGCATGAAGCTTCAATATCCATAAGAGGTATCATCCAAAAAAATGAAAAGGACAAAGAGACCAAAACAATTGAAGAAAAACGTTGATATTTTATCAACCTATGTGCAAAAATTGATACAACCTTCACTTGAGGGTAAATATATTACTTACTCCATATATCTAGAGGCTTTGGAAGTTACTGAGACAATTCAAATAATATAATTGATCATAATAAGAAATGGGAAGAGGAATTGATAAACAAGGACACTAAGTCTATAAGAAGCACTCTGGAGTTTATAAGCAGGTCTTTGAGCAAATAGAGGCAGCCAATGAGAAAATTAAAAAATTCCAAGATGAAATTAACTAATCAGATGGACCATACCCAAAAATTTATGTAATAACAAGTTTGGATGATCAATTGGTGGAGAATAAAGGAATTGTACCCCTAGATTAAAAGGGAAAGAAACATATTTATGAAAGGGCTATCAAACTAATGAGGAATACTTTGGGAGGTTAAATCAACAAACTCCATGCAATAAAGTATAAGACCAAAAAGTATGTTGATGACTTGGATTTAAGATTGAAAAGATGATTCCATTTCTACACGTGCACACCCCAGGAAATGTAGATGTAGAGAATTTGATATAAATTATTTAACAACATATTACGGGAATTGGATTCCACTACTATAAAATTCAACTATGCTACAATTCTAAGATTCGTTCACTTGGAAGGGAGTGTAAACAATCTAGAAAAGAGGCTAAAGAAAAATAAGGCAATCATTGGTGAATATAATGGAGTTCTGAAAAATCAAGAACTTGTATTTATTTTCCATGCCGGTCCAGATGATGAGTTTCTTATTGGTATATTTAATAGATTGGATATTTACACAACAAAAATAGAGAAACAAGAAAGGGGATAGCCAATCAAATTAGATCTTGCATAATTATTTAAAAAACATGTAGAATTTGTATATGCAAAATAAAAAATGGGATAGCTATAGGGGCCATATCCCTTGCATTTTGTAAATAAAAATTCCAATATATAAAAATAATTTTATGACTAGCCTATTGCTAGTTAATATTTACAAACTCCCCTATAAAAATTAGGTGGGGATCTAAGAGTTTTTCTTTTTGCATTCAAATTATTTATTATCCAAGGAACCATAGACATATTACAAATAATTGTAATCCCTCGAGACATTCCCTTGGCCATGAGATCTTCTATTCTTACCCTTAGAGTATCCATAATGTTAATCAGTTCAATCTTCTTCTCAAGGGAGACTACCCACTCTAAAAGGTTGGATCCTCCAGAGAGGTATGATTTGGTCCCATGATGGTTAATAGCCTTGGATGTTTGGGTTGATTTGGGTGCATCAAATGGACTGATTGGAGCTATTTCACATTTTTTTCGAGGAGGTTGGGGCATCACGGGAGTTTCTTTGGAAGATGAATTTGCAATATCCTCTTCAAGCATACTAAGTCTCTTTCGCACTTCATCAAGTCAAAAGGAAAATGAAATTGTATCTTTCTAAGGCTCATCTAGAGGCATTACGGGATCATCTTATAAAATTTCATAATCATTCATCTTAGGGGTGAAGAATTTATTTGATATAATTATTGACTTATCATTGATGATAGGTCTATAATGAAGCAAAAAAATTCAACTTATTCGCTAAAAGCTGGTCCTTTGGATATAAAATATGGTTAAACATGATTTGGAAGGAAAAGAATAATGGGGTCATCCGATGATATTTATCATGATAGATAGTCGAGACCATGTTGGAGGTCATAGCTCCAGTAGACTTGGCCTAGTATTAAATCTTAAACATATTAAAAAAATATTCATCCGGGCACGAGAGATTGAAAATTACTTACGAGTCTTGAAATAAATATTATACAAGTTGTTCCTTAATTCTTATGTTGCCATTGATCAAAAGAAAAACTATAAGTTAGATCACAAAGGATTTACTCACAACACCAAGGAAAGATTAGTAGGTTCATAAGGAAAGGGTGGGAATTTATAGGGTGATGGTCCTTACAATGTCCGTGTAAAACATCATGTAAAATTTAGTTATAGATCTTATCTAAATGTATGACACAAATTAAGAAAAAGAGGCTAGATCATTCGTACCAAGAGGAAACTCCCTTTGTTTAACTAAAATATTAAATGAGGGATATTTCATAAATAAATTAGTTACCATAGTTGTTTTCCCTCTAAAGGAATATTCACCAAAAAGGTGAACATCAACTCAAATAGAGTGATTGTGCAAGAGACAAACACTTTTCCATGACTAGGAACATCTGTGTCAATGAAAGAATGAAAAATACTCATACTACAGATATCCTATCACCCACCATGTCTATCCTTATAGCTACAACTATTCCACTTGTCACGTATCCTCTCACTCCTAAATCTAGCTCCATTCTACCAATATTCTTGATACTGGTATTCAACATGATAATGTCAAAGCATTAATGATTTTGATGATGAGTTGATGTTGTAGAGATCAATGATGACACATTGTACAATCTTAAATTTAATCCTATTGAAATATATGATTACTACTTCAAGGATATTTTTGTTTTTATTAGCCATGGTGAATATAAATTCAAAAATACCATCCTTCCACTAATACCATGATATTTTGTTAGGTGTTTCTTTATGCATTAGACATCATACCACCTACCTCATTTCCCCAAGTGCAGTCTAAAATGATGCCTCCTCATTTCACATACACTCTTTTCATACATGACTCTTATTGGCATCACATTCCATTTGATCCCAATTTCGACACTTTCTGTATGCATGATGGCTTATTATGGCTAGGATTTACAATTGATGATCTCCTCCCACCCTCTCACTCTCCTCAGATTTATCATGGATATATATTTTTATTGTTTCTTATGGCCTCTATGTCTTCCACTTATCAGTCTTTCCTGCATGTACTCCTCGTTCCTCTCCACTCACACTTGGGAAATATTTAGTTGACTACATTGGTGACACTCTTGATGCTAATCATAATGACATCACATATCATATTCCTTTTGTATGCATATCTATTTAGAATGATTCATTCCTTGGCTATTATCAATATCTCACTCACTAGTATGCACACAATTTTCCACAACCACATTTCATTGATGTAGAATATGCTATGGGAATGTACAACTTATGCCACAAGGGATCTTTATATGATAAACCAAACACTATTTCTTACCAAGTTTCTAACCCAAATCCAATAGGCTATGATCTTCGACACTCGATGATCTCGTAGAATACTTCACTTGATCTTTCTACAATCACACACTTTGGGGGCATCAATATTTCTCTTCCTCCCTCCTATCATTAGATCTCTATTATATCTACTACTACACTTTGTACTTCACATCTAATATTTCTTAGTACTCTTACACTTTTTGATACACACATTGTATCATCACTACCCTATGAAACACTCTAGTTCCATTGTTTATACTCCATTATTGAGGGTTTAAACCTAAAATGAACCTCACCACATTAATTTTTCACACTCTATGCTTCATGATCTATCTTTCTAAGCACACTCTTTCTAACCATTTCCCAACGTCAAACTCTTGTTCTATGGTTCATTATTGATTGTTGAGGGGTATATTATAAATGAACCTCATCTCATACACATATATTGGGGAATTATACTCCTATCACACATTGCATACCATTCCATTCCACTCTTCACTACATTTTCAAATCTTGGTTACACTTACTCTTGATTACTTATACTACTTACATGTTACACTTTTCTTACTATGCTATTTAGATACTCGGTGTATGTCATTATCTTTATCATATTGACATGTGCATGCACTTGGTTTCTAGTTATGATTGCAGATATTACAGGTTCTTACATGTTGTAATGATGTTTGACATTGTACCTCTATTAGTCCCATCGAGGCTCCTAGGGGCATCTACATTTCATACTCCCACACATTACAAGTGCTATTATTTACTCATTCACTACTTATACTTACTAGCACATTACTTTCCATTGATAAATACATAGCCACACTTTTTATCTTTCTAACATGCTAATGGGTGCTTCTTGTGTAGCATCTACTTTACAGGACTATATACCACCATGGTTATTTGATAAAATTTGTTTGATATTGTTTTCTATAGTATGATATTATTTTTGGGTTATGCCATATGTATTGTATTCATATTATCTTCTTTTTGATGCTTCGCCCCGATTGTCTTGTGACATTGTGAGTGATTTCCCATGTATGAAACTCAATTTTAATAGTCTACTTTGTTTGTACACGTTCTTGATTACATTTTTCTCTATTGCAGGATTGCTACTTTTTCTACTAACACATGTTTCTAGTCACTTTGTTTGTATGTGCCTTGGATATAATATAGCATAGCTTTAGGTCCTCTCTTTTGGGCCGCACACTCCTACAATCGTCACATGTACCCCAAATGATGGGGGCATACATTGGGTAATCAAATCACCCCTACAAAAACTTAGAGCTACATTTAATTTTAGTATAATATAGAAAAGGCATAGGGAAACATTCATAGAATGACTAAGAAGCATACTCAGGCTAGAATCATAACACATACACCAACTTATAGACTCGACACTAAGGCTTGGGTGATCCCGACCTCCCCTCGGTTCTAATGTCATGGGGTAGATACAATATCTTCTCAAATCAACATGGTTCACATAAGTCTTTAGAGATTTTTTTATAGTATAGGTACATTCCTCCAATATTAGAATGTATTATATATCCTTCAATCAATACAACTCTTAACCAATTAAGAATAAATCGAGAAAACAAGAATAAATCAATGATGAACCATCTCTAGTGGTGCTTAATAAGTAGAGTCATGGAAGGAGAGAAACATTAGACCTCTCTCCCCAACAGTTTATCGTTGGCATGAGATCACCAAAAACTTGCACTTGGCATGAGATCACAAAAAAAACTTGTGCTTGGCATGAGATCACCCAAAACATCACTCTTCACGAAATCCTAGGAAAATTTTCTATTTTTTTACACTCTTACTTATTAGGTTTATCCTTAATAAGAAATAAGGTGTAGCTTACTTCATCAAACAAAAGTATAATGCAACGTATACGCTTCACCCCTAGGGTCACTTTCCTTTCCTAGTCTCCATGCTTCACTTTACATCATTCCACACTTCACTTGTCCACTCGGCTTATTATTTGTCACATTTTCTATAGGATCATAAGAAAAATATCTCTTATCTACTTTATTTTATCATGTATTAACTAAAAACATAAATTGGGGGTAAATGTAGATACAAAATCATGCACTTGGGTACATTTCTAGGTCCTAAAAACATACTAGCATTTACTTGATTTCTAAGCAAGAAAAATAGTGTCGACAACTATCTTTGGCATCTTTTATTTTTATTTTTTTCTATTTTGTGTTACACACACCACGACCTAGTAAAAAAATTTCTTGTTTATATTTTATGGCTTCAAGAACTAGTGCTGATCTAGGATAGTAGCCCCCATGCACTCATGTCTCGTATGGGCACCCTCAACCCTTTCTTATCTTAATCACTTATTTTAGGTCTGTTTTATCTCTTAGGAATATTTTTCACTTATGGGTCAGCCTTCAAGTTGTCAATTATGAAATTAAAATAAGGGAATCATATAAATACATAGTTATGTTTTAAAAATGAGGGACAAAACACTAAGCGTATTCTATCATCACCTAAGCTTGTATTCCAAAGGCACATAAATAACTTCAAAGCATCCATATAAAATCCATTCAAGGGATAAGGGAATGCATATTCTACATACACTACATAGGAAGGGGAATTTAATTCTACTTCATTCACACATGTTATATATTTATACATTCTAGATCTAGTTCGCTATCAAGTTTAACTTGCACTAGGCAATCATAGGGAACAATTTCCACACACACTAACCAGAACTACATGGAGTCTAAGATGTAGTGCAACACTTGGTTATAAGTTCACTCTCATGGTGACCGTCGGGGTCAGTCTGACTCCTCACATTATAGCTTTATTTTTATATTTGATGTGGTTTGTGGGCTTATGCAGGTGAACTTATATTTTTTAGGTTACATGTACCCTCAACGATCACAATGTAAACAACAGGCGATCAATAAGAAGTAATTTCGACATTCTTATGGCACAATGAAAACTAGATTCCAACCATTTACATAGTCATGGGTGTCCAAGAGTCTGTCTCCGTCACCCTGTGTGCCCTTTCCTTATTGTGAGCACCCCTATCCAACATTGTTTGTGAGCTCCTAAATTTGTATAGACATGTTACGACACTATTTACTTCATATTCATCACTTTTCCTAGTTTAGATTAGTCCAAGGCCGAGTGTAAATTAGATAGATTTCTCCACATCCTCTTACTCATAGTTTCATACTTAGGATCTTAGTTGTTTGGGTTATATTGTATCTTAGCATCTCTATATCAATGTTTACATCAATTACTCTGATAGAATTTAATTTATCCAAATTAAATTAAATCACTATAGTCTAGATTTTCCTTAGAGTTATAGGGTTTTTGTCCCTTAAATAATGTATTTTTTTCTTACCAAATGCATCGAGTATTTAATTAGACATTTATCACTAGGTCTAATATTATTTGGAAATCTTGTCAGCTTTTATATTGAATTCTATATTTAAATCTTTCATACACTTATGGGGTTCATCTTTATATTTTTAAATTTAGATAATAAAACCTTGGATATATTTAATCACCATATTGATTCCTAAATACACTATTCATTTCTCCCCAATAATCAATTTATACTTTGGCTAAATATTTAAACCATTATCTTCCATCTTCCTCTATATTATACACAAATAATTTCACATAAACATCCTCAAATTCAAAATCATAATCATCCATTATGTTCGAAAATAATTTTAAATGATGATCACCACTAATTGTATTATTACCTTAGAACCTTGAAAATATAGGTATAATATCATTAGAGAATTCATTAGGATATCCATCCATACAATCAAATTTTATATGCCTATAGGTATTCATTATGAAATGGAATCTAGGAGGGGGATGAGCCATGTTAGTTTATATTGCTTCTTCAAAGGGAGGGAGGTTAAACCAATGATAAACAAGAGGTTTCTAAATCAAAGGTACATGCTCTAGATAAGGAAGGCTGCTAGGAGAAACATATTCAAAACCAAAACCTTGGTTCTCACTTTTAAATGAATAGAGGGTCTTAGGACAAATTTGTGTAACTTTAGGATTTGAACCTTATTGGAACAAGGAATGTAAATGAAAATCAAGGTTGTGTGTTTTAGAACTATAAAATTAGTTGGAATAATCTTCATGTAATGGGGCATCAAGCTCAGAAGACTGAATACCCTCGTCCTTTGAGCTTTTTCCACTTACAAGTTTCCATATCTACCTTCTCCTTTGTTGTAAACTTTTTAGATCTAGTAGAAGCTTCATTGAGGGCCATATCGAAGGAAGACATTAGTCCTTATATTTTTCAAGGTGGAAAACTAATCAATAGGGAAATTTGAACAAAATAACACTTTGGTTTGATCTATCTTTAATATGAGGAGTCACCACTTTGGAGATTTTCACTATAGATCTACAAGATCAATTCATAATACACACGAGACATGTACATCCTGGATTGAAATATTGTAGAAGTCGTAAGACTTTGAAATGAGACTATAATTGTCCCTAGAAGTGGCACCACAAGCATGTTGGTTCCTAGTTTTACACTCCTAACACTGACAATAGTTTTCAAGGGTGATATATCTTAGAGAATGATAGATTAGGAGTACGTTGTTTGTAGTTGAGCATGTATCGACATTCTCTTTCACACCAAGTTTTGGGGATGAATAGGAGGCATGTACAAAGGGGATAACCTAGTCCTACTACTTTTGTTTTTCTAAACAAAGGTGAGATAACCCATAGGGTAACTTGAATGAAGGAAAGATATTTTAAGATTCAATTTCCCTCAATTTATTGGCATCTCAATCTGAGTGAGTATGACCATGAATGCAATATCCACTCCTAAGATTTGTCACAAATATATCACATGTACTTATTAGATCAGATATGGGTTACTACACATGTACATCACCAACTGAAAAATACAACCGTTCTAAATCCGGGTAGTTAGATAGAGAATATTTTAAGTTAGAAATAATTATATTCCATTTTAACCGCCCAAGATCCTGCTTTTGCACATCCTTGGTATTTTAAAATAGTTTTGGGGTAAATTGGGTATGTATTTATGTATGGAATTTTTGTATAAGTATGAGGGTCTGTCCTCATACTTGAGGGGGTTGTTTTTTTATGAGTAAAAAAATAAATTGCTATAACTCCAGGTTTTGATTTTCTATAAATTATAGAAGATTTCAGTTTTAAGTTATAGTGCTAAGGTGGTTACGTTGTACAACCATTGATAGTACTAAGGGAATATAATCCATGTCCCCTTGTCAAGAAACTAAGATTCAAATAGAACATGTCTTCTTTTATTCAATTCTGGATTCTATTTTTTTGTATGTTGAATGTTATGTTAATGAATTATACCTTTTACTACAATCTCTTTTCTCAATTAATCTATAACTAGTACACTAGATCAATATCCGGTTATTGTATCTCTTTGGTTACTAGATCAATATTTATTTGTAGCAATTACTTTGCAATGTTTGATATAGTCATAAAATCCTTATTGCAATCTTCGTGTTGAATAATTTTGTTGGAATTTGAGTTTATTTTTGGCATATGAAAATGGATTAAATGAAAACTTCATTAGAATTCTTGCACAAGAATTTGTGGTGAGAGTTATAACGGTTGTTTGGAAACATTTTTATTTATTGATCATCGATGAATGCAAATTTCTCTTTAACATTTATTACGCGAAGGCGTTCCCCCTATGGGAAAGGACCTGCGGACATTTTTATGACTGTCTTGAATTTGACGGTTTGTGCCGTCTAAACGTTTTTGCTTTGTTTAATGCTTTTTTTTTTTTACATTTTTTTTTAACAGTTTTAGATGGGTCGATTTGTAGTCACAGGTGGCTCGGAGCTTTAGAACAAAAGGAGTTTATCGAATGCATTCTTAGTCTTTTTTTCCCATTTCCTAAATGTCATCGTCGTGTAGGGCCATATATTTAAACGTGTGGGTTTATGACCGATAAATATTTTTTAGTCCGGCTTTGTCCTTAGCAGAACGTATTATATGAGTTCTTGTCCTTACTAACATTATGTGAAAATCGTTCAAGTCATTGAGTGAGTTTATAACGAAACCCATTTGGGTATTGATGAATCTGTGAATGAGCGGGTTTTGAGTTTGGGTTTTATTTTTAAACTTCAACTGTTGATTGTTAACTTATCTTGGGTTGGGAAATAATGGTGTTGGTTTTTCACATATGGAAATAGAAATATTGATTGGTATCGGATAAACGGTATTATTTCTTCATCTATTAGATTTTATCGCAAATATTTGGAGCTTGGGTGGAATATTACTATAAATAATATATGGATTAGGATAGTTTGAGAAGCGAGTGTATTTTCAAAGGAATTTTTGTTGTTTTCTTTACTAGCGTGTAGATTTATTTTAAGTGCAAAAGAATTTGAAAGCATGACTTTGATCTTGGAAAAAATAAGAAAGATTCTCTTCAGGTATTCTATAAGGTTAAGAATTCTTTTTGCTCTGCAATGGACATATCCACGTTTTATTTGACTAAGGTTTAAAACATTATGTTGTCTGTTAAATTGAAGGAATTATGATATCTGTATTTGATAAAATTGAGGAAATGTAATTACCACTATTCCTTATGTTTACGATATTATTCTCTTTTGTCTCCTCCATCATTTAAAATAATGGTTGCAGAAGTGTGGCATTGTTGATTTGATTAGGATGATAATCATTGCATTCTTCGACAAGAGTATGGTACAATAGAAGATGCATATTTGCTGCATGGAAATAAAGTATAAATTCAATTGTGGGACTTGACCCATTAAATCTTCCAAATGGTTTCCGGGTTAAATATGACCGGTTACCCATTTGGCATTCCATGGAAATAAATTATACATTCAATACGGTTGCCCGCTTTTGTTGCAGAACTTGGAGGGGGATATCCTAAACAATAATTCAATGGATTCAACTTGTGAGGCATCCACCAACATGGTCGAACCTCAAAATCATTCCACCATTACCGTGGCTTTGGAAGATGGATTAAGTTTATCCCAGCAGGTAGTGGTACTGGTAGTAGTAAGATCACTTTTTTCCTGCTATTCTTTAAATTCGTGGGATTGGGCTTTAAATGTAATGTTTTGGTGGGTGATAATTTTGCAGATGACTGTATGTAGAATACCTCCCTACTTTACAATTTGATATGTTATGAATAGATCTTGGCTAGTGATGGTTAATGTATCTGATTGTAAATGCACTAATTCTTTTATATGATTCATTTGTAATGTTGTATCAACCTGCCAATATTAGAACGCTTATGCATGATCTTTATGTTTTCATTTACTATATATGATGCATAAGTAATTATCATAATGAATTCTATATCTAGAATTTGTCTTAGCACCCATGAATCTAATGCATCATTTTTTCAATATACCAAAGTGCCGCAGAAGCTAATAAATATAACAATTTATTTGAAGTTTTAAAGATAGAAAACCTACTTGAGATAGTCTGATATCTGATTTGTCAAATCTTGGCAGGAAAAGGGTCAATGTCTTCTTGGTTTTGATCACCATCCACAAGGTTTCTTCACTGTTTATTCCATCATATACAATCACATCAAATTTCCTTTCTGGTTCCTTGGTGCTTCCAGTTCCTCCTACAAATCGTATCAATTTTGCCAATGCTCCTATTGCTAAAACTGAATCCATCCCTGGAAGCATGCCGAGTTCCTCACCCATAATCTAATTTGCAATGAAGATGGTCCAAGAAGAGATGCTCTTACGTTAAAGTTCAAACTTATTACAATTGATTAAACATGATGTCATAAGCTAATAACTTTAAAGAAAAAAACAGGCATCTTCATAGAGTGCAATTTGACCGATGCTATACCTTTCCCTCTCTGATCCTTACACTTGTTTATAGAAAGCAAGAGAGAATGGTGTCTTATGTTTTCTAGCAGGGAAAATGACAAAGATCCTCTACCCACCTCGCCAAGAACTCCTTGGGTCAAATTAATCCTGCTATCTGCCTTCTTTAATTGAGAAAGAGGTTCAAGAAGCATCTACAACCATTTGCATATAAATATGGCAGAGTTAGAATCACCTCTGAGCAATAATATTTTTCTCTTAATTAAACTGTAAATGGACTCTTACATAAATCAAGAAATAACAAAAAGACTCAATGACTACCTTGGTGGATTCCAACCAAACAACGTGCAAGGTATCTTTCCCTACAGGAGGAGTGTTCCCTATCTTCTGACCAATCAAGAATTCTACAGTGGGATCTTGTGACTGTATTACAAGGCATGTTCTCAAACCCATGCTTGCATAGTACTACATAACCAAGCGTAAAATGCATTAGACCTATGTTGATTCAGAACAACTCAGTTTCCAAAAGAACAATTCCTTAAGATATCACATTTTGAACTTCCATTACTGCTGAAGTAAAGGTGGAACCACCTTTGAAATGCATCAATTTAGATATGCGAGAGTTGGAGTAAAGACACATGGAATGGAAAAAAGGTACCCAATGGTTCCCATAAAATCAACAATGACTGAACAAATAATAGAATGAAATTGAGAACCAAAAATTATTTCAAGATAAAGTTAAGATAGGTCAACAAGGCCATTCACTAATGAGTTCGATTGAGTGTCATCCTATCCTCCAGGATTCCATTCCAGCAGGAGGCTGCCTTACCCAAAAAGACAAGTAAAACAAAAGGATGTTGCCAAAAAAGAACAAAATCATTTGCAGAATTACTGTCCAGTGCTGATGAGCTCGGCTTGAGAAAAAAATAGTAAAACTCACAACAACTTCTCAGGACAACCAACATATGTTAGAAGGGAAGGAGGATAGAGGGTAAATAAACCAACACTTTGGATTACTATCACCATTTCTCCCCTACTGACAAACACTCGAAGTTGTTTGTGTGCTAAGTGGGCTTCTTTGCCTTCAATCAATACCAAAAATACATAAAAGGAAAATTGTCAATTAAGTTTTAAGTTAATGACCACTCATGAAAGCCTGAAATGAATAAGAATAAAATCCCACATAAAATCATTTGCATTGAACATCTCACAACCCTATGAAAATTGGCCTCTAAATCATTTGTTTGAAAAACACCAAAAGAATAAAAAAATCACATTATCTTAGGAAACCCAACAATGGCATTTACGTTTAACATTCCACATTCTAATAAAAAATGAAATCCAAAAAAATTATCTCATAAACTACTGAAGAATTGAAATCCCCAAGAGACACAATAATCTCATTAATGAACTCATCCTCCATGGTACTAAAATTTCTTTAATGGTCACTTGAAATGAGACTTTGTCATTCATTAATTGCAACAATGTCAAAATGAAATGAAATTATATTAAGTGTTTAATGGAAGCGGAAAGTACAACTGGTTACGAATAGACAATATTAGGGTAAAATAAATCCTTTTGAAGATGCCTATGGAGGATGGATCAATCCCCACATAATGTAGTACTTATATCTATAATATATATTGAACATGACACTGAGTTGTAAGCTATATCTAATATTTTTTAAACAAAGTACCAAATTTTGTATTCTCAAAATTACCGATGAAGCTCTATCTTGCAGGTCATAATGTTAGTATTCAAGGACTTCAAAACCTTTATTAGCTAGGGGAAGAGTAGGGAAGAGGAATAGTGAATCTCCATGCATAATCACAAGATTCCAATGCTTGATGCTTCCAACTGTTTCCAGCTAGGTTTTAACACATTTATAAATAGTGTTTGCAACACCATAGCCAATTATATATTTCTCGTTTATATTTTATTTGATTCTCATTATGTCATCATACATGTGAAGAGCCATGTCCATAAATCATTCCAGCCAATGGTGCAAGGTTTAAGACCATAATTTTTCATTGTGTTTCTTTTCTCTTGTGTAGAATCAAAAGCTTCTTCAGAATCACACCTAAAGACATCTTTTTCGGTCACACTATTCTAGAAGGCAAGTATGCCAGTGGCTGCGGTGTATGGGTGCAATATATGTATAGAGTGTAGTGTAGTGAGAATATGTCGAAGTCAATGAGAGGAGGTGTAGTTAGTTACAAAAGAAAGGTATTTGTCAACTCCTTTGTGCCTCAGTCTCACATTCTCCTACTAGTAAAGAAGAGAGTGTCATCTCTAAATGAACTTCATGTGGGTTTCAATATTGATTGAAGTATTTATTCATTTGTTTTGTTTATTACATGTTATGGATAAAAAAAAATTGTAGAGTGCTTTCATGTTATTTTCTTTTGATTGTTACATTTATATTTAGGACAGAGCCGGCCATTGAAAAGTTAGGACCAGCGGAATCCTCTACGCGTCATCTCAGAGCAATTTTAAAGGCAAAATCTAGGAGCAAGTCACCAAAAGAGCATCAGTATGCCACGTGCCTTAGGTCTAAAAAGGGTCTCACCGGCCGTTGAAAAGTAGCAGACCCAGCAGAAGGAGCTACGTGTTTTATTAACTTCTTTTTTCACTTTTTTGTAGGGTATTTGTGATTCTCATTCTCCCGCAGTAAAGAAGAGAGTGTCGTCTCTAAAAAAACTTCAGGAGGGTTTCAATATTGATTGAAGTATTTATTCATCTGTTTTGTTTATTGCATGTTATGGATTAAAAAAATATTATAGAGTGCTTTCATGTTATTTGCTTTTGATTGTTACATTTATATTTAGACTCCAATCCTTTTTCCAAAGTGACATGTGGGGGCATGTGCCTTCGTCAATGCCATGATTCGTTATGTGTTGAGGGGCTTGTTCTCCAATGAGGCCATTTCAAAGCGTCCCAAGTTGGACGTTAGATTGGTCATATAGACAAGGCTTTTTAAGCTACCTGTCATACCTAAAAACATCTTCTACGACTAACATACTTATTTTCCCTCTCCAGTTTAATATGATGCAGAATAGAAACACAATTCCCCTCCCTACAATGGGACTGACTTAACTATGCCTCGCTTGTAGAGGGAAGAAGATTTTAAACGTCTTCAATGTGTTATTAATGTTTTGCATTGCAGGAAACCAAAACCACCTAAAAAAGTGATAGCCGAAATGATCAGAGATCGCCTCCACCTGATGCCAACATCCCCAAATTTTCTTTCCAAAATATGAACGACTGGAGATCATTCACGAGGCTTCTTCTTGATTTATGATTCTAACGAAGAGGCACTTTGAATTATGAACCACCACACAAATTGAGGAGAATGGGAATTCCAATCGAGGCATCTCTGAATTGGACAAAAATACAAGAAATGTGCAAAAATAAAATTGAACAAGCAAAAACTTTGTACATTATATCACTTTTTTGCATTTTTAATAATTTTAAGGGTAAGACCTCATGTTTGCACTTTTTAAATGAAGTGACTCGTCTATATTTATACACATACAAAATCAATCACTAATAGTTTAAACAAACATAACTACAAAAAAAACTATCCCTATAACACAAATAACATATACCATTTTTTGTTTGCAAAATGCCTCAAAGAAATGTGGTCTCGTGGAATGCTATGATTGTAAGATATGCACAAAATATCTCTAACAATGATGCTCTCAAACTCATTGAGGTAATAAAGAAATTTGGAATGTACCATAACCATTTCAGATTTGTTTATATATAATTGCATATTCTGTCTCATTTTAGTTTCATGAAGAGATAATATGTTAAAGCACTTAGTCATTCTTTCAATCCACTTTGACAACAACACTTCACATTCACTACATTCTTGAGAGTGAGTATTAGAAAACTTACATATCTCACTTGCATTTGTATTCAATTATTACACAACTAATTATTCTCTAACATCCCTTCTAATGTATTTTACAACATTTGTTCGGGGTTTATTAGAAAATCAGTATTGTCAATCACACCCCTTATCAACATCAACTACAAAAGTAATAACTGTCTTTCTAAATCTAATAACATATACCATTCGGCGTTCACATTGCATTGTACACATGCGATTGCTAGTTTTTACTTAATTTCATGTTTTTTGCATTCTAAAGTAGCAAGATCTCACGGTAGTTTTGATACTTTACTACCGCAAATCATCCATCATTTTCTTCCCCTTACTTACAACTAAACATATCCTACCACCCTACCCCTTTACAAAATGTTGATATTTCTATATCATGCCTATGTTTTCCTAAATATTGCATCATCCTTCACTCATTAAAAATACATTCTCCCCGATTTATAAAGATTAGAATTACAAAAATCATTCAAAATATTTTTCACTTAAAAAAATCAATCAGAAATGATATATTTGAATCATATTTCACTATTTTTAGTAACATATGTATGATGTACCGAGTACATGTGATATATTTATGAAAACTCTTGCGATTGTATATCGTAATCATGGAATAACTTAACTCAGATTGAGACACCAATGAATTGAGGGAAATTGAATCTAAAAATATATTTCCTTTATTTAGGTTACCCTTTGGGTTCTCTCATCTTGGTTTAGGAAAACCAAAAGTAGTAGTATTAGGTTATCCCCTTTATACGTGCCTACTAGTCATCCATGCAAAACTTGATGTGAAAGAGAATTCGGACACATCCTGGGTACAAAAACGTACTCCCAATATATCATTATGTAAGTCTTCTCACTGTTTAAAACTATTATCAAGTCTTAGGAGTGTAAAACTAGGAACCAAAACGCTTTTAACACCACTGGGGATAATTGTAGTCTCATTTTAAAGTCTCGTGACTTATATAGTAGTTTATTCCATGATGTGCATGTATGTGTGTATTATGAATTGATCTTCTAGGTTTAGAGTTTAAATCTCTAATGGTGACTCCTCATAATAAAGATGGATAAAAATAGTGTTATTTTATTTAAATTTCCATATTGATTAGTTTTCCACCTTGAAAAATAGAATGACTAAGGTCTTCCTTTAGATCTAACCCTATAATAAAGCTTCTCCCGAGAGAATTTTTTTTTACAAAAAAGTAGAAGGAAGATCTGGAAACATGTAAGTGACCAAATCTCAAAGCAAGAGGGTATTCAAACATCTAAGCTTGATGCCCCATTAGTTGAAAATTATTCCAACTAATCGACGGTTCTAAAACACACAACCATGATTTGTATTTACATTCCTTGTTCTAAAAGGTTTAGATCCTAAAGTTACACAAATATTTCTTGATCCCCCATTGTTTTAAAAGTGAGAACCAAGGTTTTGTTTTGAATCCATTTCTCCTAGTGGCCTTCCTTTTCCGGGAGCATGCACCTTTGATTCGAAACCTCATGTCCATCATTGGCTTAACCTCCATCCATTTGAAGAAGCAATATAAAATAACATGGCCCACCCCCATCCTAGATTTCATTTCATAGTGAATACTTATAGACCTATAATATTTGATTGTATGGAGGGATATCATAATGAATTCGTAATGATATTATACCTAGATTTCCAAGGTTCTAAGGTAATAATGAAATTAGTGGTGATCGTCATTTAAAATTGTTTTAGAACATAATGGATGATTATGAATTTCAATTTGATGATGTTTATGTGATATTATTTGTGCATAATCTAGAAGAAGATGCTAGAGAATGGTTTAAATCTTTACCAAAAGGATTAATTAATTCTTGGGAAATAAATGACTAATGCATTTATGGTTAAGTATGTAGATAGAATATATCCAATTTTTTTATTATTTGAATTTGAAAATATTAGTAATAACCCCAAAAATGTGTGAAATATTTCAATGCAAAATTCAACAAAAAAATGACAAGATTTCCAAACAATATAAGACCAAGTGATGAATCCTTTCTTATTAAATAATCTAATGCATTTGATAATAAAACAACACAATATTTAAGGGTAAAAACCCTAGAAATCTAAAGAATACCTACACCATGGTGATTTGATTTAATTTGAATTAATTAAATCCTACTTTGTAGAGTAAATATTGTAAAAATGATGTACAAATGCTAAGGTACAATATGACACAAACAACTAAGATCCAAAGTATGAAACCCTACACGTAAGGGAATGAGATGAAGAAACTTAGTTTATTTACACTCAGCCTAGGACTAATCTAATCTGAAAAAATTGCTAAATAGGAGGTAAATAGTGTTGTAACATGTCTATGTAAATTCAAAAGCTCACCGACGATGTTGGATAGTGGCTCTCACACTACGACAAGGTCACCTAGGCATTGGAGATTAATACTAGACACCCATGACTATGCAAATGGTTGGAATTAGGTTTTCATTGTGTCACAAGAATGTCATAATTACTTCTTTTTTATCGCTTATTGTTTAGACTATGATCATTGAGGGTATTGTTTGCACCCAAAATTGCATGTGTTACATTGTTAGAAAATGTTTACAAAAGTCACCAAAGATGATTCATGTCCTTTCAAAAGGTGTTCTACTTCCTAAACCCAATTGCAATGTATATTTTTAGCTTAGACATTTTTAGCTTCTCCACACTTTCTTCCAACTTCCCACTTTATTTTGTGCTTGTTTTGGACTTTAGTGTTAGAACCAACTCCCGGGAAGGGCAGCGGTACTAGGACCACCTCCCGGAGTAGGGCAGTAGTCCCTGGGAATGCCTCCTAGAGAAGGGTGGGAGTCGACGTGATTTTTCTAGAACTCTTCATGTGTAATTTTAACATGCAACGCTTCACTTAAATTTACTTTTAGGGTGCGTTTGTGAACCAAATTGCCTAAAAATAGTCTTGTTTGTATGGTATTCCTTCCCTCTTCTATTTTTAAATAAATTTAATTAGTTTGAACTACCTCTTCACCCAATGATTTGGAACTTCAATGTTGAATTGTGCATGAAGGCACATCCCAACCAATTCCTATATAATCAATGCTTGTATTCAAGCAAATGGCCTGAGAATTTTTATGTAACTTGCATAGTATTACTGCCAAAATCATGATAGGAATTACATAGCCAAGCTCGAGATCTCTTGTGCTATATATCTTCTACTTGCATTATAACTAGACCGCCTTCAAGCTACCATTTCTCAAACACCTTCTATTGTTGTTTACTTTTCATTCCCAATTCCTTGAACTCATATAGACACAAAGAGAAAGAAAAGGATAAAGTGAGGGAAAAAAATTACTACAGAGTGGATTTACCCATGTTCTCTAAATTCCATGTTGGATTTGTTTTTGATTTACTTTATTCCTATAATTTATCATTATTACATCATATCAAATAGATTAGAAATTAATCCCCTTTCATTTGTAAGTAATTACTTGATTTCCAAGAGGGTTTAAATCGTTAATAGAAGATCCCGGTGACGGATCCTCTTCTTCCCATCCTCGGATCTTAAGGAAAGAATATTTGTAGGAGGATTTCTACACATCATAGATCTGGAAAATTTATTATTTTAGGCTAGTTTAGTTTCAATACACTCGAGAATGGGTGAATAACCACACCAAAGTTATCTTGCTTATTTAGATTTAGTGTATAAATATTTTAATTATTTAGAATAGAAGAAAATTGTTATTTATGATTATAATATTTTGGTTTTTTGATTTGTTTAGATAAGTTTCCTTTTAGTAGTAACGTAGATTATGTATTTCTTTCTTAGTTAATTTGGACACTTCAAACTAGATCAACACTTAGATCCAAGTTAGGTAAATAAACCATATGGAATTTATGCTACCCATTCATAGCCTCTAAATATCCCCTTTTCCAACTCAAATACTAGGATATCATACTACCACATCTTAGTCACTAACCCTCCTATAGTTAGCCACACACATTTAACATCAATCGATCCGCCACAACCTCTGGGGGTCGAGTGTTGTTGAAGGTTGTATGTCAATTTTCATCTGTAAAAATTAGTGAGCTAGATCTTAGTCACTAATCCTCCTATAGTTAGCCACACACATTGAACATCGGCTACTCCGGCACGACCTTGAGGGGTTGAGTGTGGTTGAAAGTTCCATGTAAATTTTCATCTGTACAAATTGGTGAACCCAACGTCAAGGATTAATTCATTCTTTTTTCCTTTTCTTTAATTGTTATTACCTCACCTTTCCATTCCTTCCCCTATTTTGGTTGGTATTTTATACTTTCTAAAAAATGTCTAGAAGAGAGTTTTGTGAGCCATTTGGTTATGATAGATATTACACAAATGTGTAACCACAACAAGTACCCTTATCTTTCGAGATGGGGAGACAATTACATAAGAAATGTCTAGACCTCCCTAGTTACACTTCAAACCCCATTAGTTATGTAAGGATGGAGGAGGTTGATCAACCGTTAAACATGTAATATAGTCAACCCAATGCAAACCATGTTGATATCACATATGGAAAAAGTTCATACCATAGAATCTTTTCAAGACCTCACATTGTCATGTAATCAACAAGAAGATGATACATTTGCAATAATAGCTAATCCACTTTGTTAGATAGATGAGTATTTGGATAGAATGAAGGCTAAATCCTCTGAGATTTCAAATGCATACCCTAAGATTCTTACTTGAGGAAGACAAGAATTATAACACCGAACACCATCGATAGGGTATCATGAGTCTACTCAATCAAACCCTACGCCACAAACACAACAACAAGGGACTTAATCCTCTCCAAATTATCTTATTTATACTTTAGTAGGGGGATTAGATAAATAGAAAGTTCCCAGCCTTTACAACCAAAGCATGGAGTAGGGAAAAACATGAGGTATCTAGTGTACAAAAAGGATACATCCCTTCCAATGAGAAAATAACACAATATCTTGTATAACAAGGTTATATGGTTCACTCAAATCCACTTGATCTTCTCATAGGATTAGACACACTAGGGATGGGTCCTCATACTTCTCATGCTTATCCTATGTAAGGGATGGCTGAAAATGTGTTCTCGAATGCTACCACAATAGGAAATGTGATGTTCCCTAGTTGTACTCCCAAAGTAGTTCATATCCTGGTACTATCCCACCTTACATGCACATGTATTCAAAAACTCCCTAGATAGACACATATATCATTCCTACTCCCTACATGCCATATCAAGGTACCACATATGTTCCGTCAATGATTATAATGTAGCTTATCCAACTCCTCCTCCTCCACCTCCTTGTCAAGGATCTTCAATGGTGGAATATTACACAATGGGTACATACGTTGAGTAGTTAAAGGAGCCTATTAACTTCACCATATGTGGTGTCATGCTTCCATGCCCATTTTTGGATATTCTAAAATTTAGGGGAAGGAGACCCAAATGCTCATATCAAGGCCTACACTACTGCTATAAGGAAATTGATTCCTCGTGATTCCATACTTGCTAAGATATTTCCAAATAATATCGAAGGAATCACACTAGATTAGTATTACCATATTCTTGAAGCTTCTATATATTCCTTTAAACAACTTGTTTCCGAGATCATAAAAGTATTTGACATGAACAAGTTATTATGTACGAGGATTATGAAGTTCCTACATATTAGACAAGAGAAAATGAATCGCCACCCATTTCATCCATAGATGGCACCAAGTTCTCTATTCCTCTGCAAGTGTGCCCAACATGGAGCGGATGGAACTTTTTGATCTTTTCCTTCACTCGCTCAATCAAGAGACTAGGGAAGAACTCCGTGAAGTTTCCTTTCCGCAGATTCTGAAGTATTAGAAGGTGCGCTTTGAATTGACCAAGCCACAACTGATAGTGGTCATAAGATATATGGTCCCAATGGGAAATTGGTATCCCCAAATCAAAATAATGGTTCCAATAACCAAGGAATTAAGGGTGTGAATCACAATCATGGTGCTACCATAAATAGTTCTACGTGATCAAGCCAAGAACATTGGTTTTCCAAAAACAACAATAATAACAATAACAACTCTAGAAATCAAAGAGGCCCTAACATTGTGTCATCTATCAAAATAGTTGATGTAAATGGACTGATACAAAAGAAAATTCAAACATAATGCCCAAACCAAGTATAAAAACTTTGGCCAAGGGGCAACGAATCATGGTTATAACAAACAAAATCGGGACTACAATTGAGGTTAAAATAAACAACAATAAGACACTTATCAAAGGACAAGAGATTACAACCCTAACATATACTATGGTTTATATAAGGTGTGATGTCATGACGATAGGACTTTCCATGATTGTAACAAGTTTCGCAAAGAATTCTTGAAAATCAAAGGTAGTTATTTATAGACATGTTCCTAGCAAATCCTAAAACAAACCCATAGCCTAGTCATATCGGAACCTGTCACACCTTAAGAAGTGAACCCTAAACATACCCGGGATTCCCAAGAAAATCCTTAAAATATAAATGAGGGTATTCCTATGGGACACAACAACCATGAAGCCTCAATCTCGATAACTCTCGGGTTTCTCATAACCTTGGTTCAAACGATAATACAAAAATCTTGGGATTAGTTGAGCTAGAAGTTGAGCATGAAATTAATGTAACAACTAGGATGGAGTACATTTCACAACCCTTACCCACTCTTTCCTCTTCTCAGGATGACATTCCTACAATCAAAAAAACCAAGTAGGAGCCTATGATTTAATATCATATTTAAACAAGACCTTTTCACACATTTTATTTCTAGATTTGTGAAGAATTCACTTGTGCATCATTTTGTGTTGCTCAATTTCCTAGGTCTTGGTCACCTAATCCATGTTACACCACCTCTTAATTCTTAAATAAATCATATTGAATTTGACATACATCCACTAGGACATAATGATAGGGATCTTTGGGTTTGTTTTCAATATAGATAAGATGCAATCGAACCTAAAGTTTCCGAAGAGGTGATACTACCTTATTTTTACAAGTCTAGGCTTATAAAAATTGCATTAAGAGAGCCATGATTTGTTATAGGGCTGCTCTAAATGTGGTTCCCTTCTCTTTCTTGTAGAAGTTGGGATATAGATAGACAAATTGTTCCTCTACGAGAAACATGTTACAAGGGTACGATAATATTAAAGAAACCTCGATTGGAACCATAGTTCTTCCCGGTCATGCTTGGTCCAAAACCATCTTGATGGAGTTTTACATTACCGATCGGGAAACAAAGTTATACGATGATCCTTGGGAAACCTAGGATTCATCGAATGAAGACTATCTCTTCTACTCTATTCCAGGAGATTAGGTTCCTCCATTTGGGGAAGGTATTTATCACCAAGGAGATCCTAAGCCCTTTGATATACACTCGAGAAAACCTCAAGAAGAATAAAGGAGTCCATACGGAGTATGAACTTCCCACTAATCAATTAACCAAACCACCTCCATCAAAAGAGTTAGTCTTGGTCACCCGGGTGTGCCGAAGGCTGAAGTTGTTAGCCTAAAAACATTTGAGGTAGCAAAAATGATAAGGCTAAATCAATATCTGTGGAAACGTGTCGACTAAAACCAAACCAAAAATTATGAAACTCTTAGAGAGTGATGATTCGATCTTCCTCCCATTTGAACCATAGGGAATGGGTAGTCTTCTTGATTTAGCATCTCTTCCTTCCAATGACCTAGGTCTATGTGTGAACATGATAGAATTAATACATAAAGAAGGGCAATTTGAGATTGAAATGATGCCCATCAAAATAATCTTTGAGTATTGTTCCATTATAAACCCCAATTTTAACTCATGTGAGTTGAAAGCTAAGTTTTCATATCCATGGGGCAAGGCCTCATCATTCAGCAAGTGTCACAAGTTTACAAAACTCTCTACATTGGAAACAAGGCTGAACCACACACCATGTCTCAAGAACATGAAAAAGAGGTACATGAACACCTATTTCAGAAAAATGATTTTAACTATTGGACATATACACTTCTTGGAAAGGGTTGTAAGTTTAAACCCATAATGGTATGCCCTTGTTAGGAGAACAGAAATTTTGACGATCATGGTTCTCCCTGTGTACTTTTAGAGGCGAAGAATTCAATAGTCATCAACTTTCTTCACCTTAGACATCAAGACATGTAGTTTCACCTACATTTCCAAATGTACATTGTTGCATCCACATTGCATTTTAATATGTCAGTTCATTTTGTAAATTTGTGATCAAAAATTTATTCTTATAGCAATTCCTAAAAACTTATGAAAACATTGGAAAAACATAGAAATCATGTCTCAAATATTCATGGTATCATCAATTATTTCGAATCATTTCATCAGTTCAAATAAGATGACACAAGATCGACAATAACCATACCAAGGCATGCATACTTGGTTTTGCTTATAATTTCTTCTAGTTTAGGTGTCTTTTCCTATAGTCTATTCTAGAAGATTCATGTTGTTGCATCTATCCCATAAGCATCTCTTTGGAAATAAGAACATTTTAGACATTTTTCCTAGATAAATAAGTCGAATGCAAATCCATAAATTTTTTTATTTTACCCATTTCTTTGCCTTGCCAACCTTTGGTGTTCAACCCGTCTCGTACTAGTGATGTAGGGTTGGGAAAGGAGAGAAATTCCTTATCGATCTATGCCTTGCCCATGGTGATGGGCCCATACTTCCTACTCATAGCATGGGGAAAGGTTTAGGGATCTCTTTGACAAAATTGAAAGTTAGAAATAATTCATTAAAATATTGTAAAATCATAAATCAAAACAAAGTGAATTAGATATCCAAAATTTCAAAAGATTTTAAAACATAAAAACAAGATTTTTTCAACCAAGTGGCCATCTACGGATATAAGTCTAGATAAAATGGAAATTAATTCACATTCTAAACTATGGAGCAACTTGAGTAGAGTGAGGTTGTAACATATCAATTTGGTTTTGCCAAATCATTGTATTTCTCTCATCACTACCATTCAACAATTTTTCATAACTTGTGCCCTTTCGGCTCTTAGTGTTGAGCCCTTGCATCTTACTAGTTGTGTGGAGTTAGGAGCGGGGGCAAGTTCATTCGCTTATCATATCATTGTATCACCATGTTTTTCTAAAACAATACGAAGTACTAAAGATTACTTAAAGAAACTAAAGTTCATTATTACAATGTGTTTGCATTATCATATATCATAATTACAAAACAAAAAGAGGAAAAGAGATAATTCAGTAGCATTCATATCCACTGCATACATTTTGAAAAGAAAAGAAATATGGAAATTCCAAACATTTAAGAGTACACACGTGAATCGGATCATAAAGAGAAGTCAACTTTGGTGCAAGGAAGATCTAAGATAAAAGAGATATCTGTACATATCACGGTGTGTCATATTTTTGTATAATGCCATCACACACTAGGCATGGCCAAAATGCTTGCAATGAGCAAAAAATACCAAAACATCATATATGCCTCACAAAATGGAAAGTAAGTAACAAAGGCACTTTTCTTATCCACCTCTTTGAGCCCCCTTATGACCACTCTAGCTAAAAATTTCTTATGAGTTCTTCTAAAAAATTATTCAAACAATAAAGGGCCAAGCCTAACACAAAATACCATATCTAAATCCATTCCAATTCAACCATACTCAAAAATGAAATAGTCACGATGGTCCTAGAGCTAAAAAAAATCACAACAAGAATATGTGCAAATGAATTGAAAATAAGTTGTTTTGATATATATTTGGTTTGTTTAAAATTTCGTTTTGAGTGCATATGTTCACATGGTTGAAGCACTAGTGAAGGTATATTTCTATATCCCCACACAAATGGAAAGTCCTCTTGTCATTTTAATGTAGTGTTTATTTTTCGATATTTTATCTATTTACACTTGAGTCTTATTTTTCGTCTTGTAGGTAGTGAGAGTTTGGATGGTGACATTTCGACACACGGGCGTGTCGGTATAGCTTCTAACTCCCATTCCAGGAACAACATAGTTAGACTCTAAATTAAGTTTGTAATTTACTCAAAATTTCATTGTTTGATCAAAGCCCAAAAAATCATTATTTCAGATTTAATTGATTTTCCAATTTTATCAATTACTGATTATAGTTGCATCCATATTCATATTTTGAATTTAAATTACTTGTAAATATTAGAAACTGAAAATAAAAATTAGAACACAACACCCAAATTGTTTATGGGGTTGGAATTCCTACGTCCCCGGGTTCGTGGTGAACCGATCCATTAATAATGTTAAAAATATGTAAATACAATAACCTTTACATTAACCAATAATGAATCAAAAACCTAAAAACTATGTTTCAGACCTTTGAAGGATGTTAATGGAGCTCAGCCTATGTCCTTCACCTTCCTGATCCACTTGCAGCAGTGTCTCCCTTTGGTTCTATGCCTTTGTGTGACTTTAATAGAAAATAAATCTATCACAAAAAGCTCCAAATGGATAAATGATCACACCATCATGATTTTATCAAAATTTTGAGCAACTTTCATATATAACTCGAGATCTGGAAGTGAGTAGAAGTGCCCCAAAATTGCACTTTTCCAAAACTACCTCCTTATTCCCTTGACACAGACCTGACACTTGTCCATTACAAATACAAGTGAGCTTTATTTATACCACTTACAAGAGGGTGGTGGGTTGGTAAGGCCTCTTATATTTTTAGATGAGGTGTTGGGTTCAAATCCCCCTTCCATAGGTTTAGGCACCCAATTTAGCCATTGACCCCACATTTGGTGGGAAAGGGATAGGATAAGCCTTTAAATAGCTTTTTGTCCACAAAATCCTCCTTATCCCATGGGATTAGGCTTATTCCCATGGAATGGATTAAATAAAATATTATTATTATTATTTTAAATCCAAAACCACTAAAAACCTTCCAAGTGTCACACCCATAATATGCCATTTGTCCATGTCAGAGTGTGCCACGTCATCATTTGACCACAACTTTGACTATGCATATCTTTCGCATACGAACTCAGATTTGGTCCATTCAAAATGTGTCAAAAAGCTTGCATGATGAGCTCTATACCATGGAACTGATTTTTAAAAAATTACAAGACCATCAATTTATTTTTTCGCCAATTCCACGTGTCACCTTGCCATTGGTCCACTTGTTGACCTGTTGACCAAAGTTGACTTCCATGTTGACTAAACTTTGACCGGACATAACTTGAGCTCAGAGTGTCCATTTTTCATGTTCTTATAGTCATTGGAAATATCTCTGAAGGATCTACTACACTAGAATGGTTTAGGGAAGTTTAGGGAACTTTTGACACTAAAAATATCCCCGATCACTCCTCCCTATTGAGAAGGATTTTTGTCCACAAAAAGTTGTGTATCAACCCACAAAACATGTTATCTCTTCTGCATTGCAAAAACACATACAAGAACCCAGAAATAACATTATAGGTTAATAAAATGCAAATAGTTGATTAGCTAATTACATAACCGATCAGATAATAACACCCAATTAAGCTAGTGTTCAACTGAAATGCTACAACCCTATCAACTCTGCACACAACTGTGAACTGTCATACCCCACTGTAATGCCATCACAAATAATTGACTAGATAATAACACCCATTCTATTATGGAAAGCTAGTGTTCAACTGTCACTTTGTGATATGGCCGATTACTTAAATTACAATTTCATAACACATATCAAGTATACCAGACATCTAAACTGCCCACAATTAGGCTAGTGCCCATTGTCCATCTGAAACTGTAACAATTGCAAGTATTCACTATCTAGAATAAAATAGACTATCAATGCCCAAAAATAGCTATAGTCAACAACTGAATCCATGTGAATCTTCCCAAAAACATTGTATCGCCATCACAAATAATAAGTCAGATAATAACACCCATCTATAACGGAAGCTAGTGTTCAACTGACACTTTGTGATTATGTTGATTACAACTAAAATATTCACTATCCAGAATAATTAAACCATCAACGCCCAAAATGGCTATAGTCAAAATCATGAATCAACATGAATATGCAAATATTCTATCCATACACTGAACTGTAAAGGGATAGATTATAAACTATATGCTTACCCAAATTGGTGAACTGCCATAATCTACAAAATGATCACCTAGTGCCTTTGCAAACCAGTTTGTTAGTGTAATAAATTTACACCCTAATTGCAACCACATCTGATAGTTACAAAAATCAAATTTTCCCAAAATGAGGGTCTTATAAATTAGTGCAAATAACACATGTGGATACAACAAGTTTTTGTCTATTTATTACAATATCAAACAGGTGCCCGAATGGGTCTTATAAGCATCCATAAATTTGCACAAATGACAACACTATAAAACTACAAGTTTCAAAATAGACATTCGATGATGCCCATATCCCTGCATATTGTTGTCAAAAATGGAATAACCAACCAAAATGTGAGAAGATGAATATGAGTATGATGAACCTATCACTCAAATCTTCTCTACGACTGCTTCCAAATTATTTCAAAGCTGAATATAAACATAGGATCAAATCCCTAAAATATAGCTTTGAAAATGTTTGCATACTATCACCAGTTACTGTAATGCAAACATAAAGTTGAGGAATGTTTTACCCATCCAATTACTTGGATTTCTCCATTTAGGTGGTTTTACTTCCCAGTACTAGAATGAGCATTTACATGAGTTAGATCAACAAATTTTGGTTTGACATTATTTTCCTTTTTAACAACTTTCCAATGTTGCATTGAAGGAACATACCAACACATCTTAACATCATGACCATTCCTTTTACAATGGGAACAAAATTTAACTTCCTATTTTTAGGAGTCTTACCCATTTTTCCATTCCTTGAACTCTGTCTAGGAGAATGATTCCTCTGTTTAGGAGAGGTAACCTTTTTCCATTTCTCACCTTACCAGAGAGAGATTGGTCTTTAGCACCTACCTTATCATTCACAAAAGGCATTAACTTCTTTATCATATTTTTCCTCTTCCAACAATATGTTGCTATAGAATGATTAGTACCTTCACAAAATGTGCAAGGAAAACCATACTTTTGTCTACCAAAGCTATATTGTTCAAATTGAAAGAGTGTTTTAGAAGTCTTAGGATTTAATTTCCCCTTAGTGCTATTTTTAGTGTAAGTGGGAGGAGGTGGAATTTCATTACCTCATTTACCTATTTTCTTACACCTTTCATTGTTCCTCCTGATGGTGGAATCCTGTAATTCTAGAGGTGTAGATCCTTGGCTATTGGAAGCTTGTCTTCCTTCAAAGTTGCTTTGGAACTTTCTCCAATTTCCATTTTCCCACTAGAATAACCCAAACCTACAAACCGAGGCTGATCCTCTACCTGTATTGGGTTAGCATCACCTTGTCCATTTTTACCAAGGCCTTTCCATTAAATCCCATCTTAACCATTAGTTTAGACCCAATTCCCTTAGTGTGTTTTTCAAACTGACCCAAAGGAATATCTGAAACTGAATGAGAGGAAGAATTAAAATGTGAACAACTTACAAAGTGCATTCTATCATAGTACCTGCATCTGATTTGGAAGGCATTTCCTTCTTGTGTTCACCTTGTTGCAGCTTTTCCAAGAGGGCATCCTTGGTCTGTATTTCTTCCTGCAACTCTTTAACAAAGCCCATCAACTTCTTGCTCTCTGCAAGCATCTCATTGACATACTCCTCTTTCTTGGTTATAGAGGATTGTGGCTCAGATTTTAACCACACTATTTCCTCTTCCAAGGAATAAAAATTAGCTCTTAGGAAAGATTTTTCTTCCTGGAGTTGGTGGTTTATGGCTTCAAGCTCATCCAGTTGCTCCTATTTGGATGACTTGCCCATGATTCCCTGTTCCTGCAAACACAACTTGTACTTCCAAAACTACACACTTGTAAAAAAGAAGATTAACAAGCCCCAAAATGTCTGCACACTAAAAACTGAAATCAATATCAATACTCAAATCAAGCCAAATTTTCAAACACAATTAGAAGCTAATCCGCAATCTAACTGCTCTGATACAAAACTTGATCCAAAAATGGGTGCTTGAAATTAACACTTTTAATCATTTCAAAGGATCTTCAATTTTAATCAACTTAAGAGGTCTTAATACTCCAAATTATTGATTAAAAATCTGATTTATGGACTGAATTCAAACTGAAATTAAGTTTGTAATTTACTCAAAATTTCATTGTTTGATCAAAGCCCCAAAAATCATTGTTTCAGATTTAATTGATTTTTCCAATTTTATCAATTACTGATTATAGTTGCATCCATATTCATATTTGAATTTAAATTACTTGCAAATATAGAAACTAAAAATAAAAATTAGAACACAACACTAGATTGTTTACGGGGTTCGGAATTCCTACGTCCCCGGGTTCGTGGTGAACCGATCCATTAATAATGTTAAAAATGTAAATACAATAACCTTTACATTAACCAATAATGAATAAAAAAACCTACAAAAACTATGTTTCAGACCTTGAAGGACATTAATGGAGCTCACCTATGTCCTTCACCTTCCTGATCCACTTGCAGCAGTGTCTCCCTTTGGTTCTACGCCTTCATGTGACTTTAACAGAAAATAAATCTATCACAAAAAGCTCCAAATTGGATAAATGATCACACCATCATGATCATCTCAAAATTTTGAGCAACTTTCATATATAACTCGAGATCTGGAAGTGAGTAGAAGTGCCCCAAAATTGCACTTTTCCAAAACTACCTCCTTATTCCTTGACATAGACCTAACACTTTCCATTACAAATACAAGTGAGCTTTATTTATACCACTTACAAGAGGGTGGTGGGTTGGTAAGGCCTCTTATATTTTTAGATGAGGTGCTGGGTTCAAATCCCCCTTCCATAGGTTTAGGCACCCAATTTAGCCATTGACCCCACATTTGGTGGGAAAGGGATAGATAAGCCTTTAAATAGCTTTTTGTCCACAAAATCCTCCTTATCCCATGGGATTAGGCTTATTCCCATGGAATGGATTAAATAAAATATTATTATTATTATTTTAAATCCAAATCCACTAAAAACCTACCAAGTGTCATGCCCATAATATGCCATTTGTCCACGTCAGAGTGTGCCATGTCATCATTTGACCACAACTTTGACTATGCATATCTTTCGCATACGAACTCAGATTTGGTCCATTCAAAATGTTAGAAAGCTTATGATGAGCTCTATACCATGGAACTGATTTTTAAAAAATTACAAGACCATCAATTTTGCCTTATACTGGAAATATATCTAAAGGATCCTACAATGATCACTTTTGACACTAAAAATATCCCTGATCATGATGATTCATTTCCTTTTAAAAGGTGTTCAAGTTCCTAAACCCACTCGTGGTGTAGATTTGTAGCATACACATCCTTAGTTATATTTTTCATGCTTTCTTCCATCTTCTCGCTTCATTATATGCATGTTTTCACATTTAGTGTCGAACTAACTCGCAGGCGGTGCGGTGGTCTTGGGATTGCCTCCCAAAGCGGGGGGCGATCTATGACCGCCTCCCGTGCGCAGAGCGGTGGTCCTACGTGATTTTTCCATAAATATTCATGTGTGATTTTAACATGTGACGCTTCACTTTAATTTGAATTTTAGGGTGCGTTTGTGAACCAAATTGCCTAAAAATAGTCTTATTTGCATGGTGTTCCTTCTCTCTTATATTTTTAAATATATTTAATTAGTTTGAACTGCCTCTTCACCTAATGATTTGGCACTCCAAGGCTTTCTCATGCATGAAGGCACATCCCAACCAATTCCTATATAATCAATTCTTGTATTCAATAAAATGGCTTGATAATTTTTGTGTATCTTGCATAGTATTGCTCCCATAATCTTTCTAGGAATTACACAACCAAGCTCAGATCTCTTATGTTATCTCTCTTCTACTTGCATTCCAACCAGACTGTCTTCAAACTACCATTGATCAAGTTCCTTCTCTTGTTGTTGCCTTTGAATTCCTAATTCCTTAGACTCATATGGAAACACAAAGGAAGAAAAGGATAAATTGAGGGGACAAAGGATTTTTTTGTTTTATTTCCTTCATTCCCTGTAATTTAGCATTGTTACATCATATAAAATAGATTATAAATTAATCCCCTTTCATTTGCAAGTAATTAGTGTATTTCAAGAGGGTTTAAATAGTTAATAGCAGATCCGGTGAAAAATCCTCTTCTTCCCGTCCTGTGGATCTCGAAGGAGAGAATATCTGTAGGAGGTTGTCTACACATCATAGATCATTTGGAATTTTTTTGTTTTAGGTTAGTTTAGTTTGAATACACTCATCACATGCAAATAACCATACCGAGTTATCTCGCTTGTTTAGTTTTAGTGTAGAAATATTTTAATTATTTAGAATAGAAGAAAATTGTTGTCTGTGTGATTGTAATATTTTGGTTTTATAATTTGTTTGGATTAGTTTCCTTTTATTAGTAGCATAGATTGTCATTTTCATTTTAGTTAATATGAAAACTTCAAACTAGATCAAAACTTAGATACAAGTTAGGTAAACAAACCATAGTGAATTTATGCTACCCATTCATAGCCTCTAAATCTCCCCTTTGCCAACTCAGCTACCTAGAGATCATACTACCAGATCTTAGTCACTAATCCTTCTATAGTTAGCTAAACACATTCAACTTCGGCTGCTCTGGTATGATCTTTAGGGGTCGAGTGCGGTTTAAGGTGCATGTCAATTTTCATCTGTACAAAGTGGTCAACCAGATCTTAGTCACTAATTATTCTATAGTTAGCCACACACATTGAACATCGACTACTCTAGCATGACCTTGGGGTTCGAGTGCAGTTGAAGGTTGCATTTCAATTTTCATCCATACATGTACCTATAATCGACAAAATATAAGTTCACCCGCAAAATCCTACAAACCACATCAAACATAAAAAGAAATATGAAATAGAGGGAGTCGAATGACCCCGAAAGTCACCCCAAGAGTGAAGTTATAACTAAGCATTGCACTACATCTCATACTCCATGTAGTTCTTATTAGTGTTTGTGGAAATGGTGCCCTATGATGCCATAGTGCGAGTTGCACTTGATAGTGGGATAGATCTAGAATATAGAAATATATAACATGTGTGGATGAAATAGAATGAACATACCCTTCCGATGAAATGTACGTATAATATGCAGTCCTTTATCCCTTGAAATGATGCTAGATGGATGCATTGAAGTTCTTTATATGCCTTTGGAATGCATTCTTAGGTGATGATAGTATATGCTTAGTGCTTGGTCTCTCATTTTGGAAAAATAACTATATATCTATATGATTCCCTTATTTGAATTTTATAATTGACATCTAGAAGTCGACCTAAGTTAAAAAGATCCCCAAAATATTAAAGAGACCCAAAATAAGTGAGTAAGATAAGAAAGTGTCACAGGTGCCCAAAGGGGACATGAGCACACGGGCACTATTGTTATGGCTGGGAACTTGTGCTTGAAGCCATAAAAGATAAGCAAGTAAAGTTCCAATTTGGGCTATGGGGTGTGTAAGACCAAATAGAAAATAAGAAACAAAGAAAAGAGGCCAAAGATAGTTGCTAACCACTATATTTCTTACTTAAAAAATTAGGTAAATGCTAGTATGATTTTAGGACCTAGAAATGTACCCAAGTGTGTGATTTTGTGTCTACATTTACTCCCACTTAATATTGTTTAGTGAATACTCGATAACATAGAGTAGATAAGAGATGTGTAGCTTATGATCCTATACAACATGTGGAAAATATATGACTGATTGCACAAGTGAAATGTGGAATGATGTAAAGTGAAGTGGTGGTGACAATTAATTTGCAACAATTAATATGTTATTCATTGAATCACAGTCATTTAATCATCAAACCAGGGGACGTAAACTTTAAATAATGTAATTTATTTATGCACCTTTGTTATAGATAATTTAAGAGGCATGGAAAGAAATTGGTGTCACTACAATACTTGAAATAAAAATTCTTGAGAGGTAAACAAAAGTTATAACTTGAAATAAATGGTTTTTAGATACTATGACTAAAGAAAAGCTTGTAAATTTAGAATGCAGATAAAGAGATAAATTTCTTCCTATTCTAATCATGCAATGAAACAGAGTGGAAAAATAATGGAGATGTTTAGCAGACAAAAATTGGGCCCTGCCTTGGGTGTTAATACCTCCTAGATCTTGTAATTCAAATCTATTGAACATAACTCAAATATTATATTGAATTGGTATGAATGTTACATATAGGAATAAAGAAACCTTTTTATATGCCTATCTTCTAGTATCTAATTCCTATATTCTCTATATTATCTATCTAGATAGATTTCTAGTATTGATTATTTTCTTTAATACTTCTCAATTACAACAAAACATGAGAAGAAGAGTTCAAATATGAGTTTAACAAATTAAGTAAAATATCTTCGGTAGAACAAGTGGAAGATCTCAAATAGATCAACAAGAGTTCCCACATCTCGCAACAAAACTAATTAACATGAGTATAAATATCAAACACATAACTCAAGTAAGTGACAAGTTCCTTAAATCACGTGTTAACTAATCAACCAGTTCTTTAGTGAGTTGCAATGAATAATTGGATCTAGTGGTGAGTTATCTCCCAGTTCTCCATGTTCTAGTTTTAACTACTCCTTCAACTTTGTACTAGAACGTCATACTTCATACTCCAAAACATCTTCATAATCAGTAATTCTTTACCTGTAGGTGATCCCCCTTTGGCGGACAAGTTGTTGTGGATAGGTTCTTAGTTGGAGGTGTTTCCCTTTGGTTGCAGATGATTTGATGCAGATAATTACTTTACCGCATACAAGTTGCTACATATAAGAAGTTTCTCACAAACAAGAGTGGCATCACATAAAGCATCATTCAAACAAATTATTTAAATCAAGAGAATAAATGCACACATCAAATACCACAAAATAAAGATAACTAGCCATAACTATATTAATCAGTATATATGCCATAAGTTCAAGTTGTGATGATAATGTTCAATAGTATAACTGGGAAATACAAGGACATGGATTCAATGACTTAACCAAAATATAAATGATGAGTTGTTTCTAAAGGGGATTTACATGACTCATCATGAAGCATGGATACTAGGAAAGGAAAGTGACCCTATGGGTGAAGCATATACATTTCATTATACCTATGTTTGATGAAGTAAGATACTACTTATTGCGTATTAAGGATGAAATTGATATGTAAAAGTGTAAAACAATAGAAAAATGTCCTAGAAATGCTATGAAGAGTGATTTTGGGGCAATATCATGCCAAGAGAGAGTTTTTGGGAGATCTCATACTAAACATGAGTTTTTAGGTGAACAACATGCCAAGTGTGATTTTTTTGGGATATTTCACACAAAATATAAAGTGTTGGGGAGATAGGTCTAGTGTTACTCTCCTTCCATAAATCTTCTTTATAAGAATCACTAAAGATGGTGTGTTCTTGATTTGTTCTGTTGTCCTATTTTCTCTTGGTTATTTTAGAGTTGTATTGATTGAAGGATATAAAATACATTCTGTTGATGAAGGATTGTGTCTATACTATGAAAATTCTCTGAAGACTTATGTGAACAACGTTGATTTGAGAAGATGATTGTATCTTCCCAAGGACATTAACACCCACAGGAGGTCAAGAGCACCCAAGTACTAGTGTATGAGTTTGATTGCTGGTGTATGTGCTTTGTGATTCTTGCCCAAGTATGATTCTAGGCCATTATGTGATTGTTTCCCTATTCCTTTTCTATAATGTACTAAAATGAATTGTAGTTCGAGCACCGTAGGGGTGATTTGTTCACCTAATGTATTCCCCCATCATTTGGGGTGCATGTGATGATTGTAGGAGTATGCAACCCAAAAGAGAGGACTGACACTATGCTATATTGTATCCCTATAGGGGGTAAGGGATGTGCATAGTAAAAGTAAAGGCACATGAAAAAAGTGGCTACAAACACGTGTTAGTAGAAAAATTAACAAGCCTGTAATAAAAGACAATAAAATCAAGCACATGTGTAAACAAATCAGATTGTGAAAAGAAGGTTTCATACATGAAACATCTGTCACAATGTAATAATACAATGAGGGTCGAAGAACCTGAAATCATATAATAAACATACAAGATAGGGGAATAACCTGCAAATAATAGCATACTATAGTAAATAATGTCAAGCAAAGTGTATCAAATAACCATGGTGGCATATATTCCTACAAAGAAAATGCTACACATGAAGCACCTATTAGCATGTTAGAAAGATAAATATTATGTCAAGAGATGTATGTATCAATGGAAATTAATGTGCTAATAAGTAGAAGTAGTAAATGATGAAATAATAACACCTATAATGTGTGAGAGTATGAAATATAGATGCCCCCAGGAGCCTCGGTGGGACTAGTAAAAGGTACACTTCCAAACATCATTATAACATGTAAGAACTTATAAGATCTTTATTCACAACTAGAGACCAAATGAGCACACATCTCAAGTATGATAAAGATAATGACATACTGATTATTTGACTAGCATAGTAAGTAAAGTGCAACATGTAAGTAGTATAAGTTAGCAAGACTAAGTGCAATAAGGATATTAAATGTAATGGATGAGTGGAATGAAATGGTATGAAATGTGTGATAAGAGCAGCATGCCACCAAGTGAATGTGTATGAGACAAGTTTCATTTATAAAATATCCCTCAACAATCAAGAATGAACCATATAACATGATCAAGTCATTGGGAAATGGTTTGAAAGAGTTTGCTAGAAAGATATTGTTAGTGCAAAATTACATCACCCATGATAACTTAAGTGTGTATGCATGGGCCATTAGTGTAATTTTCTAACATGGGATTATCTCAAGGTGTGGGACCCTTGCAATTGAGATAAACCTCTAGAGAAGGATGGTTCCTCTACTTATCCCTAATGTTAAAAGCTACTCCTAGAAAGGAAAGTGCAACTATTCTAACACTAACCTAGAATCTCTAATGGACCAGGGAGGAAAGAGTTGCATAAAATGAAAGTCCTAAACTAAGGGAGGCAATAACACCAAGAACAAGGGGGTGGAGAGATTCTAAGTGAGTGAAAATGGGAAACAAACAAAATTGGAGAGGGCGGAAAAAAGTGCCACAGTCTGAAACAAAATTTACATTTCCATCCTCGTGGAGCACAACAAATTTTAATCCTGCAAGAGAACACAACATGCACAATATACCTACAAAAATAATGGAAGGAAAATAACATAATACAACTTAATCTAGGGAAATAAAAGCCACAAAATACCAATTTTATTGCTTAAAATGATACATAATTCATTATAATTTAGGCATAAGGAAAATATCCTTTACAAAATGCATAAATTTGAGGCCTACAACTCACAAAAGTGTTGGAAACATTTTAACATAGTTCTTTTACATTCCAAAATATATCCCCTCAAAATGAGGTGAGTTTTACAATATATAGAGGAAGAGCCTCGAAATTTCCTCATCAACTCGACATATTTCGTTAAAGAGGAATGAGAGGCCATAAAATTGGTACTTTTGTTGTATAGCAATCATGGGCACCATAACTCATTAAGTTGGTAGTATAGCAACATGTACTACTCGCATTAATGTCTGGTTTGTTCCAAGTATTTGGTTAGTTGCATTTATTTTCTACTCTGGATGGTAGCATTTTCTTCCTAGTGTCGGTCAGTTGCATAAATGCAATCGGTCGGTAACATGCTTTAACCTCTATCGGTCGGTAGCTTAAAATCCACTATCATCCAATAACATCCATACAAATTCTACTCACAACCATACTGTCACCGACCATATTCTATCACCACCTTGTGCATCCAATCGGTAGTAAAAAAAATGCTACCAACTGGTAGCACCAAAAATGCTACCAACTAGTAGCACCAAAAATGCTACCCATCGATAGCATTTAGAGTTGTTGCTTACAATTCCAATGGCCTCGCTACCAGCCGATAACATCCGTACATGCTTTGCCGACTAGTAGAATTTTGAGTCTTTGCTAGCCAAGAGCATCAAAGATGCTACCGGTACCTCTGCACTAGTTTTCCATCTATGACCCTCTAATTTTGCTTCCAATCAATAACATCCATAATCTGCTATCATCTGGTAGCATTTTTAAAAATGCCACCGGTGGATTTTTACCGCCACTTTTTCTTGACTTACCGGCTCATACCTTCGCCACGACTTTCCACTCACTACGAAATGAGAGAAATTCATGAGCTAAAACATGACCTTCCTTGAAGATTGAAAAGCATCTATTCACCCTCCAACTTCCAATGCTCCAACCTGTTAAGTTGTCCATTTTACAGGGGTGCAAAAAATGGATAACAATTGGTGACTTGCGGGGTGATCTACCTACTAGATCTAAAAGACTAGTGATCCTAGAGGATCCATTGGGCATGGAGTTAGTTTGATTTTGAAACTGGTTTGACATTTGAGAATTCACCCCTTATATCTCTGTAACACTTCTAGGGAATTGTTCCATCTTTATACCCTACCAGAAACTAGAAAGTACAATAACAACCACACACAACTATATACAAACAACAAATCATATACATCCCAAATGGGACATGAAGAGAGTGCTCAAATGCTTATTACAAAAGAAAATTTACACTACAATGGAGAAATGTGCTACAAGAACTTGGAGGAATTAATAATTCTAAACTAATATGTACAAGGAAGATACTTCACTTTAGTAACAATGCTTTAGGTAGATTCCATTTACTAGAATCTACAATTATTCTCCATCCAACTTGGATAGTTGGAAAGAATTATTACTCTTACATCCCGAAATCATGTAAGGGCCACTCCATATTACATCATACTTGGAGTGTATTCTTGGTTTGGATGTCTGCATCTCATTTCAGGACCAAGTCTCCCTCTTAGAAGTTTCTATTTCTAGACTTCTTATCAAAGTACCTCTTAATCAAAGCTTGATCCTTCTCCATGATTTTCACCGCTCGATACATCATCTTCTCCAAATCCATAAGCTCTGCATACTTGAATTCCATGGCATAAAACTCAAACAAATCCAACTGTTTGATTATCTCCAAAGTTGGTAACTCTAGTCATATTGGTAGCCTTGCTCCCCTACCATAAACCAACCGGTAAGGGGAGCTACATGTTGACCTCTTGAGAGTAATCCTACCTGCCCACAAGGATGATTTTAACTTGGTATGTCATGCTCTTTGGTTCTCATCTAGATTCCTCCTTGTGATTTTTAATAGGTTTTTGTTGGTAAACTCAACTCGGCTATTGCCACAGGGTAATAATTTGAGGAAGTGCTCAAATAGATGTCATTTTTCACTTCCCATTCAAATATATTTTTCCCAAGAAAATCCAAGGCATTATCTGATATTATAGTGGAGGGAACACCAAATATTTCCACTATACCCTAATAAAAATCTAGGATTCCAACCTCATTTACTTCCTTGAGTGCAATTGATTCTATCCGCTTCATGAAGTAATTCGTAGTTATCAAGATCCATTTTTGACCTACGTTGGAATTTGGGTTGATCAACCAAATAAATTCCAATCCCCACGACATGAATGGTTCATTTCTTGAGATGGGATAGAGTGGAAGGGAGACTAACTTCTCTTTACCTATGATGAAGGCACACTTCTTACATTTCATGATCCACACATAACAATCATTAAAGAGGTTAGGCCAATAATACCCTACCTTCATAATTCTAAGAATTGTCACCCTTGGGGAAAATAGGCCACCTGTTTCTCCATCATGAAACTCATACAATATTGTAGTCATTATTTTACTCTCAATACTTCTTTCTAACCCCAAGCACGTTAGCCTTTCATCCAACATACGTTGAGCCAACATACGTTTGGTGCTCACCCGAGGTGTGCACGGGCACCGAGCCCCTCCTTTATGTGAGATTTGTAAGAGAGTTTTGCCATTAATGGAGGATTATTTACAGAAACATAAGTACATTCATCTACTTTAAAAAGGTAGAAGATATAACTATTGGATATACACATTAATGCATCAAAAACCTAAATAACATTGTAAGAAGTACAAGAAACCAGATTTGAGTCATGATATGCCAAATAACATAAGGGTTTACACCCATAAGAAAGTTTAATAGAATAGATCCATGAATATTGATTTATCATATTTCTGGTAACCATATTACATTCAAAAGGGTCATCTCAGATCATATACATGAAATGACAGAGACTCAACTCCTACAAACCTACTTGATCAGAGAATCTAACTATACTTTTCCCTATTATATCCATTGTTACAGATCCCAGTACCCATACATATGCTTAATGGTATCCCTTATAACCCTCTAGAACTAATTACTATAAACCCTAGCACCATGAACTCCAAACCCGTAGCATTTCATAACATTTCTGCAACACTTTGTTACTCTCCTTCTCTTTCTTTGCTCCCCTTTTAAACTCTACACCCATATATCTTTCTATACATTCTCTGCAGCAACCACTCCTTTAAATAGGACCATCATCCACCGCCATGACTTCTCTCTTGATAAGATTGCATGTCCAAGTGTCAATGTGGTCCTCCATTGGTGAATGCTTATCCTCTTTACAAACCTTCCACTAACTATAATGATGCCTATGGGAATATTCTTGCATGGAATATCCTTTTCTTAACCTCGAAGGTTCCAGTGGCTCTTATCCACTTATCATGCCTAGTCAGGTCCTCACGTTTTTCCTTAAGTGTGATGAAAAATATGGCTAATTCCTTTAAACCCTTTTTTGCTCCCTCACGCATCTTGGTTTTACTAAAACCCTTTTTCTACGCAATTTTCCTTGAGTGCCCTTCTATTTACTAATCCCAAGCACGCACACCTCTTGGTACTTAACCAATATTTTAGGGTCCAAAATCACCCAACACTACACATTTTCTCCATCCTTGAAAACATTCTACTTCCTCAAAGAATAAAGAATATTGGTATCAAAACAATTAAAGAATGGAAGAATGGAAGAATAGAAGAATAGAATAATAGAAGAATATGATATCTTCGCTGCATGAGGAGTGGGAACTCCTTCTTTACGAATGCCTCAATATTCTCCCACACAACTACTTCTACATGTACCTATTGAAGTAGGTAAGCCACTAACGAACTTACTTCATTAAAACTTACTTCCCACTTTGTTATCTTTCAGCGTATCTACAATGTTTTCCAGCAGTTTGCTAAGATAACCTAGCGCATCTATCCTGCAAGTGACTTGGGGGTATAGTTCCTTTATCTTATTCTTAATCAAACCCCATAAGGTTTCGATTTCTTCAACCTTATTCTCAGCTTCGGCTAGGATCTTGTCACACTCCACCCTATTTCCTTTGTGCTTTTCCTAAAATTCTTTTAGATCCACCTCATGTGTAGCAACTAATATGCTTACTACCCGTCTCTATTGGCATGATTTTTATACAGCTCCCCAGCCATTTGTGTGACAAGGAGCTTGGAGTACCGAGTCAATTTTTCCCCAATATTCCACTTTTCCTCCTCCTTTTGGTGTGCCATCACCTCCTCTATTGACTCTAATGCGAGTGGTCACCTTTCCATGGTGAGGATGTGGGTTAAGTCTTCTAAGCAGTGCATGGTTGACTCATATTTTTGCTCAGGCGGGGTCAGGTCCTAGTGCTTCAAGATAATGGCATCTGAAATGTCCTATATCTTTTTATGGAATTCACACACCTTTTCCTTTTCATCCCTTAGCTCACACCTTAATTGTTCACTAATCAATTCCTTGTTTTATCTCCTTGTCCCGTTCAATGATCTCCTCATTATTTTCTCAAGATATTTCTCCAAGACCATTATTCGACATTTCTTTCAAGAGTATTGCCTCCACCTCCATTGATGCTTTGTTGAGTAGGTTGCAAACTTGCTCATCAGACATTTGTTGGGAATTTACTAGTTACTCCTTGGCATTTAGTATCTTCATCAATGCATCTCGATTTACCTCGAACTCATGTTCATCAATGTGGGACTCAAAGGCCAAGATAAAATTTTCCTTGTGTGCGGATATGAACTTTCTTCATCAAAATAAGACTAAACAAAGAGTTGGTTTGTGGGCATGGTAATTTGGAAGTGCGCACACTACCTTGTTCAGATCATTAACGTAAGTCATTTCTTATTACCGCACCACTACTACCCTTTCCACCTATGTGCACTACCTTAGGGAAGCTTATTGCTAAGATGGGGTCTCCACCCATGCTTCCATATTCCTTTTCCACACTCTCACTTTCCTTAGTTTCCTTAAACACTTCGCTCAACTTATTGCTCCAATAAATGTTGGATAATTCTTGCCACTTCCCTCTCTATAGTGTTATCCATCTACTCTTTGGTCTGGGTCGGGGTTGGCGTCGTCGATATTTCATGTTTACGTCCTCACCTCCCCTTTATCATGAGTGTCTTCCTTTTTCTCATCCTTCTCTTTATTTCCTTCTTCATTTGACTCGTGTACATCATACACAAGATGATTTTGAGCCTCATCACACTCTTCATTGTCTTCATCACCCTTGTTGGCCTCCATGCTTTATGTTTTTTTAGTTTTACCATTTTTTCACCCTCCGATTCTTCCTTACGGTGACTCCAATTCGGGGAATTATATTTTTCTTCTTTCTTAGGTGTCTCTCCCCTTACCGGTGACTCTTCCTTTTATGGTGATTCCTCCTTCTGTAGACTCTTTTCTCATGGGATACATCTTCCAACAAACATAAGTACTTGTTCCCGTGCCTCGACTTATGTGCCTCCACTATCTCTGTACTAGCTGTGCCTCAAGCACATCTTTTTCTAAGGAGCTTCTCCTCTGTCTCTTTTCCTCAAAGACAATATTTTTTTCATGTGGCGGGTTCCTCAGAATGGAGACATCATCCTCAACATAAGCTCCTTTTCATACTTAGGCTTATGCATAAATAAGCCGCCTTGCTATCCTCCCCGTAATGTAATGTTCTTGGTTTTAACATGTGCACGTCATGGAATACATACTTCTCCACATATGTGAGATTATTGGGGTATATTAGTTTCTGTGTGTAGCTCGTGGTAGTCTTGATCTACTACACTTAGATCAAATATGAGTTTCTTCACCTCTTTGAATTGATTAAACTTCACTGGAAGTATCTGCTACTGTGAAGGAGAAAGGAAATTTACACCAAGGACTCTTGGTTCCATCTACCAAAGTAAATCTGACAATGCAAAAATTTTGGTATATGGTGAACTAATCCTCTCCTTATACTAATCAAGGTAATTTTTTGAGTATTCTCCATTAAACCCTGAATGCGTCACATATTTTCTTATACCACTTTTCTAGACGTGCCTTGTGAGTGGTTGTCATGGTGTCACATGTATACTGTTCACACCTATTGGTGGGGTAGAGGTTTTCATATGGGTATTCCCAAATAAAATTATCTGACCCATCGGGCATTCCAATCTTTAAAAAGACAATGGTGAGGAGGAAATTACCAAACATGATATTCTCTTTGTCACGCATGACATTTATAATCTCCTCTACAATAAAATCTGAGTGGTTATAGATGGTTCCCTCTGAGATCTTGTGGTACACATTTGACTAGGCCTTATTTATCTATGTCCATCTCTCTTTCCCATTCACATTTATAACCAAACATGCAACCATCTTCATCACCGAGTCAGTAATTACCAAAATGTTGAATTAGCACAAACCCTTCTTGTAGTCATAAGCCTTAATAGTCTTCTTAATGGCTTCCTTTCATTCCAAATCATCGTCCAATGAATCTCCTTCACAAATAAGGCTAATGAAATTAGAAATTAGATGAGGTGTTATGTGCATCCTCTAACCTATGAAATAGAAGCGGTGTTCATGCACATGTGACATTAACAATTGGTATAGTCACTTAGGCTTTCCGAAATAGGAAACTCAAAGATCTCGCAATAACCCAACCTTCTCCATTTTTACATTTACCTCATCATCATAGATGGTCATTCCATCTGGTGTCCTCTTCTCTGTAGGGAAAAATATTTCTAGTGTCATTTTATTTTTTTGGTGCTCATTCGATGGTTGTAATCACCGATAGCTATATTCTGGTGTGAGACATTGATTCTTTACCAAGTAATATGCCATCGTAGTATTACATTTCTGCGTACCATTCTTCATTGAAATTGGTATAAAAGGATTATTTTCCCATTCCCTTTCCCATCTTTAATGAAACATTTGTTACTTTCCTTAGTGTCATTCCTTTGTCGGTGCCTTGAAACTTATTCCTCTTTCCGGTCCTGGATCTTCCCAAATTTTGGCTCCACTCCTTTGTGAAAATTCCTTCAAACCTCGTGCCCTAACTATGCAACACTAACTGGAAAACCCTTTTTCCACAAGACAACATAAAATCCATAGGATTATTCTACACAACCTTCTCCACTTACACCCATGTACTTCTTTCCACTTTGGTTCACTAATCAAACTAGCTATGCACACAAATCTTCACAAATCTTCTCAAACCTTCTTCACAAGGATGTCCTAGTTCGCGAGAGATATTTGATAACTTAAAATGCAAGGTAGGAAATAACACACCCCGATATTCTATTTATAATTTTTTATCTTCTCGTAATAAATTCCATTCCACCTACCAATGTACTTTCAAAATAAAGGCAAATTTTTTCCAACACTAACCTTCAACGCTTTTCCTCCATGCTCAATCCTACACGAACACTTCTACAACCTTCTAGTGCGTAATTTCCTCGACCATATAATTCTTCTCCCTTTCTCCCACACAGAAGACAATTATTCCTCTCTCTGTCTTAGACCAAGTTCTTTCCACTTCCTACCTCATGTTTCTCCTACAATTTTTACCCTTGTATGTGGTTTCTCAAATCCTTTTGACACCATCCTTCCCTTATGTTCACCTTTTCCATGCAAAATCTTCGAATCCACATTTTTTAATATTTCAATCTGAGCCATCCACAACCATAGCTTCCAGAACTTGTCACATCACTCCACTCCACACAAAAATAGATGGAAATTCCTCTACGCATAGAAAACATTTGAAAATAATAAGTGGATACTAGTGCACAAAAGTCCAAAAAATATGCACAAAACAAAACAACAAGAAAGGGAAACACAAAGAAAGGAAATTGCATCAAAGAAAAACCTAGGTTAACTGTAAATACTACCTTATTTACAAACACAAAGGATATTTATTTATAGTAAGTATACACCTACTCCCATTGAAATGGCCTGGAAACCATGTTCCATCAAGCACTTGAATCTGGAAAGTTCCTGAATCAAGTATATAGGATACAATGTATAGGCCCATCCAATGGACTTTGAATTTACCAGATGACAGAGAATAATGAAATCATACAATAGAACCATCTATCCAACCTCAAACTCATTGTTTGTGATGTGTCTATCATGTCATGCCTTATTTCTTTTTTTTTTTTTTCTATTTTTCGACTTCAATGAGCAATATCCCTCCTCTCATCTAATTGCATCAACTTATCAATCCTCTCCTCAAGAATTTTTTCACCATATAACCCTCCTACACACACTATATGCAGTTGATGGTAATGTGAATTCAACATGTAACACATCTTTTGCATCAAACACCAATTGAAAATGTGTGGCCTTATTCGATCTCTTATAAATAGTCCGATATGACCATAACACAAGAGAAACTTTTTTATCCCAATCCTTTCTTCCCACATCACAAATATTAGTTAACGTATGATTCAAAATTTTGTTAAACACCTCAACAATCCCATTAGCTTGTGGGTGATAAGGGGCGATCTTATGATGGGCCACCATGAATTCTATGAATAAGATTCTAACTGTCTCATTTAAGAAATGAGTACCCCTATCACTTGTTAAGCTCAACAGCATCCATATATGTTGATTATATTTTCCCACAAGAACCTAGCTATTGTTTCCATTATGCAATCCCTTGTAGAAACTACTTTTTCCCACCTTATAAGGTAATATGTGCATGTAATGATATAGTTTAAACATGTCCTTTACGTGGCTGAATAAATAGGCATACGAAGTCAATTTCCCACTTCTTGAATGGTTCTACACTGACAATCAGTCTTAATGGCATTTCATCCCTTTTCCCTAGTTTACCAAGGCATTGGAAGTGGTAATAGGCCTTGTAATACTTGATACAATATTTATAAAATGTTTCCCCCCAAAATCATTTTAGAAGGATCTTGCGCATAGTTGCATTCCATGTATAGTGTCCTCCCGCAATTCCACTACATGTTTCCTACATGATTACGGCACACTCATACTTTAACACGCACCAATGTAAAACCTCATCATGGCCTAGCTTGTATGACTCTCCACTAATTATCATGTAGGGAATGATGCGTATGGCTAAATACTTCCTTTCCAAACTCTTCATTCCCTTCAAGGCGTCATGCCCATTTTGAGAAACAATGCCTTATCTTCAAAGACAGATGGGGCATGCTATAATCTGAATAGTTGTGCATCTAGCATTGTGTCCTCAATGCTCTATGTGTCCTCTCTTGAGTAAATCCTTGATATATGGTCAGGTCCTAAATTACTCTTACCCGGTTTTACAACAACTGTAAACTCAAAATATTGAAATAGTAGAACCCACTGACATATGTGCCCTTATAGAATGGGATTTTTTACCAATTACTTCAATGCCGTATGGTCCATGTAGAATATAAAGGGTGTTACCAAAAAATGCTTCCTGAATTTGTGTAGCGCATAGATCATCAAAAATTCCTCACGTTTAGTAGTAGTATAGTTTTGTTCTACTGGGGTTATGGCTTATCCCAAGAGGGAAATCGTAATATGGGCATGGTGATAAGCCTATTCTTTAATGTGTCAAATTCCATCTGTTTCACCTCTCCCTAATGAAATGTACTTTTTTGCATCAACAAATTTTCTAATGGGGTGGTGATCTTGGCATACCACTTCATGAATTTTTGATAATAACCTATATGCCCAAGGAATTTATGCACCATGCTCTAGCTAGTAAGTTCCCCCAATCCCACAATAACGAAAACTTTGGCAAGATTCAGCAACAAGCCTTCCTTACATATGATATGCCCCAATAGTGTGCCAAATGGAGTAGAAAATATACATTTCTTAATGTTGAGGGATATCCTCAACCGTCGAACCTCTCAAACATTAGCCTTAGAGTGTCATAATGGGATTTTAATAGTCCATAAACTACCCAATCATTAGGGTAGACTTAAAGAAACTTATGGATAAAGTCCTGAAATACCTTAACCACAATGTGTGAAAACACAATAGGCGCATTCTTCCTTCCAAAAGGAATGACCGTGTAGGAAAAACTTTCTCATTCAATGGCAAAAGTTGTCTTTTCTTGGTCCTCCTTTACAATTCTAACTCGATGATAACCTCGAGAATTCATCGTTAAAGAATAGATCTTGCATCTCGGCTACTCCTTCCAGATATCCTTGGTGAAGGGGGTCGGGAAAGGGTGAATGACACAAACCACATTCAAATCCCTGTAATCAACTCAAATCCTTATCCTACCATCCTTCTTAATGCGATGACCATCGAACTTATCTATTTTGATTATTTAATAGCCTCAATGATGCTTGATGTGATCATCTTGTCAATCTCCTCCTTGACTTTGATGTGCAGATTCAAATTCATTGAATAAGGTCTCTTTCAAATTGGGCACGCATCTTCCTTTAACTTGATCTTCATTTCTCCTAAGGAGTGGTGAACTCCTGTAATCTCATGGTACCCATGCATAAACAAATCCTAAAATTCACCCAAAGACATTGATGATCTTTAAAACCTCCTTTTCTATCCAAGTAATCTCCAATAGTATCCTCCTTAGGTTCCACCTTTGAACCAATGTTAACCTTCTTGGTTTTCAGGGGTTCATAGTAGGCACGTGCTTGCTCATCAAAGCACTATCCATAACCGTGCACATGCCTATAATATAGTTAACATCCAAGTTTTTCCATGCATGCGCACTCAAGTTATACCTCTTCGATTCTTCCTCATCAAAACGAGATTCCAAGATAGGTTCACCCAACAACTCTAGTACTCTATCCTCCACCATAGCTCTATCTCCCATAGTTATGCACTTAACAACTTGTAGCACCTCATTCACCAATGGTTTAGTACTTTGGTACTTAAAATCTTGAAGGAGATAGCCATGTCAACTCTTGTCAGCTTTCTGTCTAATGATGCAGCTCTAAGTGAATGTACCATGTGTGCACACAACCTTATAAGGTGGAGTAAATCTTATGCACCCATTAAGATGGAGGAAATTCTTTTGTGTCTTCCATCCAAGCCTTCTCACATGTCTAGATGTGAAACAAGGTGGGTTCCTTCCCATGATAATATTGTATAGTAGTAGGTGTATTACTTCAGAGAAACCTAACAGAGAATGTGATTCTCACCTTACGCCACTCTAGAAGGTTATCACAATGGGTCTCCCACCAACGTGCTACGATCCCGAGCAAGGTATAGCTAAGCATACTTATCCTTTTGATCTCACATATCCACTAGGTCATGCTCATAGGAAAACATCGGGTTATCTCCCCAAAGTGTAACTTGATAACTATTTTCCTCCCGGATGCTTGACCAAGTGCGCATTTGTTGCTCTTGTAATGTGAGCCTCTTAACTTCTTTGCAATTAACTCATATGTCTCATGTGCCCAATTTTCACATGCCACACTAGTTATATCACTTGTATATTGAGTTTCTTCCCTTTGAATAATGACTTCTTTTTTGTTTGCACAACCTAAGGGTCCATGATAGTGCACACATAAATTTTTCTAGGTCTTCTTCTCTTAAGGGATTAATAGAGGGCACTTGAATTCCCATATGTAAAAGGAATGATAACATATTCCTCCTTGTTCTCAAAAATTATATACCCCTTATTGAAACGTAATTCAACATTGTTCTTATATAGCACCGGGGCACCCAAGTAACACCTGAAATTTTTTCCACCTTAGTAAGCACTAAGAATTTTAAGTCTCTATTGAATTTTTCCCCTTGGATAGTGATAGAAGCATCCTTTAAAACAACAATAGGAATTGGCTTTTTTTTTGTTAGCCATATACAACACACTTAAATATGGATTTAATGGGGGCCTTCTCATTTGATTCCAAGTGTCCACGGTGAGAACATTAACTTCCGTGCCTATGTCAATTAGAATATTACTTAGGATCCATCCATCAAAAATTGCATTAAAGGTAATCTCCTTATCATATTCAAGGCTTTGGGGAGGAATGTTAGCATGTAATACCTTCCTCTTGTGCTCTCATCTAGCGCTTTGTACTTTATCTCTCAACCATTCTCCTAATAGAGGAATGATATTCTCTTGGCACAACATCTTACACACCTCTTTGACATCATCTATATCTAATTGAGGGACCTCAGTTCTTTTCTTATGCTCCAACTTCTTGGATTTCTCTTTTAGACACTAGATTTCCACTTGAAGAATTATGGTTACATTCATGGTCTCTTGTTAAACTTACTTCTAATGCATAGGGTCAAAAAAATTCCCATGTACCACTTCTTCTCTTGTAATAAATAGCCTTTACTTTGGTATCTCCTAGCACATGTAGCCTCAACACGTTATCACCAAGTATAGGTTTTAACTTTGACTCATGCGCCATTCTAGGCATCCACTATGGATCAACATGATTTACGGTCAGCATCCTAGTGCCATTATCCTTTCACTAATTCTAGCTCATGTGTTCAAATAATTCTAGGAATTCCTCATACTTTTTCTTCTTTCCATACTAACAACACTCTAGCATATCATATCATTTGTGCTTATAGTTTTATGTAGACCCACATTTGTAATAAATTCCACGTGGGAGCACACAACTTTCACCTCCACAAAATCCTTTTCCATATCTCCCTCCATCTGTGCGCCCTTCTTAATGATGGCCCTCATCCTTGGAACTTCTTGTAATACTAGTCTTGCACACACTAGTATTAATGGAATTATGTATTTGGTCAATCAATCTACAATCCTTGGTGTCATGAGTAGTAGAGGTACAAATTTTGCAATAGCAAGACACATTCTTACGGATTGCATGCTATAGTAGTGGACACCTACTTGCATCATGATCTCCATGGAAAATTTCACATTCTACCATCATCGTGTGTATTGATCTCCAAGGAAAATTGTCCTTCATATGCCCTTCTACCTCACAATTTGTACACCATAACCTGCTATGAGTCTCATGAGCCGAGTTTGTAGATAATTTCTCCAAATGCTTTACCATTGCAATAATTTGGGCTTCTAGGAATGGACTAACTATTGTATCAACACTTTCTACCCTTAGCGAGAAAGGAATCCTCTAAGGCATCACGAAGATCTATGAAATTTACCTCCTAAATGGTGTGATCAATCCTCCAACGGATCTCTCGAGCATGCTTTGAAGGATGAATGCCATAAGATAACTTGGATAGGAGAGTATTCAAATGCACATCATACTCCTGGACACTCTTTGTAATTCCTTGTTGAATCTCCTTCAATGTGCTAATGATTTTCTCGTTAAAAGTCGTATGTGGAACTCTATCAAAAAGAAATACATAACACATTGTAATCCACCAATGTCTGGCGTGGGTCATACTTAATGTACCAAATATGCACGCATCCTTGCAATGTGGTTACAAAATTACTTGCTTTCGCTCTGGGGTAGTGATTCCTTTGCGTACCATAATAACTTAGAGTTGTGTACATGTCCCATGATGTCCTCAATGCCCTAGTAATCATGTAATTTTTGGGTTAAACCATATAACAATGTTGCACAAATCTATAATCGATAAAGCATAAAATCAATGAATTCTGAAATAAGACAAGATAAAATAAACAAGAGAAAAAGAACACTAGATTTAACATGGTTCACCCAAGTGTGGGATACGTCCACCAAGAAATGGTGAATAATATTATTCAAGTATTTTACAGAGGAAAAAAATTGAATATTTGTTGTCTTCACAACACCTCATAGGATGTTCAATTCTTTTTCCCTCACTCAGCTACTCTTTCTTGGTCACTAAGAAAACTTACATGTAAAAAATTCTTATTTTCTTTTCGCATGCCCTCATACGATGCATACATGCATATATAACTATTCTAGGTAAATAACTATGCTTTTATAATCAATAAATCATATTTAAAACAAGATATTTATTCTAATTATCATTTAAAGAACAAAGCACCATCGCATAGGTGGCCAATATCAGTTCTGTCTGACCAATGTTGGTCACTTCCTAACTGATGTTGGTTACCTCTTAATTGATGTTGGTCACTTTAAAAACTAGAGACATGTAAAATAAAGTTTCTTGTGAAGAAATTAAGCTCCACACTTAACAATATCCCACTTGGAGATCAATTACTACACTATACTATGTATCACCATCCTTGGTTCCTTTTCCTTGGCATGTTTATGCCTCTTCAAGTCTTAAACTTGAAGACCAAAAGAAGTGGAGTGAAGCTCCAACTTATCCCTTACCAATGGCTTCGTTAGCATGTCCGTAGGGTTCTCATCCATATGGATTTTCTCTAACTTCAGCTGCCCATCCTCCAACACCTGCCGTATGAAGTGATACCTCAACTAAATATGTTTCATTCTTGAATGAAATGATGAGTTCTTTTCCAGATGGATCGTGCTCTAACTATCATTGTATAAAATTTAATCCTCTTGTTCCTTACCCAACTCTTTCATGAACATGTTAATCCGTATCATCTCCATTATAGCTTCTCGTAGCTGCAACATACTCGACTTTGTAGTAGAAAAATTCAAAACCTTCTACAATCTTGAAATCTAGCTAATTGTCGTTCCACCTACTATGAAAACATATCAAGTCATGCTCCTCCTTCCATCCAACTCTCCAACCATATCTGAATCAACATAGCCGTGTAAATAAGTATCTAACCCTTTATAGGATAACACCATCTTTGGATGTCCCTTTGAAATACCCGAGAATCCATTTGACTTATTTCAAATGTTCTTTACCTGAATTAGCCATAAACCTACTCATAACTCCCACTACCCGTGTAATGTCCGGTCTAGTACAAACCATGGAATACATAATACTTCATACCGATGAAGCATAGGGAACATGTGCCATGTACTAAAGCTCCTTGTGTGATGAAGGACACTAATTTTTGCTCAATTTGAAGTGTCTAGCCATAGTTTTAATAACAAGTTTTGAATTTTTCATGTTAAATGTTTCAAACACCTTATTGATATAAGTCTCCGAGACAAATATAACCTATTGTTTTTCATGTCTTGGTGAATTTTCATGTTAAGTATTTTCTTTACAACTCCCAAATCCTTCATTGCAAATGTGTGAGCTAACCTTTCTTTAAGCTTACCAATGTCCTACATACTAGATCCTACAATTATCATATCATCCACATATAGTAACAAAGTAACATAGCCCCCATTGTAAAGCTTCTTAAAATAAAAAATGGTCATATTCACATCTCATATAACCATGCTCGTGCATAAAACTGTAAAATCTCAAATACCACTCCCTTGGAGCTTGGTTGAGCCCATATAGTCTCTTTTTCAATTTGCACACAAGTTTCTCCTTACCCTTGACTTCTTAACTAAGTGTCTGGTGCATATAAATATCTTACTCCAAATCAACATGAAGAAAATCCATCTTAACATTAAGCTATTCTAAATGTAAATCTTTTGTTGCAACCAAACTAAGAACAACACAAATAGAAGTCATATTAACTATAGGAGAAAAAATATCATCAAAGTAAATACCTACTGTGTAAATCCCTTTACCACAAGCCTCACCTTGTACCTTTTCAGTCCACCCTCTTCTTCCTTGATTCTATAAACCCATTTGTTCTGCAGTGCTTTCTTACCTGTTGACAACTTGACCAAATCCCATGTCTAATTTTTTTCAAGGAGTCCATCTCCTCATCCATGCCATGCTCCCACTGTGCATGGGTATATACCTACATTTCTTATTCAAATATTTTTGGTCCACCTTTGTGAATCAATAATAAATAAGAAATGGAATGTGAAAATACCTTTGAATGTCTACTTATTCTTTTAGGCCTTCTTACTAAGATATGGGGTATCTGGGGCTCATTTTTTGCTTGTTGCACATTCATGTCAATATCTTCTAGTGACCAATGTTGGTCACCTATAACCAAATGTGGTTCTATAACCGACCACGGTTCCTCGTCTTTCAACTAATTATAGTTTCATCTCGACATCGGTTCTAGGAGTATCGATGCAAGTTACTGTAGTTGTCTTCTCTGAACCTGATCTTGTCTACGATCTTTAGCTTTGACTAACATCGGTTTCTATAGAACCGAAATCGGTGTTTATGGATGTTTGGGCTTCAAAACCTAATCTCTATAAATTATTTTTCATTCTCATCAACGTCATGACTCCTAACAATATTAGAATCTTCTAAATCCCAAAATCGATATCCGAAATCACCAAAGCCATAACCAATGAAAGTACATCTCTTAGATTTAGCATCCAACTTCCTCCTATTTTCTCTATCAACATGCACAAAAGCTTCGAGAAAATAAAAATATACCTCTTTTCGGACCAAGATTCTTCTGGTATTCCACTATCCAGTGTTGTTGAAGGCCCATGATTGATCAAGTACACTGTTATATCCACTGCTTTTGCCCATAACTTCAAAGGTAAGCCAACATGTATCCTCATGCTTCTAGCACGTTCCATGATTGTTCTATTCATTCTTTCTGCAACTCCATTCTCTGTGGAGTTCTAGGAACCATTCTTTCTCTTCATATTCCATTCTCTAAACAATAATCATTGAAAGCCTTGTTGTAGTACTCACCACCATTGTTAGATCTAAGGAACTTCAATTTTAAGTTTGTTTCATTTTCTACAAGGGATTTCCACCTTTTAAAAGTCTCAAAAACATTAGATTTACGCTTAATACAATAAATCCATACCTTCCTTGTGGCATCATCAATGAAAGTCACATAATATTGGGATCCTCTAATAGAAGCTACCTGAGCTGGTCCCCACACATCTGACTATACAAGCACCAATTTCTACTCCTTTTTACCCAACCTTGAAAAATCTCACTCTCTTCTGCTTTCCAAATATGTAATGCTCACAAAATTCAATATCTAACTGTTTCAAATCTAATAACTTACCCTTAGCCTTTAAGATCTACATTCCTTTTTCACTCATATGGCCTAGCTGATTATGCCACATGGTTGCATCTGAATATGTAGTAGATAACACAGAAAAGGAATCAATAACATAGGTAGACAGATATAAAGTTCCTACCTTCTTACCTCTTTCCACAACAAGAGATCCCTTGGTAACCTTCCAAGAGTCGGCTGTGAATGTAACCACGCATCTAGATTCACCTAGTTTCCCTACAAATATTAGATTTCTCTTGAGGCTTGGCACATGCCTCACATATTTCAATACCCATGGATTTCCATTCTGTAACTTTAGATAAACATCACCTTTACTAGTAATATTGCATGGCTCATCATCTCCTAAATAAACTTGTCCAAAATCACCCTAAACATAATTTCTAAAATAACCCTTATTAGGGGTAGCATGGAAAGAAGCTCCATAATATAAAACCCAAGATTCTAATTTATTATCCAAGGAGAGAATAAGGGCATCTTTCTTTACCTCACTTGCAACGTTTGCCTCTTTACCTTTTTCTTTACCTTTTTCTAATGTATTCTCTTTGTTTTCCTTGGACCAACACTCCTTTATGTGTCCTATATTTCCACAATTCCAGCAAACTAAATCTACGTACCCACGAAATATATCTTCCATGTCTTGAATTTGATCTCCCATTCTTCTTTCTCTTTGATGATCTCTCCTTAGATCTTCCTCTTCTTTCTGATTAAAGCCTTTCCAGATGATGCTTCTCTTGATCTTTTCCTATGTATTTCCTCATTAAGGATTACACTAACCACATCATCAAATTTCAAACCTTTAGAATAAGTTGTATTACTAATAGCCATTACCAAGTTATCCCAACTATCTGGCAAAGAACATAAGAATAAAATTTATTTCACTTCATCATCAAATGGAATTTCTACCAATTTTAATTGATTTACAATAGATCGGAAATCATTCAAATGATTAGATACAGATCCACCTTCTTGCATCTTAGAATTAAACATTTTTCATCAAATAAACCTTATTCAAAGAACTAGGAGTTTCATAAAAATTGCTAAATATTTCATCAACTCTACCATTGTTTTTCATCTATAAAATTCAAAGCTACTAATGCTGATAGGATTAATCTTATAGATCCCTGATCCTTTCTATCAATAACCTTCCATTCTTCATCAGTCATCATGTCTGGCGGTCCATGCTCATCCAGTGGTAAGTATAGATATTTCTGATACAAATAATCCTCCACATGCATCTTCCATATTGTTAATTATGACTATCAAATTTCCATATTATGTATTTACTATCTTCTACTATTTCTCTACTCCCACTCAATCAAAAAAACCTCTGTGAGTAAATATTGTCAACACACAAATCCTCCAAACAAAAGAGTTTCGATACCATTTTTTGAGTTAAACCATATAACAATGTTGCACAAATATATAATTATATAAAGCATACAAACAATGATTACGGAAATAAGCCGAGAAGATAAAATAAATAAGAGAAAAATAACACCAAATTTAACGTTGTTCACCCAAAGTGTGGTCTACTTCCACCAAAAAATGGCCAACAATATTATTCAATGGTTTACATAGGAAATACAATGAAGATTTGTTGTCTTCACAACACCTCATAGGATGTTCAATGTTTTCCCTCACCGAGGTACTCTTTCTTTCTCACCAAGAAAACTTACATGCAAAAAATTGTTATTTTCTTCTCTCATACCCTCATACAATGCATACATGCATATATAACTATTCTGGGCAACTAACTATGCTTTTACAATCAATAAATCATCTTTAAAGAAATATATTTATTCGATTCTTGTTTAAAGAACAAAATCATCACATGCAGTGATTGATGCTAGTTCTGCATGACCGATGCTTTGGTAACTTCCTAATCGATGTCGATTACGCCCCGACTAATGTGGGTCTTCACAAAACTAGAAACATGTAAAATCAAATTTCTTGTAAATAAATTAAGCTCCACACTTAACATGTAAGTGGAGTAACATCTCATAAAACACATGTTGATGGTGTTGTGGACCTTGTCCACCAAATCCAAGACCTTGATTCCCTCCGATGTTACCTCCACCAATAGACCCACTAGATCCAATAGTGCCAACTCTTTCAGATCCACCAAATCCTCCTCCTATTGTAGGAAAAGGACCTAACGTAGTTGTGCCTTGCAAACCCATCGTTGCGTTAAACTACATGCTGATAGTCTGTGATACTCGAACCACTCCCAGATGTGTTTCTTACACCTCTCCCAGATGCAATACTCAAACCTTGTGATCCCACACCTTGCCAAAATGTTTTGCTAGAGAAAATACCCCCAAACATAGGAAATGAATGTGCACCCATAGATGTCCCAAATGAAAAATTATATCTCCTAGCTATCGCTCAACTACAAATACCGATACCGATTTGGATTATTAACACTTATCTCAAGAATTGGAAAACTAAGAACTAGGGTCTAGTTTCCATGTGGGTTTAGATGCACACCTATGACTCTTCTCATTTCTTCATATGACAATCTTTATATATAATTCGAGGGGTTTCTCTTCCACGCTTGCAAGATGGGGTAGCTTAGACTATTTAGGTTCCACTTTCTCTGTGTGAACCTCAAATCCTTCCCATAACATCTACCTCCATAAATCCATCTCTTATGTAGTTTCACATTTTATTTCCAACTCCCTCTCATGAGATTATTTATACTTGAGTTGCCTATCCTCTCCCACAATTTCTTCTGCAAGGTCCACCATCCTCTACCACACCAGACTTCCGTGCCCACACCTAGCCAAAATTTAGCTAGCCATGGGAAAGGCTTCCAAAACTCAAAGTAATGACCAGGATATTGATAGCTAGTGGAGTAGCATGCAAGAATGATCCTCTAGGCTCCCTTAAGAGCTCAAACTCAATAATATCTAGAAAAGAATACATAGAAATAATGTATTCCAAGGTATAACTAGTCAACACTCTACTCCACCAATGATCAACAACACGGGTCCATATCAGATCAACATCATGCAACCATTGATATTCCTCCTAGGTCCAAACATGAGGTCTATAGTACCAACTCATCCTTGATGCATATGATGATAGCCATTCATACAAATCTACTGGGAAACAATAGAAGAATGTCTCATAGAGTTTGTGATACAAGTTCCCCTCCACCCATTATCGTATATCAAACTCAGATTCAGTACTGAAAATTTGAGAAAACTCATCCTCTGTGCTTTTAAGTGATTCTTCGACACTTGTCCAAGGTCAAGCACTCTGTCTCTACACATTTCTCTCATAATGGCTTCAAAAGGTCTTGGTAACTAAACCAACATGTAGTCATTATTTTACCCTCAATACTTCTTTCTAACCCCAAACACATCATCCTATTATACAACATATGTTGGGCACTCACCCAAGGCATGCAGGCACCAAGTTTCTCCTTTATGTGAGATTTGTAAGAGAGTTCTACCATTAATGGAGGATTATTTGCAAAAAGAGTAAATTCATTTACTTTAAAAAGAAAGAATATATAACTAATGGATCTACACATTAATGCATCACAAAATCTAAATAACAATGTATGAAGTACAAGAAATCGAGATCGAGCCATAACAAGTCAAATAACATAAGGGTTTACAACTATAAGCAATTCGTATAAAATATATCCATGGATATTAATTTATCCGAGTTTTGGTATCCATATTACATTCGAAAGGGTCATCTCGACCATATAAATCGAATGATAGAGACTTAACTCCTACAAACCTACCCGATCGAGAGATCCTAACTATGTTTTCCCCATTATATCCCTTTTTATAGATCCCAATACCCATACATATGCCTAATGGTACCCTTTACAACCCTATAGCACTAAGTAATCTAAACCCTAGCACCATGAAATCCAAAACCTTATATTTTCCTAACATTTCTATAGCACTTCTTTACTCCCCTTCTCTTTCTCTCGCTTCACTTTGCACTTTGTACCCATGTATCTCTTTATACATTCTCTACACTAAGCACTCTTTTAAATAGGACCATCATCTAACCCCAAAAATTATCTCCTTAGCATATCACATATCAAGTGTCAATGTGGTCCTCCATTGTTTAATTCTTATCCCCTTTACAAACCTTCCACTAATTATAATAATTCCTCTAGGAATTTTCCCTATGTGGAATATCCTTTTCTTGACCTCCAAGGTTCTAGGCTGGCACCTAATCCACTTATCACACCTATTCAGGTCCTCACGTTTTTCCTCAAGTGACTCCATGATGCTAAATATGGCTAAGTCCTTTAAATCCTTGTTACGCCTCCCGCGCGTGCCCTTGTTTCACTTAAACCCTTCTTAAGCGCTTTTTTTCTGAATTTTTCTTTGAGCACCCTTCTATCTACCGATCCTATGCATGTATGCCTCTTGGTACATAGCCAATATTTTAGGGTCTAACAAATATCCTCTCCATATGATCTATTTTAATGCATCTAAGGAGGACACCATTCACATCCCTCTTGAATAAAACACCATCAACGAGCACAAATGGGATACAATGAAACCTAAAATACCTTATTTTGTCCTTACTCAATTCTTAAGGATATTGAAATGATTAGAGTAAGAGGAATATATCCCAAGTCCATCAAGGATTTGGTAAGAAAATTTCTAATTTCTCTTGATCATCTTAAACAACAAGGGTGGACTCTTCAACTACATGCGGACTTGAAACTATCTATTCACACAACCATTTTCCCTAACCAATTTAGTCAGATTGATATCAATGTCATACTCCATGACCTTGGTTATCCAACCAACCATTTTTATCATTAAGATCATTATTCAAGAGAAATTCTTTCATACCCACATGCAAAACTAGTAAGTGAATCCTATTACTTGGAACTAGATGTATGAATTTCTTTAGACCTCTAATAAAAACAAAGAATTTGTTTTCAATGAATGAATACATCACCTCATAATATTGAAGGCCTTAGCTGAAGTATGTAATCAGATGCTCCAGTCCTTCTTGATTTAGTTGTACTAGAATTACATATATTGCCTCTATGCCACCAAAAGTATATAGAGTGAAGTCCTTTGAAAAATTTGGATTTATGAGGGTTAGATCTAATGCAATGGCCTAATTTATAGATTAAAATATTTATTTTCCTTCCACAATCCATTTGAAATTCATGTTCTTCTTCAACATTAATGTTAATGGCTTGACCATCTTAGAAAAGTTAGAATCAAACCTCCTAAGAAAATTTATTTTCCCCAAGAAAGTTTGGATATTCATCTTATGACTAGGAAATGGTAGAGCACTAATAGCTTCAACTCTTTTTGGATCAATTTCCAGCCCCTATCGAGACACAATGTGTCCCAATATCTTTCATTCATGAGCTAGGAAGATGCACTTCTTCAAATTTAAAGACACTACAAATCTCCTGCATCTTTGGAACACTTTCCTGAGGTGATAAAGGTGACTTGATGCGTTCTTGAAAAACACCATGATGTCATCAAGATAAATAAGAATTATCTTGTTTAATAGTCCCTTGAATTTCATGTCCATATCCCTTTGAAAAATAGCTCCGACATTTGACAACTTGAATGAATTTTTTTTATAAGTGTATGCGCCCCATTTTATGGTGAAGGTTGTTTTTAACTAATCTTCTTCTTCAACCATAATTTTAGTAGAGCCTAAGTAGCCATCTATAAGTAAGAACCTTTCGATCCAGCTACTACCGTAAGATTTTTTACATGAAAGGAAGTGGATAGTGGTCCTTGAGTGAATCCCTATTCAAGTCCTGGAATTCCACACACAACCTGATTTCTCCATTTATTTTCTTGATCGGTACCATATTTTCTACCCATGAAGATTTTTTTATTAGAAAGATGATACTTGTATCTATAAGATTTCTCAATTCCTTCTTCATGAGGGCTCTATATGAGGGTTCACTGACCTTTTCTTTATCCTGATGGGCTTAAATTTCAGATCCACTTCAATAATGTGTTGGCCCAACTTTGGGTTAAATACTATCAATTCCTCGTAGCTCAAAGAAAATACATCTAGGAATTATTGGTAAAGTTGTATGAGATCATATTTTTGTTAATCAATACTCACATTTCCAATTTGGAGAATTTTTCCTTTTCAACTGAAATGGGCTCCGAATCTTCTCCTTTTTGTTTGTGATGTTTGCCTCTCCTTCCGAAATTGATCATTTGGATTGAAAATTGACTCTAGAGTCACTAGGCATTTTAGTAACTTGTTTGTTCTTAGCTGGACCACTTTATCACCATACTGTTGTTCCAATTTATTTTGGTTTCTAGTAGAGAATTTATCTTCTTCTGTAGGAAATTTATGATCTGTTGGTCACTCTTGAACACTTGCCAACTAGTGTTTTTGTCTTGAACATTTTGTATTACCACTACTTTGATATGAGGGTATAATTGATCCTTTTGATACTCTCCACAACAACAAATACTTCTCTAATTACTACAAGCTTGTCCACACATTCATTTTCCTTCATGGGTATGTGAATAATGTTAAAATCCTTAAAGTATTCGATGAGATCCCATACCGGTTCTTGTATTTTTGATGAGATCATTTTTATCAACATTCTTCCCTTTAATCTGGTTCACAATTAGTTGAATTTCCCAAAATACCTACAAATTCTTGATACCTATTTTCCTCACCCAATACAATACGTGGATCAATGCTTCATACTTAGCTATTTTTTTAAAAACTTAATTTAAAGTAGAAAGTTGAGTAGTATTTTATACCTTTGCAGATGCCATCATTATTGTTCCTCCCACACATTTCCTTCTCCTTGAACAATCGAATAACAAGCACCATAATTTGTTGTCATCTGATTTGGTGATGCTAGAAAGAAGTGGGTTTTTCTCATGTAGACAATAAATTTCTAACTCAACTTCTTCAATCTCTTTATATGGATCAAAAACATGATTCTTGTGTGCCCTTTCATCAAGAGTTAAGTCTGGAAAGCCTCCGACCTTAATATCCACTTCCGGAAGGCTTGGGAAATCATCTTGATCAAAAGCTAAAAATTTACAGTGATTGATCTCAAAATGTGAGGTTCAATGTGGTAGTTTGTAATTGGCTCTGATCTAATTATATCCTTAGCTCCATACCTTGTTCTGAAGAGTGTGTGAGACCAATCAGTTGATAGGTACTTGCCAATTTTAGTCGTTAAATCCCTTGACAAACACAAAGCAAAGAGTGGTGGAAAATAAATGACTGATATGTCTTGTTGTACTATGACATTTGGGCATGAATGTAATTTCAGATTTAGATCATTAATCACTATAATGGTTCCCACTATTGTCCCATCAAGTTGCACTACCCTTCTTGACATTACTGAGTTGTTTACCCCTGATTCAATCATGTAGTTGTGTACAATATTATCCCCAATAATCAAGGACACATAAAATGATGGAGGATTCATATTTCTACTTGGTTGACCCTACTTTTGTTACATTGCATTGGTGAGGACTTTCTCCTGATCCTTGGGTGACTCATTTGAGATGGGCAAGTTAGCTATGGTGTCTTGCAAAAGATCCCTTTGTCCCAATATTTTCATATAATCCCACATAAATATTCTCATGTTTTTTTTTTTCTTCATGTGGTCAATGATGTTGAATGAAGGTGGGTTTTCCTTCTTTTCCCTTTGTTTGGTGCTACCTTTTCTGTACATGAGCTCCTACAACGAGCACTCTAGACTGATTTTGTGGGCTTGGGACTAGATTTGAGATACCAAATCCTTCAAGTGAGATAGAAAGTTGAGAAACCCCTGCATTTGATGATATTACTCCCTCTATATTTCTCTTCTTAGACCTTGTGTTGGCTGCTACCCCCTTAGAAGGAGATTGATTTATACCACATAATTCCTCAGCTTGCCAATTCACAAGTGTAGTCTCACTTGGAGGTGTGTCTTGAGTAGTTGTTTGCTACTTGATTTTTTCTTGGCTTGTCTCTTTAGACATACCAATAGTTTTTACCATCAAGGCTTAGTTTATCATACCATTGAAACATGTGTGGTTGACCACAACGAAATAACCATTCATACTCTGTGCTGATGTATTTTGGACTAGAACCAATGTTGTATATGTTGAAGGTGTATTAGGATTGTATAGTTGAAATGGTCTAGCAGTTTGGGGTTGTCCTTGAATTTTTTTGCAACTTGAACAGGAGGTCTACTAGGTTGATATGGAGGCCAATTAGGTTGGGCTTAAGGATGATTAGGTTTGAAATTTTGGGTCTTCTACCTCTTGAGGGTACTAATTCAATCCCTAGGTTCTGTAATTACTTCATGACCTCTTGGAGTTTAGTTGAGGTGCTAGAAGAAGAGGTAAAGGATTAAGTAGAACTATAATTTCTAGGAGTGGGAATAAGAACTAATGTAGGGTATTGACTATAACTAGGATTCCCCATTTCAGGATAAATAGGCATATATGGCCTAGGTACAAGTTTAACAACTTGAATTAGGTAATTCTCATCCCTAATGGCTATGGAATAAGCCCCGATAAGGTTATCCCTCCCATAGATTGTATCATTACAGATATATCATAATTCGAGCTTTAAGGAAATAGAGGAATGCAACTTAATCAGTTGGCCTTGAGATAATTGGAATCATGTCCCATGTTCTTTAGAATATGAAATTGAAGTCATTCATCGATCATTTGGTGTCCTCTTTATAGTAGTCAGCTTCTAAAGCAAAGAAAGATTATCTTCCTTCTCTCCAAATTAATCACAGAGGGGTGTGCATAATGTATTCCAATTTGCAATTGACCCTATTTCCATACTCCTAAACCATTGTAAAGCTCTTCCTTTGAATGAATAAGCTAACAACCTAATAACCACATCTTGTTCAATGATCTGATGGATAGTGTAGACATTAGAAATATCCTGAATGTGGTTAGTTGGATTAGTCTAATTCTCCCTAGTGAAAAAATGGATGCTCTTAAGACTCTTAAGAGTAGATGTTGGTATGAGATTATTGGCATTAAGGGAAAGATGACTTCTACCAGTAAAATTAACGAATACCAAGTTTTGTTGCATTTTCATTATAATAGGTCTGAGAACTCTAGTAGACTACAAGAAAGGCCTACCAAGAGGTGGAGTGGAAAGAGTCATGTTTGGTGGTGAAGGTGACTTTTGAACTGATCTTCCTCTTCTTCTTCATTTAGGTGATAACTACAGGTACTCAAAAGTTCCCTACTCTACTATTATGGACCTTGTCTGAATTATTCTCATTAACTTGAGCACTTGCACTACTAAAAACAATTGATTTTATAATAGGATTCATGAGATGTGTTGCTAAAAAGATTCCAAAGGATGGAATTTCACCAACATACACACCCAAACTTGATGAAATTAGAAATATTGTCTCCTCTCGCCATCGGGTGTGCCAAAAATGTTAGTGTAAAATTATAACACCCCGATAACTAAAGTGTGTATGCATGGGCCATCAAAGTGTAATTTGATAACGTGGGATTGTCTCAAGGTGTGGGACCCTCAAAATTAAGACAAACCTCCGGATAAGGATGGTTCCTCTACCTATGCCTAATGCTAAAATCTACTCCTAGAAAGGAAATGTAACTATATTGACACTAACCTAGAATCTCCAAGGGACCAGGGAAGAAAGAGATGCATAAAATAAAATTCCTAAACTAAGGGAGGAGATAAAAAAAAAAGAATAAGGAGGTTGAGAGATTATAAGTGAGTGAAAATGGCAAGCAAACAAAGTTGGAGAGGGAAGACAAAAGTGCCACAGTCTGAAATAACATTTACATCTCCATCCTCATGGATCATAATGAATTTTATTCCCACAAGAGGACACAAAATTCACAATATACCTCTAAAAAAATGAAAGGTAAATAGCACAATATAACTTGAGGTAGGGAAAGAGAAGCCACAAAACACCAATTTTATTTCTTAAAATGATGCACAATGCATTACAATTTAGGCACAAGGAAAATATTATTTACAAAATGCATAAATTCAAGGGCTAAAAAAGCTCACAAAAGTGCTAGAACAATTTTTATAGAGTTCCTTTACATTCCAAAATGTCTCCCCTAAAAATGAGGCAAGTTTTACAATATATAGAAGAAGAGCCTAGAAATTTCCTCATCAACTGATAGATTTCATTAAAGAGGTATGGAAAACCATACAAATTGGTACTTTTCTTTCATGATTAGTCATGGGTGTCATACCTCTTAAGATGGTAGTTGAGAAACTTGTACTACTCCCATTAATTCCTAGTTTGTTCCTACAATCAGTCCATTGCATGGATTTTCTATTCCCGATGGTAGCATTTTCTTCCTGGTGTTGGACGATTGCATAAATGCAATCGATCGGTAACATGATTTCCCTACTAATGGATAGTAGCTTAAAATATGCTATCTTCTGGTAGCATCCATAAAAATGCTATCGGTGGCCCTACTTTTGTTCGACCACATTCTATCACCACCTTGTGCAACCTTCCAAGTAACACCAAAAATGCTACCGTGAGTAGCATTTAAAGTTTTGTTAACTTTGCTAATGGCATGCTATCGGTCAAGTAGAATTTTTAGTACTACCGGTGCCTCGAGCTAGTTTTCCTCCGGAACCACATATTCTACTCCCGATTAGTAGCATATAAAATACTATCACCAACAACATATGTACCTTATATCAGCTAATAAACTTTTTAAAAATGATACCACCAAATTTTTACAACTTTTTCTTGACTTATTGGCTCAGGACCTTCATGAGCCAAAACATGACCTACATTGAAGATCACAAAGTATATCTTCACCCTCAAGCTACCAATAGTTGGACTTATTAAGTTGTCCATTTTGCGGGGGTGTGAAAAATGGATAACAAGTATATCATGAAGCATAGAGCATGAAAAGTGAATGTGGTGAGGTTCATATCAGATTTAGACCCTCAATAGTTTAGTATAAACCATGGAACTAGAGTGTGTCATAGCGTAGTGATGATACAAGGTGTGTATCAAAAAATTGTAAGATTAGTGAGAAATATTATATGTGAAGCATAGAGCATAATTGTAGAGATAATAGAGATCTAATGTTAAAATGGGGAAGAGAAATCTTGATGCCCCAAAGTTTTTGATTATAGAAGGATCATGTGAAATATTCTAAGATATCATCAATGTTAGGATCTTAGCCTATTGGATTTGGGTTAGAAACTTAGTAATAAATAGTGCTTGATTGATCATATAAATATCCTCATGCGGTATAAATTATACATTCCCATAGCATATTATTCATAAATGAAAGGTGATTTTGGACAATCGTACACATACTAGTGGGTGAGATTTTGAGAATAGCCAACTAATGAATAATTGCAAATAGAGATGTAGATAAAAGGCATAGAAAATTTGATATCATTATGATTAGCATCCATAGTGCCACCAATGTAGTCAAGCTAGGAATGCCTAAGCGTGAGTGGAGAGGAACAAGAAGTACATAAAGAAATACCGATAAGTGCAAGACATGGAGGCCATAAACAACAATAAAAACATAGATCCATGCTAAAGGTGAGGAGAGTGAGGTGGTGGGAGGAGATCATCAAGTGTGAATCCTAGCTAGGCTAAGCCATCATGCATGAAAACAAGTGTCATAGAAAGTTGGATCGAATGGAATGTGAGGCCAATAATAGTCATGTATGAAAAGAGTGCATATGAAAGGAGGAGGAATCGTTGCAGAGTGTACTTGGGGATATGAGACAAGTGGTATGATGTCCAATGCATGAATAAACCCCTGAAAAATTATCATTACATTAGTGGAAATATGGGTTTGTTTTAATTTATATTGACCAAGGACAATAACAAAATAAGTATCCTTTAATTAGGACTCATATATTTCAATAGGATTAAAGTTAAGATTGTAAAGTGTGTCATCGTTAAAATCTACAACATCAACCTCATCATCGGAATTATCAATAATGACATTATCATATTGAATACCGATATCAATAATATTGGTAGGAATGGAGCTAGATGTAGGAGTGAGAGGATCCATGACAAGTGGGATAGTGGTAGCTATAGGGGTAGACATGGTGGGTGATAGGATATCAGTAGTATGAGTAGGAATGGATGGCATACTATACCTTGACCAACATCATATGTACTAATATTCTTATATGGAATAGGTTGTGATGGAGTAATATGCATAACAGTAATGAGATCTATGCATTAAAAATTGAATGGATTAGGGTCAGTAGTAATGGTATGTTCATAGCCATCATGTAGGAATTTAATGCACCGATGAACTATAGAAGGGAAAACATGCATTTCATGAATCCATGGTCTACCTAGTAAGAGATTAAACTGAAATGAGGCATCAATAACAAAGAATATAGTAGGAACAAATTTAGGCCCAAATTATATAGGTAAGGTGATAGTTCCCATGCATGTGCGAGTAGTGGAATCATATCCATGAATGAATTTAAAGCATTTTTAATTAAATCATCAGTAATGTTAATTTTCCGAGGAGGGATAGAGTACATATATTTATATCAGAGCCATTGTCAATGAGTACATGCTTAATTTTGATGGTGCTAATAGTAGAAGCTATAAACAAAGGTGTGAATGGATCATTAACAAAAGAGGGAGGGATATACTAATCACTAAAAGAGATGACACATGGTATATTTTTTAGAGATTGAATGAGGTGAACAAAGGAAAATGTGAATTATTACTTTTAATGTGACTAGAACGAAGGCGGACTCCAAGTTATGATGAAAATCAAGTGCACTACGTAAAGGATCATAAAGAGATATTTTTCTGGTGTTTTGTTAAGTTTCTCAATGATTCCATACCCCTTAAAGGTGGTGGTAGGAAGTGTAGGAGTAATAGGTTGTGGAAAAGGGACAAGTGGAGGCGTAGGAGGATGAGTGTGGTGAGTGGTGACTAGATCGATGGTTAGATCAAGAATTGGAGTAATAAAATGGGGGATGCTAACTACTAGCTTGCATAAAATCATTAGTAGTAATATCCCTAATAGAAACTTTTGTTGGAGTAAAAGAAGGATATGAAAATTGATCTATGAATTCAGAAGAAAGTTACAAATTATGATGCATTCTCATAAGGTAGGGTTTTAACGATGGGGTCACCAAAAGATTAAATTTAATTTCAATTAATGAAATCCTATTATAGAGTAACTGATGTAAACAATAATGTACATATGTTAAGATACAATATGACACAAGGAAATAATCTATCCAAAGTATGAAACCACGAGCAAGAGGATGAGATGAAAAAATTTATATGATTTATGCTTGACACGGGATTGATCGAACTAGGAAAAGTGTTGAACAAGAGGTAAACAATGTAGTAACATGTCTCTATAAATTCAAGAGATTATAGACAATGCTAGACATGATCACACTAGGGAAAGGGAACTTGGGTGCTGGAGACTACTATTTGGCCCGTGACTACACAAATGGTCAGAATATGGTTTTCACTTTGGCATAATAATGTCGTAATTAATTCCTAACGATCACCTAATGTTTGGATTATGATCTCCGAGGGTACCTATAACCTATAAAAACAAAATTCACTGCACAAAGCCAAAAGCACATCAAATATAAAAAATAAACATGTAATATGGGGAGTTAGAGTGACCCTAATAGTCACCCCGAGAATGAACTTACAATTGATTGATGCACTACATCTCGGACTCCATGTATTTTTAGTGTGTTTTTGTGGAAATGGTGCCCTAGGATTCCCATGTGCAAGTTTTACTTGATATCGTGGGATCTATAATGTAGAAATGTACATCATGTGTGGATGAAATATAATTAACTTCCCATTCCCATGCATTTTATGTGAATATGAAATCCCTTGTCCCTTGAATTGATGTTAGATGGATTCTTTCTAATGATTTAGATGCTTTTGGAATGTAAGCTTAGGTGATGATAGTATATGTTTAGTGCTCAGTCCCTCATTTTAAAAACATAAATATTTATTTATATGATTCCCTTGTTAAAATTTTGTAATTGAAAACTAGATGGATAACCCATAAGTCAAAAATACTCCCAAAAGATAAAAGAGACCTAGAAGAAGTGAGTAAGATAAGAAAGGGTTAGGGGATCCCAAAGGGGAAAAAAGTTCTTGTATGTTATTGTCCTGGATGGGTGCTTGTTTCTTAAGACATAAAAGATAAAAAAACAAATTTATGAATGGGATGTGGGGTTTATAAGACCAAATAAAAAACAAGAAATAAATAAAAGAGGCCAAAGATAATTGTTAACCACTATTTTTCTTGCTTATGAATCATATAAATTCTAGTATACTTTTAGGACCTAGAAATGTACCCAAGTGCATGATTTTGTGTATACACATGGTTGTTTAAATTGAGTTTAAAATCAAGGCTATTGGTAAGCCTCCTAAGAGATATGGTGTCAAACTAGTGAATTTAGAGAAATGTCAACAAAGAAAGTTTGATGATATGTAGGATGTGGTTAAGACCTTAGCTAGGGTAACTAAGGATATTTCCTATAAATTGGCTCAAGCTGAGAAAGGGTACCTCCTCACCCTCAAGCCCAACATCAGAATGGTGGACCTAATAGATATGGAAATTTTTCCAAGGGAGATCATAAAAGTGATGATAGAGGGAAAAGGTCAATGGGTCAGAATGACATACATTAGGCTTTCGAGAGATAATAATGTAGCCCCGACCCATTGCGAGAAGGGTGGATTCTATAGAAGAATAACACACTATGGAATGGTGTGATAAATGCTTGCTACCACATGCTCCCTTTGAACAACCATATGAGGTTGATAATAAAAATGATTAGAATGATTCAGTGATGTATGCATGCTAGATTATAAGGACTCTAAGCGAGGAACATATCTCTACTTGACCGCCTCTCGTGTTAGAATTGTGGATGAATTTTGGGATTCTATAAATAAGGGAATTTCCTTCCCTTTTGAAGTTAGTGTTGATATTGATATGGCTCAATATTTTGAGTTACCTAATCATGACTTCAAATACTTAATAGTATTAATGATTAAAAAATATGATGGTGAAATTCCTTCAAAATAGGATAATGAACTATTACTCAATGTTGTTGTTACCTAATAGAACTTGAGAATTAGGAAAATCAAGAGGCCTACCCTAGCTACTAAGAAAAATATTCCTATCTTGACCAATGTTTTCAAAGATAATCCCAAAATAATTTTACCAAATGAGAGCCCTATTATTAGTTTGGAACCAATTACTCTTCCCACCTCCCTTGTTAAGGAGGATTATATTCCATCTAAGAAGGAAGTTATGCTTTCCCCCAATGCATCTTTTCTCAAGTAGACTATGTGTGATATGGATCAGATCCTAAGATAAATAAATATTATCATCACTATTAAGGAATTTCTTAGTATCCCTTAGAATAGAAAAAGGGAAATTGAATATTTAGAATTCAAGGAAGATATAATTCTTAAAGAGGAAATTGTAGTTGGCAAGGTGTATTCTCCTACCAATGCTGAAAATACAACTAAAATAGGTAAAGAATATGTTGAACAATCTATTGAGGTATATTTGGGGACTTCCCTTATTGAAACATAGTTAGATGCGAGATCCCTTTTTAACCACTCTCATTTTCAATGTCCATATTCTTCATAATTTCATGTTTGATTTAGGTGAGTCTTGCAACATCATGTCATTATTAGTCATGAACTAACTGGATATCAAGATAACAAATTTTGGGAAACATTTTGTCATGGAATTTAGAGAGGTACCTATGGTTGGTTATGTGAAATGTCTATTTATGCAACTTGTTACTTACCGTGGTAAATACTTGATCATAAATTTTGTTATAGTTAACTTCTCATCTAAATGGGGCATGTTTCTATCTAGAAAGTGGGTAGATAGTGCCAGGGTTAGTGTTAAAATGGAGACGTATTTTTCCTCTATACATTTGGAAGGTAAGATGGTCAAGTTACACAGAGAGTATAAGATGTTGCACCTTATAGAAGACCCCATGAATGTTTCTTATAGGGCACTATTTATTGATACAGATCTAGGTAACTTCATAGGAAGTGCATATTTTAAAGATCAAGGTTTATATGTGAATGCAGAACTTGAAGACACCAGTATTCGATGGACTATGAATTTTAATAGAGCATTATTCAATTTTTGAAATGGATTTTTGGTACTATTGAATTCACCTAGCAACAATTATTTTAGTTTAGATCTTTCAAATAAAGTTTTGATTACACAAATAATATAGATGAATAAGAGGCACTCCTACTTGGTTTGAGAATTACATGGAGCCACAAAATTAAGGAATTCATTTTCAGATGTGACTCTAATCTGGTTATAAAATAAGTAAGAAATATATAGCAAAAAAAAAGAGGTTTAAACAATATAAACATGCGGTATGGGACCTTATTGAGTTATTCATCTCTTTAAATATTGAGTATCATGAGAGAAGTCAAAATATAGTTGGTGATAAGTTAGTGGTCCTATTCTCTCAATTCGATAATGAGAGTGTGTCCTCATCTTGTAATTTTAATATGAAGTGTTGATTAGACCTTGAGTGTCTAAAAACATACAACATTGGTAGGTATTTGATAATGATGCTCAAATATCGATGTTTTTAAGTTTCAAGGGTTAGTTTACAAATAAGGTCATTGATCTTGAACATATGGTGGTACTATGTGATAAAATGGAGACCCTCTTTGGGAAAGAGGTAATTCAATTAAAAAAACACCATCCTAAGAGGACATGTCAGCCTTGAGTATGATTTTGAAATTCCTAACCTAGATATGAATAGATCACTCCACATGCTTATAGATGTTATGGAAGTAACTTGGGCTTTGTCATGATTCCAAAAAGGTTTCGTTAGGGATTAGTATGATCAAAGAAGAAAAAAGGCTTACACTAAATTTTTAAACAAATATAAGGACTACGGTGCAATGTCTTATTCTAAGTTGAATGGTTATAAAGAGGATTTATTTCAGCAAGAAATACCTTTAGGGACTCATAATAAGCCTTTCAAATAGAAAAAATGACCTATTAATCCCATACTTGTAGTTAACATGTAAGAATAATTGAAGAAGATGAGGGATGGAAGTATTATTGAACCTACTCAATGTTCCTCACATGTGGCCAATCTTGTGCTAGTTAGAAAGAAAAATGGGGATATGAAACCTTTTTCGACTTGTAAACTGAAATAAATCCTCTCTTAAAGACAAATACCCTTTTCCTAATATGGATAATCTCTTCAAAAGTGATAGGTCTGAACTATTATCTACCTTGGATGGTTTCTATAGAAATAATCAAGTTGTGGTTAAGCGGTCACAACAATATAAGACTATATTCAAAATCCATAGGGCACCTATGTTTATGTTAGAATTCCATTTGGATTTATAAATGAAGGGTCTATTTTTGAGAGAGCCATGAATGTGGTGTTCACTTTGTGTTCATTAATGATTTCATTATTATTTATCGAGGATGACATAACTATCCTTCTAAATAGAGAGATGATCACTTGGAGCACCGGAGAAAGTCATCATCAAATGTATGGAATATGGAATTTCATAAAACCCAAGGAAGTGTCACTCTGGGGTACAAAAGGCCAAGCTATTGGGACATGTTGTGTCTCGTGAAGGGGTCATGATATACTATGAGCGATTTGAAGTAATTGGTAGGGTGCCCATCCCTATATAAGAAAGGTATTCATTCCTTCTTTTGTCAAATTAACTTTGTACGAAGATTCATCTCCAATTTCACTTTGAGATTAAGTTTCCTATAATGAGCATGTTGAAGAAATATAAAAGTATCAAATAGGGTAAGGAGGTAACCCATGCTTTTGAAGGAGTAAAAGAAGCACTCAAGGCTTCCCCTATGTTGGCCAGTCCCAAGTATAAGAAGGAATTTCAAATGTTTTCTTTTACTTCTGAAAAGAAAACTTATTTTGTCCTCTTGTAGAAAAATGGAGGTCGGAAAAAAACATTTCATTTTTCCACAAAAATTTCTAGGTGTCTAAGTTGAAATATTCCATTATAGAGAAATAATAATTTTCTTTTGTAAAAGCCACTAATATTTTCAGACCCTACATTCTAAGTTCCAACATCATAGCTTATATACCTCATACCATGGTGAAATACATCCTATCTCAAATGAAAATGTCAAGTAAAAGGTGTAGATGGCTAAAATAACTTTAGGAATATGATATACAAATTCAAAAGTGAGTAAGAAGCTTGGGCTTAGAAATACTAATGGTTGAGACTAACTTGAAAATTGTCTAAGTAAACAATGTTGAAGATGGATGGAAAACCCCCCTTTATAAATTAAATGTTTTTTCCTGGTATAAGAACAATGTGTATTACTTGAAGAATATAAAATATCCTATGGTCTTGATAGACTATGGATTGTCCAAGAAAATACCTGAAGGAGTGTTGTTGAGATGCATAATAGAGGATTAAGCCCCTAAGATAGTCTCTGAATTCCATGGAGGATTTCTTGGAGGTCACTTTGCTAGGAAATTCACTTTGCTCACATAATTTTAAGAGTAGGCTATTGGTGGCCATCCCTCTTTAAGGATATTGCAAAAATAGTAATAAAATGTGAAAGTTGCTTGCTAGCATTTTTCTTGTAGGATGAAAGCTTTATATTCTCTCCTCTTACAACTTGTTTCAATAGAATATCCCTTGAGAAAATGGGGCTTAGATTTTATTGGTGAAATTTTAGATTCCTCAAGTACATGCTATAAATGGATATTGGTGGCCAAAGATTATTTCTCCAAATGGGTAGAGGCACTTCCTAGAAATAAGGCCACACATAAGGTGGTCATGGATTTCATCTTAGACAAAATCATCCACGGGTTTGGTGTTCACATCAAACTAATTTATGACAATGCCATGAGTTTTAGAGATAAAACTTTGACAAAAAATTCCCATGAATATTGTATTTCCCTCACATATGCCTCTAATTATAATCCAAAAGGAAATGGTCAGGAAAAATAAAGCAATAAAAACTTTCTCAAAATTTTTAGGATAACATTAAAGGTGAACAAGAGAAAGTGGGTGAGCAATTCAAATTTGTAGTATGGGTTGATAGAGTTACAACTAAGAGAACTATTGGGAAGAAATGATTTGAAATGGTTTGTTGTGTTCAGGATATTTTACCCATTCATTTGGAATTATATACCTATAAGTTTATTAAAAAAATGGAGTAAATTTATGAAGTTGATCATTATGCTATTAGGATCAACTAGTTTGTTTATTTTGATGAAGTAAGAAGGAAATCACATCAAATACATGTCAAATTTAGAGAAACTATTAATAATATATTTGATAAAAAGACTACTCTAAGAGCCTTCCATGTTAGAGATTTGGTTTTCTATGGCATAATAGGTGTGAACACAAATGGAAACATCGAAAATTTGATGCACTATGGATGGCTCCTTATTCTATAGACATTAGGATTGGAGAACATAATTTCTTCTTGATAGAATTTGATGGAAAATTGCTAGAGTTACCTATCAATTCATGGAACCCAAATAATTTCATAGAATAAGTTGTTCATTCATTTATATTTTTATATAGTGTGGTATATTTTTGTCCTTTTTGTGTTTTGTTGTGTTATTATATTTCGTTGATATAAGGTGATCATTTTTTGTCTGTTGTTTCATGCTCATGGTGTGTTTCATATTGTAAAAAGTTAATAGTGTCTACCATTTTGAATCCTTACCCAATGGTTGAGGAGCACGATCTAATTCTTACGTGAGTTTGTTTTGTGGTTATTTTTGTACACAATGGGGTACAAGTCCCTCAAGTAAGATCTAGTGTTAGTTCCCATTTTGATATTTTACGTAAAAATTGTCCTCGTCGTGAATTTCAAGTGTCCTTAACTCTTTTTGTGTTTTAAATTCGCATGGTGAATCAATATTTAAAGCTTTTCCCTATGGCCCCAATCTCTAAGTTGGAAGAAATTTAAATCAAATATGGGTCCACTATATTGTTTTTAGTAACACATTAACATTTTACATGATTTATGTTATGTTAGTGATCCAAAAGTTTATAAATGCACTTTGGAAATCTTGTGGGGATCCCTTTGATGTGATGAAACTTGTGAAGGAAGGATTTTTACCTTCACAAATGTGTAATCATTGCACATTTATAGATAGTAAATTCATCTCCGCCACCTGATAAAATGGAATATTTTAGGTATCTTCACCCTTTCGGGCCTCTTGAGAATATTTGAAATTTATCCAAATTTTCAATATGAAAGTTAATCTTGGGAACCCGATAAAGGGAATAAACATAGAATCTTGTCAAATATGGGAAGACATACCTTACATCCTTGCCCTTTGAAAATTTTCATATCATTAAAAATTATAAGATGCACCTCAAGCCCACGAAACCCAGAGAGGACATGAGTCACTCCACCAACACATATTAACAATTGGGTAGCTCATGTATATTTGCACTTTTCCTTTTTCGTAGTTAGTGCATGAATGCAAGGTCCAATGATGGACACATGGCATCTCAAGAACACTACTCAATATTGGGAATCCCATTACACTTTGCACTTTACATTTTCATAACTGCTACAAAAATACAAAATGCTCCCTGATCTCCGATCCTTTCCAAATAGGTACATGTGGACGAATCACATTTAAACAATAAATGAAAACCAATAGCCACAATTACAATTAAAGATTCTACCATTAATGTCCTTTGTTTGAATGACTATATGATTGAAATTTTATTTATATTTGTTATAAAGTGTGATGATATTTAGCATTCCAGAGCTCTCGGAGAAAAAAAAGCCATGGGATTCAAGAGCAAGTTACGGGGAGTGATATTGTGAGAAAGTTAAGATTTCTATGTGCGTGTATTATACGTAATTGAAGACTTCAGCTACACATACATGGATAAGTTTCAAAATCAATGCTTGTAGATTTTCATCACTCCCAAGGTTTTTTGATAATCCAAGGAAATAATTTTCTCTCTTGTGAATGGGTTTTTTTCTACCTTCTATCTACCTAGGTATTTTCTCACTCCATATTTAAAAATTGAATATCCAATTATCTAGTACTCAAGTTAATTCTCACATAAAAACCTAGATGATCTTATAGACATGAATTTGGGAAATTATGACTTAATTGAATTCCTTAAAAGAATCCATGCCCCCAATAGGAGTGATTTCATGGAAACAATTGATGCGGTGGCATTTCTCTTGCCTCCACCTTCCTCCTTCTAATCAATTCCTTGAATTGGTATGGGAATGTGCATAAAATTTTAACCCAGATACCATGGAGTTTTTAGATGGAAGTTGTACTAAGGTTCTCTCAATAAAACAATTTAGGTAATGTTGGGATTACTTGGGATAAAAATTTAGTATACATTACCATCGATTCAACAAACAATTCATGGGATACGCATCATCTTGATTTCTAAAAATAGTGAACAATAATATGTAATCTGAAAGTTAGGAGCTCTTATATAATAATCCCTAAAAAGCTAACCAAGTGATATTTTATTGAGGAGGTTGAAGATATCATCACCTTGTTATGTAGAATGGAAGGTTTGAGTTATTCTTATTGTTTCCAAGAATGGATGTTCAATTATATCTAAATTATCCTCTTGAACAAAGAGATGACTTGTTGGGCTAACCTCATAAGAAAGTTTATTCATGACCAACTTATAAAAATAATAGTTCAAATTTCAGAAGGATCTACACTAAGGTGTGAGTTCTAAATGACCTCTTACCTAGTTTACAACATTGATTCTCAGAAATCCCTTCATGGAAATTTGAGAATAAAGAAATTTTCAAGATTCAAAGTGTTGGCATGTGTGTGTTAGTGTTTTCATTGATGTAAACAGTGTAAGGACATTAATGAAAAAGGGTGATGAAAATAAGTGAAAGAGGAAATTTTAGAATATTAAAGAATATGTCAAGAAGAATTTACATAAGATCATGAAGTAGTTTTGTTTTGGTTTCTTCTTCATGGAGTATCTCCTCGATCTTTGATGTGTAAGTGTTGCAAAACTACTATGTTTTTTCTACATTATTTTTGTTTTTTTGTGTTGTTTGTTGATGAGTGTATGATTATGTATTATTTTTTCTCTTTTGGAAATTATTGTATATCCAGGCTACGAACTCCATGTAAGCGGGTAGGGTCCTAGAAAAAAATGTTATCCTTAATGAAAAGAAGTGCAAGAAGAAGTTTATAGTGATGATAACATGAGAAGATAAGTAGTGAAATGATTGTAAGAGTGGAAATGGTTAGATTTTCTTGGTCAAGTAGGCCTAATCAGGAGGTCTAGTCAAATGGGTTATGGAACATGAAGGAAAAAAATTCATGAAGGGTTGTGAAGCATGGTAGAGGCATGGAGAGTATGTTTGTAGTATGATGAAACATTGATACAAGTCTCGGAGAAGGTGATTACATAGTTTTAGCATGGTTTATAGGTCTTCATCTAGACCTAGTCTAGGTTTTTGGTCACCTAATAGAGCATAAAATTCAGTTACAAAGGTTTGTGGGCCTATGAGGGCATGTAGAGGAGTGATACATGTTTTCTCAAAAAGTTTAGGGATTTTTAATGGCTTTGAAGCACATGTATGATGTTAATGAACTCTATCTAGGTCTAAACTATACCTAATTCCATGACTAGATGAGCATTAAGGAAGTTGAAATATGTTTTCTTAAAGTTGTAGGTAAATTTTCAGGTTTGTATCATGAAGATTTTAAATGAAATGATGTTTTTAGATCTACCAAGATCAAGAAAGTGTATTTTCCATTCGATATGAGATGTTTTATATTGGTTGGCATGTGAAAAGTTTGCATGGGGACCTAATTCATTCAATGATGTTTTTCCATGGAGATAAGAAGTATTTGTAGTTGGAATGAGATCAAATGATGTCATATGCTTTATGAAAAATCACTAAGAAGCTAAGGTGGTCAAAAACCCTATCTAAACCCTAATTCAAGAGTAATGGAGGAAATTTTTTTGGTTTTAGCTCAAATTTAATTGGATCATAAATTCTGATGATTGGAGGATGGGAAGGATTCTCCGGTATTTATGATGGTGGTGATTTGGAGTCTTTGTAGTAGGTGGAGCCCACTAATATTTTCCTATTTTCAGGAAAGTTTGGTTTTCTCTCAGGATTTCCATTAGAACTATTATATTAATTGATTTTATGAGTAAAAAGGAATCAAGGATATATGTTTTAGGTGATTTTAGACCATGGTAGTTCCATTTAGAGGAATTTACGTGTATAAAAGTGAAGACAAGTTTTTAAGCCTAATAGGTAGTTTTTGATCATGGTGAAAGAAGGTTTATGGGAATGTGTGGTATAAGTAAAGGTATATAATGCCTAAAAGGATGTTATATACATCCAATGTGACATGTTACATGATTTGGTTGATTCATATAGGTCAGTTTGGTTGGAAAGGATGATTTAATAAGGTGATCTACTTAACGAGGTTAAGGATATTGGAGGTTCTTTGGTGTAATTGGTTTGGAAAACAAATATATTAGCTTGATTCATGTTATCTAGATATTAGATAGTTATTAGGGGTTTGATTTAATCCTATTCCATGCATATACAAGTCTTGAAAGTGTCATCATATATGTGAGAAGATCAAGTTACAAATATTGGTTTATAGGAAGATTGAGTATCCTGAAGGAAGGAGATGTTTTGATGATTCTATGGGTTGATTCATGAAGTATAAAATGGTTTTTATGTTCCTTGCATTAGTTTATTTATATTGAGTGGTTACATTCCATGGTTAAGGTGACATGTTGAAGCTTGGTATTCATCTTTGTAGACTAGTATGTTTGAGTTGCTTAGAATGAGTAGGACATATTCCTAAATGATGGTTTAGATGTTCTTGATCTTGTAGAAAATTTTGGAAGGATGTAACTGACATGTGTGAACCTTTTGGAGTCATGATGGACTTGTATATTTCCCTTAGAGTCCAAGAATTATTCGGTGGAGAGAAATAGCTTGTTTTAGGCATTGTATGATAGTTTGAATTATGTAGGCTAATGCTGACCTATATGGTCCTTTCATGTAATTTTATATGATGGGGTATTATATTTTTAAGTTGGAATGAATGACCTTAAAGGTATTGTCCAACTTATATGGTTTTGATAGCTAGAATCATGTATGAAAGTGCATTATATTTGCTCATTTGAGCTACTAGTGTGAATAGAGTTGTGAGAGAGCTAGAGGGGGAAAAGAGAATGTTATAGGGGTATAAGGAGGATATAATAAGAATCATGAGAGGGTGAGAAGGGAAGAGTATAAGGTATTAAAGGTAATTAGATGTAATAATATTATTAAGGAGAAATATTGAGTGTGTTGACATGGTGATTTTGTGAGTTGTATTTGATGTAAAATCTCATAAATGAAAAAAGAGGATGATTTAGAAGTGCAAGAAGGTTCTTGACATGATGATGACATGGAGATTCAGGTGTTTTCATTACTAAATGAGTGGATTTGGTGAGAGATGCTTGGTATATCCAGGTTAATTAGGTGACCTAGCCACCTAGGTGATGGAGCATGGTGAGTAGAGTTGCATGGTGGATTGAAGAGCATGGTAGTCAAATGGAGAGAATAGATGGATACTATAAATACAATCACATGAGTTTTAAGGTATATTATAGGTTGAAGACATAATTTTAGGTGCTCATCTAGACCTAGTTTAGGTGCCACGAGGCTAAATGATGCATGAGGATGAGTTATACAACCATTAGGTATCATGGAGGAATGTAGGGGTGTCGACATGGTTTATCAGGTGTTTTAGGGCCTATTAGAGAGCTTTCATGATGAGTTTTGAGGTTTTTATACTATGACCTAGATTAAACCATACAAAACCCTAAGTGCTAGTACTGAATATGAGATGGGATATGAAGATGCATACTATTTGAAGTAAATTGATGATTGAAGATAGTAGAAAGGGGTGTCACAAAGGTGTGAGAAAATTTCAAGTCATTATGAATATAAATTTGCAAGTTATGATGTTTTAGGTGAAATAGGGTCCAAGAAAGGGTTATTTTTTACTTGAATTATAACTTTTGATGCTCATTATGGATTATTTTCTTTACATGGGATGTTGTGGCTTGTAGGGATGTTTTTATATTGATTGAAGATCATTTAAAAAAAATTACATTATTTCATCGTCAAGTTTTTATGAATGAATGTTAAGAAGGTAAACTACTTTTTATGAGTTTGAAACCCTAGGTCACAAATGATGTAGAAGATCTTCATGATAAATACCATGAATTTATTGTTATTTTTATTATGATTATTATATGTTTTAGAGGACTCCACCCTATTTCCATAAAGGTATGATAGAGCATGTGATGCTTTTTGACCCCACTAGAACAAGAAAGTTTTTGAATATGTTCGATTGAGGAAATCTTTGGAAAAATAAAGTATGTAATAAATTGACATTTTTTATCCTGGGATTTTTATTACATGTACATGATAGTTTCATGTCATGGTTGAGGTACTAGAGTTAAAAGTGTACCCTATTTATGAAGATCGGTCTTTGAACCTAAAAGTGTAGTTTTGAGCAGGTTTGAGAGATTGACTGGTTGAAGGCATTACACTTAGATTTGGAAGGAAGCGTAAGATGTTTTGGAAATTATATTTATAGGGATTTGTAATGGTATATATTTTTTATTTTTATTATTAGTTTGATAGGTGACTCAACTCATATTGTGAAGAACAAGGTTGTTTGTTTTTCGAACAAAATTGCTCTATCTAGAAGATCGAGGTAAAGACTAATAATTTTGAATATATGATGATTTTTATCCATTGGTGAGTGAAGAGGGATGAATTTTTACCCTAGTGATGGTATTTATAGATATTGAAATTTTAATAAACGGTTAAAACTAGTTGAGTTTCGAAACTAATTTCTTAATAGCTTAGTTTTGTGAAGAGGAAAGTACGATTAGTTTGCATGAATGGATGTTTCAATAAGTCTAGAAATCAAGGATGTGTTATAATATTTATTGGATTTACGATGAGTGGATACATGGCATATTTGAGGTGTTATGGTGTGATGTGTAGGTCCATAGGTGAAGACTTGTTCCTGGAAGTAACTATTTTCAAAAGGATATGAGCCTTCTTAATAGATTTATGAAGAATTTGATTGGTTCAATATAATATATGACCATAAATTATGTTGTTATGTCATATTTTCCATGTTTTAGGACTTTGGAGGATTTAATAATCATGGTGATGAGTTTGAAGGTATTTGGTGAAGCAGGTGATGGGGTTTTGAGTAATTTTGAGCTTGTTTGGTGTCTTAGAGCATGGCCTACCTACATGGGTCCATGATATGAATTTTAATAAGTGAAATGTTATGTTTTTTTATGTTATATTTGCTGAGATATTATTTAAGGACTAAATTTTCTTTTGTTTTGAGTTGATAAGGGTATAAAGTAATTGTTTTGGGTCAAATTTGAATTAGCCAAGAGATAGGGAAAATGTGTGACCCAAGTGAGAGTGAAACATGTATTAAGGCATAAAATTAGAGATGATTAATTATGAAAATGTATGAAGATTATTATAGAGAATATGTGCAAGATTTTGTGATCAAATCAGGTCATGATAGTGCAAGTTTGAGTGAGTTAGAAGGAGGTACATTTGAAGGAGTATGAAGTTGAATTTTATGATCACCATTAGCTAAGTGTTGGAAAAATATATTTGGTGATCTTCTTATCAAAATATTATTTAATTATTCATATTCATGTAAGTATCTTTCTTTGTGAAGAATATCAAAACAGGTTTAGAGGTTGGTGCTCCTTGTGGGGTTAGTGCCTCACTAAAGAAATTTGGTGTGATGTGTAATATTCACTTGAGTATTTATTATGAGTAATATCAACCAATTTTCACTATTTTTTCTTCCCATTGAGGTATTCCCACTTATATATTTTGTTATTGTGTACTCCTTCATGTTTATGCTCTTTTGGGTGGTTATTGTTGATTGGTAAGATCTCATTAATGCATGGTTGAATGTTAATGGTGTATGAAAGTTAATATGAAGTTATGAAGTTATTTAAGATTTTTTGAAGGATTTATTCACCCCCTTAGTCCATTTTTCTTCCAGCAATTGGTATCAAAGTATGTCATTTTTGAGAAGTTTAATCACTAGAAACGAGGCCCTCTTGGAGCACAGGTTTAGTTAATCAAGATGGGAGAAGCTTTTTTTCCATAACAAGGTCCTAATTTGAATGGAACTAAATATTCCCTATAGAGAATATGGATGAAGGTATATATTAGTTAACTTGGTTCTGAATTTGGTGTTTGAGACAATGATTTATCAGACCCTGTGGATGAAATTTCAAAGGATATCATTTTTGACACCTTGAAAGAATGTGTGAGCACTGTGGTTGTGGATTTTTATTTAGCTAAGGGGATATGGAATAAGTTTGAATATTTATATGAATACGGTAGTCCCTATAGTAGAATTGAAACCGAGATTTCAAAGGGCATGAGTTAGGAAAGCACAAATGGTGAATCCAAACATGTTGGTGACCTAGATGATCTACATCTCATAAGGAGAATCAAAGGATTAAGAAAACTCTTAAGGAGATTGAAGACAAAAATAAGGAAAGTACACAACTAAAATATCATATTGTATTCCCTGCTATTATTCTCAAAAATAAAGAGTATGAGTGCATCAAATTTAGTGTGGCCATGAAAATTTACAATCGAGTTAAAAAATGCTTCAAAAATAATGAAAGTGTATCATAAATTTTAAAAGAGTATAAGAAACTTAGGTAATGTATTAAGAAGCCAAAGATACTTGGTGAAAAAAACAAGTTTGGGTTTTAAAGATGAAGCAAAGAAGGATGAAAAGAATGAAGAATCAACTCGCATGGAAAATTTTAGTGGAAAATATTTGTAATTTTATAATATTCCATATTTGGAAATTCTGAAAAGACAAAAAAATTCGAGTATGTGTTGGCTAAATTTTATGCTCAACTAAACACAAAACATAGGCAGTCATGGGATAAATATTCTTCATTCAATGATGAATCTCCCTTGTGAGTTATTCATTTATTATGTGGCCTATTTAAAACAAAATTTCAAGGGTATTACTTTAATTGAATAGCTCATGAACCATAGCTAAATAAATTTTTAACAAGTAAGAAATTGCATAAGTAACTAGAATAATTAGGTATGGTAAGCGAGAAGCTGTGAGAAGATATGCGAAAGAAGTATGGTTGGTCACTAGTATATATTAGAGAAAGTTGAGACACACAAAATAAACAAATATTTAATGATTTCTACAACTTTTAGTTAGTGAAAAAAGCCTACTCATATGAAATTTAAAGACAACAAATTTTTTTACCATTTATCCTTCATAGTTTTCATAGTAATAATTTAGTAGACATAAATTTAAACCAAAATACATCTTTCTTCTTATTCAATTATCAACCATTTATAATATGGACATATAATTATTTCAACGGAAATTTGAAAACAACCATATACAAAGTAAAACAACAATTTTCCAAAAATCATTTGATCCTTGACCCATAGGTCTCCTCCTTTATTTATAACCATCATGGGGAAAATACAAAAGTGATAATGTCCATTACACTTTCATAAATATATAACTATAAATATGCAAGGAGTTGAGCACTTGCTTCATTAAAATACTCATTACATGCCACATAGAAGTTTAGAATGTTCTACTATTAAAACTAGAATAACTTTCTAACCACTATCAAGTATCTTGACTTTTTCAAACAACTTGAAGTAACAGTGATTAGCCACCAAATTACTTAATTTTTACAATGAATATACTTGATAAGTAGAAAGAAGAACAATAAATAGAAGAAGAAGAAGAAGAAGAAGAAAAGATTCCAAATGAATAACTTCATTCTTTCATTTCCCCTTTTACCGAAGATTAATTCTTCCCATACAACAATAAACTCGGTAGCACTATTTCCTAGAACTATTAATTTCATGTTGGAAGTGTTTTTTCCATTTTTATCAAAACATCCCTTTCTAATTTTAGATTTCATAATGTAGAGGATCTTTGAGAGATTTGGAAATAACAAGATCTCAAAAATGGATTCTGGGAGAAAAATATATGGCTAATCGAGTTTTGACCCCCATTACTACTTTCCAATGTATTGTGAGTTTCAAAAGTTGCATTAATTTTTCACACTCGAACTGCATTTTGTTGCCATTCTATCCCACTTTCTCCCAGAAAAAATTGATTCTCATGATTTCATGGTGTAGAGGGCGTCCAGAGATTTCTAGAAATTCTAAGATCTCAAAAAATGGAGCACCTAGTCAAAATTTATGGATAATCAAGTTTTGACCCCCCATTATTGCTTTCCAGTGTATTGCGGTGTTTAGTGGTTGCATTCTTGCTTCACACTAAAATGCGAAGTTTTTTCCATTTATCCAACTTACTCGACCAATAATTTATTTTTATGATTCCATTGCATTGAGGACATTGAGATCTTTCTCAAAAAATCGAGATCTCGAAAAATGGAGCATTGGAACAAAATCTATGGCCAAAATGAGTTGTTGAAATTCCCTTCTTTGTGGGAATCCGACCCCCCATTACTTATTACTTGTAAAATTCAATTCATTTCTATTAGTATTGTGGAATTCTACAACTACTTTACTTAGTTACTTTATGAAGTAAAGTAACTCCATTTTTCTGCATTACTCTCTTATTTTTCCTTCTTTGCGGCTTTTTACAACTACTTTACTTAATTATTTTATGAAGTAAAGTAACTCCATTTTTCTGCATTACTCTCTTATTTTTCCTTCTTTTTGGTTTTTTGAAATTGTTGCTTAGTTACTTTATGAAGTAAAGTAACTCCATTTTTCTGCATTACTCTCTTCTTTTTTCTTCTTTGTATCTTTTTGCAATTGCTTTACTTAGTTACTTTATGAAGTAAAGTAACTCCATTTTTCCACATTACTCTCTTCTTTTTTTCTTCTTTGTGGATTTTTCAACTGATTTACTAGGTTTTAGCTTTACTTTTAGGTGTGCCAATTTTTTCATATCCTCCATTAAAGCTCCATCAACCACTCAAGTCCAATTTTTCCTCAAGTTGATTTTTTGAAAATCTGAAATACACTTAGTAGTAGATTAGAAAACCTTTGGCAATAATAACACTTGGATTTTGAAACAAATTTAGTTAATTATTTTTTAAATAAGTAAATCAATCCAAGAACACTGATGAATTAAGCTTTTAGTTATGAGGAATTTTGAAATGAATTTACTTTCTTTACTTTACAAAGTAAAGTAACTATAATTCAACGCAAAGAAGACAAGTAATAAGGTATCGGTTTAGCACAAAGAAGGGCTTAGTTTTGCGGTAATCAAGGACTAATTTACTTCACTAACTTTAACAAGTAGAATCATTTTGGTTTAGTACAGAACTAAGAAGTAGAAGAACTTTTTTAGTGCGAGAACTAAGAAGAAAACACAATTCGGTTTAGACCGAACAAAGAAACACAAGTCGGTTTGCAAGGTTTTATAACTACTTTACTTATCAATTTTAATAATAAAAATCACTCCTATTTAGCACAAAGAAGAATAATAATGTGAATTTGGTTTTGAAGGATGAGTTACTTATTACTTAGAAGTAAAGCACTTTGAGAAAACCAAATTCTTAAGAGATCAAACAATTGAATTTTTCAAGGACTTTTAGAGAATTTTGAGCACATGGGTATTTTATCAACTACTCCTTAGAAACCTCATGCAACCTCCTGGATGATTCTAGAGATTTTTAAAAAAATTTAAAAGGGGTATCCCAGGATTTCTAAGTGAAATCTTAGTGGACACCATTATGGAAGTGTACCTTTTCCTAAATTTTCTAGTATAACTTTTTTGGGGTCAGCCTCACCTAATATTGAAAACTCCTCCTATATAATCATAGGTATTTCACTAGGTAGTATACTATTAACTTACTAATAAGAGTGTAGGGATACATGTGGTATAAAAATATAACGATGCAAAAGTGTCAAGGACTGTAGAAAAGGAAGAAGTGTTTCCACACGACAAGGAAGAAGTGGTGTCACACGACAAGGAATAAGTGTTGTTGTGAAACAAGGAATAAGTGTTGTTACACGACAAGGAAAAAGTTTTGTCACATCAAAATTAATAAGTGTTGTCACGTGAAAATGAATAATGATTATCGCATGACAAGGAAGAAGTGTTTTCACATGACAAGACATTTTTCATCATGTGACAACAAATTTCCTATTATGCAACAAGGATTTTTAGATGTAAGATGAAGAAAATTAGGTTGTTTGAAAATTATATTCACAAACCCCAAAAAAATTGCCTATTTCATGAAAGTGGTTCTAGGGATATTTTACACCCATTATATAATAATTTTTTGGAGGGGGGTCTTAAAATGAACCCTAGACTCAAGTAAAATACCTACTAAGAACAATGAGGACTTCAAAAATAAAAAGAAAGTTATTAGGCATCCTAATGCAATGAAGTTCACAAGTAAGTTCAATGGTGTCTTCTATTCTTGTAATATTTTTGTCATAGGGCTAGGGACTATGAAAAAACTGTCAAGGATGAATTTCTATGGATCACTTGTAGATTTGATCATTCATATCAGTTAAGAGAAATAATTTGTTACAATTTTCATGAGAGGGTCCTGTTATTAGGAATTATTTTCACAAACCATCAAAGAGATGGAAGAATGAAGGTATGAATGAGGTTGTGTGTTTCAAGTGAAATAAATTTTTCCATATTGCTAAGATGTAAAATAAGAGTCCACCTAGATAGAGTTAGAGAGATTGATATTCTCAAGGTAAGAGTCCTATTACTTAATTCAAGTGCAACAAGTTTGGTTACATTGAAAAATATTGTAGAACTAAGATGAATATCTACAAGATGAAGGATGATGACAAGTATGGTCATGTTGAAAAAGTAAAAGAGTATCTCAATTCTACTCCTGTCAAGAAGGAAAAAAATGATCCTTTCTCCAGTCATGATAATCCTACTGGTCATAGAAGTCTTTGTAGTTATGGATCCTTAAGAGTTGTTTATATCTTCTCAAGAAGATATCAAGAAGAAGAATAGAGAAGAAAATGCACAAAATCTAAGGAAGTTGATGAAGGGATTTGGTATCATGTCCCATGAGGAAATTTATGTTATACCTGTTTAGATCCAATCACATGTGTGGGATCCCTCCATTAGGCTTCACGAAGTCATCTTCCATGAGGTTGAAGCATATGAAGGTATGTAAAGTATGTCTATGGTTTTAGCTCATCTTTTTTATGGTCTTAGTAAAATGGTCCAGGTCTAGGTCAAGTATGCCTTGATTCAAAAGGATGATATGTCATGTTGATTAAAGCTCAAAGGAGTGTCATAAACTTGGTAATTTAGTCAAGTTTGAATATGGAATTCAATTCTTGAAAAGTATTTAACCATTCATATTATACGAACGTATACTCTACTTTGGTTGTCTTACCCTTACCATTACACTTGAGAAAATATCTAAATTTTTCAAGAATGTGTCATCATTAATATCTTATTCTATTTATTGAAAATGTCAGTATGAGTCCTTGAAGTCATAATTATTCTAAAAAAATGAGTGGTTTATGTTCGATTTTGAGTATGAAGTCATCTTTAAGGATTTGTCCCAGGTCTTGATAGATAAGTAAAATTTATCTTAGTCATGATATATCTATGAGTCTCAAAGTTTTAAATACATCTATGAGTCATAAAAAGAAGCTTATTATTTTTGTGATTATGAATGTTATAAAGGATGGATATCACCAAGATATAGTGTGTGAACAATCCAAGTTTGTATAATCTGTGAGATCATGATGAGAGGTCGTTGATTTGAGCTCCAAGGACGATATTATTGTATCAAAGTTAAAAAAGAAGTGATTAAATTATATACAGTGTTATCAAGCTTCTAGATGGTTTGAATAAGGCTTGGTTGATATGTTTAAATAAGTGGTGGGATCGAGATCTTTGTGTAGAGATTTGAGAAGGTGATCTAAAGCATAAGAGGAACAATTATGGTTTGAAGTAATAGCTAGGTCCCAGAAATATTATTGTTTCTCAAGAAAATATTGTGATTTATAGTTGAGTATGTAAATTTGTATTTAAGGTGTCCATTAGTTTGAGAATGGTGTAATGACATCATCAAAATGTTGATATGTCTTGGAAGAAAATCAATCAAGATTAGTGATTTCTTGAAACATGTTGCTTTATGCTAAAATCATACCTTTAAGGTTAGAATTCTCTATTTTGGTATGAATCATTAATATTCTCAAGGTGAGAGTTTATTGAAGTCATCATCAAAAGGTGGATAGTGGATGAGTACATGAAGATTGATTGAGGACAAGCCAATAAGTATACATGTAATTGTTTGTGGTTTATATGCTTCATACCTAAAAATGAATGATCATGATCTTAGAGGTATTTTATATAGATATCTTAGAAAAATTTTATGACTTGAAATCATAATTTATGCAATTTTAGTTGTCTTTACCTTAATCTGGGCTCTACGAAACCACGATAAGGGTTTTGAAAATAATCTTGTGCTTGAGGGACTAAATGGAGGAGTCGAAGGCCAAGATTCAAAAAAACACATTATCTACATTAAACATACATCAAGATTCAATAAGAATTAAGCCATGAGAATACCTCAAGTGATGGGAAAATATGACAGTCTAAGGTAAAATTATAAGTAACAATTGAAGACCTAATTTGAAATATGAGATAGTGGATTCTATAAGAACTTTGTGAGGAAATGTGTTGTGAAACATCGGGAGTGCTTACAAGGAAAAATGGGTATTCCAAAGTGGTTTTAGTCTATATGGAAATTCATTGTATCAAAAATAAGTCTGAAAACCCCTTTAAGGAAGGGCTATAAGGCAAGAGTATAATCCAAAAGTGCAAAAGGCGTTTAGAGGGATGTTAGTTCGATATTTGTAGCTATTGTTCTATGAAAAAGAGTGCATTAAATGTTAAGATGATGATTAAATGCTTGAAATATTTATTTGTAACATTCCTAGAAGTCTTGAGCACAATCTGCCTCAAGATTCATGGGTTGTAGGATTATCTAGTAGTGATTGTGCATGCTACAAAATATTTATGGTCTAGGTATAATTATGAAAACAAGTTAGGATCTTGTTCATGTCTGCCTAAGGAGTAATTGAAGGATAAAAACTTGTTGAATAATTTAGAGGTGTCACAAGGTATGGGTGATTTTTTTAGCATCTTAACATGCTACAGTTGGTAATAGAGAAAATAAATAGGTGTATATAGATATGAAGGGTAGTTGATATGGTGTGCAATGAGTTTATAAGCCCTGAATATTTTCTAGATTTGTTAAGCATCGAGAGAGTTTGTATGAAATAGTGTAGAGCTTGATATGATCTATCAATTTCAAAAGCATGAATTTTTCTCGGAGAGAACCATGGTTATAAGTCTAAGTGTGGTCATTTAGGTCTCAATAGAGTTTATAAAGGTGTATAGTGTGATATGTTTATTCAAAAGATATCAAGTCCTAGAAAGGAGAAGTACATCTTGATGGTTTTTCATAAAAATTATCAAAACTATGTAAATGCTAAGATATGATTATGAACCTCATTTGATATATATGGTACAACGTTGTGAGAGAATTAATGAAGTGAAGTATTTACAATTAGAGCATGTTTTTATGATGGTATTAGTAAGATGGTATGGTTTGAGGGGAGCTTAAGGGCTCATTTCCCTTGAAATGATAATAGAGACTTATTGTAGGGGTTGTCTTGTTAGTTTCTTACACTATGGTTAGATGAATGCATTACACCAAAGTGATATGAAAGACTATAATAGCTTGTTATAGCTATAAAAAAGTGTACTAAGAAAGAGGGTGTATTCAATGATAATCTAGCATCTCAAAAATCACATCACAAGGATGATATTAGAAGGGGTGTGTACTTAAATGTGACTATAGTCAAACATTGTAAAAATTCACCCTGAATTAATAAAGGGGACTTAAATTTTTCCCTAAGGATTCAAAAAGTCACATGTTGTGAGGGAAATATGAATAGTCACTTGGGGGGTAGGTGAAGAGTCATCCTAGAGTATATATATTGTAATGAAACCTTCATTCTTAATGGTGGTAAAATTTGTATGCTCATGAGAGATTACTACTTATGAAGAAACAAAAGAGATAGTTATTTCCTCTTGTTATCCTCTTTATGTTCTTCCATTTCCTACTATGTACAACTTTGTTAAAACATCAATGAAAGAGAAAGGATTTTCTTTCTTTTTTTGATAAGGATATTACTGAAACTTTGTGTTCATAATATTATCTTGTCTTGTTTCTAGTAGCATAGTTGTTTTCTTTCTATCTATGTGTGTTGAAGTATTCTGATTAATGGTTGTAGGAATATGATTTTATACCTACAATATTAATCCCCCTCTCTTTTTTCCCACTCCATTTCCTACCTTCTAAGCAAAATCCTCCCTTGCAAGTAATAGTAATATTTTTTCATAGGATCAACAAAATGTTCTTATTGGATCCCTAGTTGTAAGGCCACCACAGAATTGTATTTTACGCATGCATAATAACATGGAGATGCACCATTGAAGTAGAGGGACTTAGTTTTCTAGAGCATTGGAAAATATCCATCAATTTTTACACTTGAAAATTTTTCTTGCCAAAATTTTTTGGCACCCACCACGGGAAAGCATTGGCAACAATCTACACCCAAAATATGATCACAAAATCCAAAAACATAATAAAATATTCCAAAAAATACAAAAAAGTATATATTAAAAAAAATCAGATTTCAAAGGAAAATCATTTTTGAAGGTGAATTTTTCAAGGAATGAATCCGTGTTATGTTCATTTACCCACCACAATGAAGAAATTTCCATATTCGAGTGAAGTACGAATGAGTTACAGTGAAGAAGAAGAAGAAGATGGTTTCCGAGAAATGAATATTGTTGATCAACCATGGTTCCATACAGAGCTTGCAAAGATGAAAATTCAAGAACACTAAAAGGGCCTCTTACTTTAAGAAATAATATGCAATTAGAAAAAGGAAAGAAACTAGGGACTGTTTAAAAATATGTAAAGAATACGTAAGATGTTGTGTGAAGCCTACGAAGACCAAGAAACTGTTGAAGGTAATAATTTTAATATCACACATCTAAATAAGAAGCTTTGAGCCACATATTTCCTTACTCTCCGTTGGGATAATTTAATTACATATAGAAATGATGAAATGGTGGCCTTAAATATTCAATATGCAAAAAGAATCATGATAATTGTACAAGGATATTTCAATCCCAAAATCTACCTTGAAACTCTAAAATATGTGGATGTCTTATAATAAATGTAGGAGAAACTTGAAGAACTCCATAGCAAGGAAGAAGCAGAGGATATTTTTCATATGGAGGAAGATAGTGAGGATCACTCATACTATAGAGTATTCATCCCTAGAATGTTCTTAGATGTTGTTAAATAATATCTTATCCTTGAGCCTTCTAATGAAAATAAAATCAATACCTAAGAGGAGAAAAATGAATAAGACATAATATTTGATCCTCCATTTTCAAATCATTTTGCATTGATGCACAACCCATTGATGAAACAATAAGTTCGAGTGCAAGGAGGATTCTCATCACATAACTAAAGATCCAATTCTTTTCGGATAATCCATAAATCATGAAGAAGAATGAGAAATAACCCATTCATCTTGGGCCTAAGATGATGAATGCAAGGTATTCAAAGATAATTTTCTTTCCAATTTTAAATTTTCAAGTGATGAGGAAATGATCAATGAAAAAATAGAGATATGTGAAGAATAAAATTCCCTCCTTGATTCAACCATGGACTACTAAATAGAAGAGGATAATTTAATTTTCAAAGATAAGGAGAATGAGAAATTTGAGCATAACCTTTTCGAGTAATCAACTCCATAATTTTCACCCAAGGATCATTATGTTGATCATCATGGTGAGTATGAAATATTTCATTTTCCATATGGGAAAGAGGATTCAATAATGGATGATCAAGATAGAATTGAAAATCCTTCCCATATTTCTGCCCCAACATGGTCCTATGTTTCCCATCAAGAGTATGATATGGATTTTTAACTCAAAGGAGTTCCCTTCCCATAAATAATGGATCTCTTCTCCTTATTAGAGAATTTTAGAATCAATTATTCCCATTCTCGCAATAAGGTGAGCCTTGGGTGACTCAAATCATAAAGGAGGTGAAAAAATATATGGTAGGTGAGTTATGGATATGTGTAGATTGAATTTTCAACCATCTCCTAGAGGCACAATGAAAATATTCTTCCAATAAGGATGAAGATGAATATATGGAAAACTCGGAAGAGTTATCGGTGCAAAAACTCCTAAAGGCCACGAAAGAAATTGAATGCCCTCAACTCATCCTCAAACTCCTAACTCAAGCTATATAAATTATAGATAGATACAAGTCAATTCATGCTTCTCATTTTGATACGATATGGAGCAGATGGATGAGCTTGATGTGTTCCTCAATGCCTTAACCAATGAGAACGAATTTGAAAGTATGTATTTCTCTTTCACACTTTGTGAAGAATATCAGAATATAAGATGAATGAAATTATTGAATCCACTTGGAATTTTCTCATTCTTGAAGACAACATCTCTACCATGGAGGAAGATAATAGGGAAAATGTCGAGCCATGTTACACTAAAGAGAGTTTTTCAAAACAAGGTGAAAATTTGCAGGAGCCTTGTGAATGTATTTACGATCAAATTACCACCATTTGATCCTTGCTTTAATCTCAAGATCAACTTACCATGATTAAATTATCATACTTAAAGAATGATCAACCCCTCTCAATCATTGAGCTTCTAAGTAGTAATCCCTTATCAAATACAACATATCACATCCTTAATTCCTCTTAATCTAAGTACTGTTAGCATAATTTAGCATAGGCATATTTATTGCATTTTATTGTTTTGTCTTTTATTTAATATCGTGCAACATGTGCACTCTAGTCTAGTGACTTGCATTCAATATTGTTATGTTGGATAACATTCAATATTGGTATTAGTAGTAGTAATTACATGTGCATGTGAGATGGGACTTATCATCTCATAGTTGGTGTCTGCTAGTGTGTCATGTCTATCCATATGAGGTCATCTAATATCTATAAATATTACAGCTCTTGCATTGTTATGTAATCTGATTTCATGATCAATAATATTTGTGAGGCTTCTGTCCCTCTTTGGTCATTGCAATCTTATTCTATTCTATCATTTGGTATCTAAGCTATACCATTATTATCATTTGGTATCAGAGCAGGTTCTATCCAAGCAAGGTTGAAGAGGAGCACTATTGGAGAGGATCCATTGGAGAAGAAGATCTGCATCAAAGGAGAGTCATTGAAGCATCCCGCAGCCTCCATTCCTCCCAAGCATCCATCAACTAAAATTTGACCTATCCACTTATTTGGAAGGTAAATTTTTTTATTAGTCATTGGCATAGCCAATTGATCTAACATATTGGTGGAATATTTCAGATTTGGAGATCTTTAAAAAAAAAGGAGAAAGATCTTGAAAAAATTGTAGATCTAAAAAAAAAAAAAAAAGATTTGTGAAAAAAAAAAAAGAGATCTTAAAAGAAAAAAAAAAGAGGGGAGAGATCTTGAAAAAAATTGTAGATCAAAAGAAAAAAAAAAGATCAGATCTAAAAAAAAAAAATCAGATCTGAAAGTGGAGGTGTGAAGAATTCGGGAGCAAAGGTTGAAGCAGTCCCGTCAACAAAATTCCAGCAGATAGCTCTTAGAAAAAGGACGTAACTTTTTCATACAATGTCAGATTGATGTGTCATTTTTTTAATGGAAAGATAAGAAGGAGGTGCACAACTTTGCAGTTTACATAATCTTTAGATTCGGCTTCTACATGTGACGAAAAGTTCACAAGTCGGATCATTTTTTTCGAAAAAAATCAGATCTAGCTGGTAAATTGGTAAGATCTCAAAAACTAAGATTTTGATTCTTCTGAAATTTTGTGGGTTTCAAGAAAAATATTGTATGATGCTTCTGTCAAAATTTTAGAAAAACCCAGATCATGGTTTGTGAGAAAAAGTGAAAACAATATTCAGATTGTTTGTTTGGATCTTGGGAACAAATAGGTCAGCGGTTCAATTCCCACTCTCTCCATATTTTTTCTTAAATTATTTTTGGAAAATTTGGAGAAATTAATAAATTTTGGGAGATTTCCAAATTTAGAAGCTCACCAAACACATTTAGAGCCACCGCATTAAATTTAGCGAGAAAAACACCTATTGGGGTAAAAAAATATTTTGGCCCAAATTGTGTATTTTATGATTCTAAACCCTTTTTATAAAGAGTGGGGACACAAAAACTTCATTTTGATGTACTTTTGGAGCATTTTGTACTAACATTGGTGCATAAAGTGAAAAAAAAAGGGTACAAAGTTTTTATTTTATGTTTGGTTCTATCACACGAGATCTTTGATCTCATAGCAGTGTTCGGTATATACGGTGCCTCTGGGAAGTGCTTACGGGTGATGCCGTCATGACTACTACTGCACTTAATGCCTAACACAGCTACCTAAACATCGTCTAGGCATCAACCCTATAAAATTGACGGGGAGTAATAAGGACACAATACACACACATTTGAGCCCTCCCATCCGTTTGTGCTTGCACAAACCCCTCTCCGTACTGTCTAAGTACCACGTACTAAATTCTTTCACGTGCGTTAACACCTCTTTCCGTACTAACGGGTATATTGAAAGGGTGATCTTCTTCCACATACCGATGGGTATATTGGAAGGGAGCGTATATAGAAAGGTTTGGTATATCATCCTGATGGTATATTGAGAGGGAGACCATAAACCTGGAGTGATAAGAGCCTTACCCTTTGTCAGAAATTCAGAGTTTTAGAAATTCAGATTGCAGAAATGGGTGCATAAGCACCAAAGTTCTTCTTGTCAGATTCACAACTGCTTAGAGGAGACAACTATGCTGCATGGAAACCGAAGATCAAGGTGTTACTTGAGTTTGAAGACCTATGGATAGTTGTAGATGGACAAACAACAAGATCACTTGATGATGGAAGACAACAAGTTCAATTTGACAGGGCCAATCAAAAGGCCAAGTTGATCATCTTGTTTAGCGTAACAGACGATGTGCAACCCCACATTAGAGATGCCACATCGGCCAAGGATGCATGGGATAAGTTGAGCACGATCATGAGGCAAAGAACAAGAATGTCATCCTCAACCTACTATCACTGTTGCATACTCTAAAGTTCAAGCACAATGAGAAGGTTGAAGTTTTTTTTGAGACGAGTTGCTACTTTGAGGGCATCTCTATTGGCATTGGGAAAAGAGATAAGTGATGAAGACCTCGTACCAATTGTGTTGCGAGCATTTCCTACTTCCTACAGAATCTTTGTGACAACTATCAATATGAGTGAACACACAGTCACCTTTGAGAAGTTGGTCAATCTACTCCAACAAGAAGAGGTAATGAACAACAAAGATCTTGAAGATGAGCAAGCACTATCTTCCAATAATAAAGGAAAGGGAAAATTTCAGTCCAATCACAAGAAGTCCCAAAAAAATCAAAGTCAACGAGACAACACCAAGAAGTGTCCCATTTGTAATAGAGGGGGACATGACATCAAAGATTGTTGGTACAATTCCTATAAAAAGGGTTCATCAAGCAATTCAAAACTCAATAACCAACATGGTAACAATAATTCAAATAAAGGGAAGTCCAACAACAACAACAATCAAGGGCAAAAAAATGGTAATTGGAAAAGAAAACCCAAACAACAAGGGTACATTGCCAAACATTAGGATGATTCAGATGAAGGACACCACATATATTCTACTCAATTTGATGAAGAAACCAAGTCCACACAAGATATCTGGTATGTTGACTCGGGTGCAACTCGACACATGACTGGATGCAAGGATTGGTTCTACACACTACGTGACTCACCTAACAAGAACCATGTGTCATTAGGTGATGACTCATCATACAGTGTCAAGGGGATTGGAAAAATTTCACTACCTCTTGGAAAGCATGAATGTAAAATCACAGATGTATTGTATGTACCTAGGTTGACCAAGAATTTTCTATCAGTTAGTCAACTCCTTGATCACAACTTGAAGTTGGATTTTGACAGTAATAATGGAGAAAAATTGTGCTTGATAAGAGATAAGTCACGTGGTTCCAAGATTGTAGCAAGAGCCTCCAATGTGGGATGCATGTTCCAACTTGATTTTGTCCACAAGGATGATCAAGCTCTAGTGGCCAAAGACACACAATCTGCAGAACTATGGCATCACAGATATGGTCACATCAGTTTTGGCTATCTCCAAACAATTCAAAAGGGCAACATGGTGAAAGGATTGCCTACACTCAAGCACAACACTGACAAGTGTCATAATTGCCTAGCTGGAAAGCAACACAGAGTACCCTTCCAGAAGAACACATATAGAGCTAAGGGAAAGCTTGATTTGTTGCACACTGATATTTGCGGGCCCATGCAACCAAGTCATTTTGGATGTCAATACTTCATGCTTTGTGTTGATGACTACTCAAGAAAGATGTGGATATATTGTCTAAGAAACAAGAGTCAAGCCTTTGAGACATTTCTGAAGTTTAAAGCACTTGTTGAGAATGAAGTTGGTCGCAAGATCAAAACTCTCCACTCAGATCGAGGGGGGGAATTCACAAGCAATGAGTTCAAGACTTACCTGGAAGCTCATGGGATTCGTAGAAAAATGCCTCCTACTCACACACCACAACAGAATGGTATAGTTGAGAGAAGGAATCGTACTATCATGGAAATGGTGCGATGTATGATTGATGACTCAAGTTTAACAAAGACATTTTGGGTAGAAGCTGTAAGAACTACAGTCTATTTGTTGAACAGAGTGCCCACAGTAGCTCTTGAAGGAGTGACACCTCAAGAAGCATGGTCAAATCGGAAACCATCAATTACACACCTAAGAGTATTTGGGTGTAAAGCTAGCATGCACATACCCAAGAAGAATAGGAACAAGTTGGATATGAAAACTGAGAAACTAATATTCATTGGATACAGTGAAGAAGCACTTGGGTACAGATTATGGGATCCGAAAGCAAAGAAAGTATACACAAGTAGGGATGTTGAGTTCTTTGAGAAGAAACAAGCAGATGCTCCACTCAACGACTCAACAAACATGCAGAATACACCTCTTATGAAGACAGAATTTGATGTTCCCACCAAGATGACGGTGATGAATTGGATGATGGTGAAAACTTGGATCCACCACAATCCAATGGAACAACTAATAAGTTACCTAAATGGTATACTCAATTAATAAGAGATGCAAATTTGGATGAAGCACCTAGTACATCATCTAATCCTAGACCTCAAACTCGTAGTCAAGCTCGTGAAGAGGTCAATTATGCCCTAATGAGCAGAGTTGTTGAAATAGTTGAGCCATCTACAGTTCGGGAAGCCCTACAATCAAAAGTTTGGAAAGATGCCATGGATTTGAGTATCGATCGGTGATGAAGAACAACACATGGCAACTTTCGACCTTCCACCAGGAAGAAACCCATTGGATGCTAGATGGATATTCAAGACTAAGTACAAATCAAATGGGACTATTGACAAGTATAAAGCAAGGCTTGTAGTAAAGGGGTATGCACAACAAGAAGGCATTGATTATGAGGAGACTTTTGCTCCCACGGCCCAAGATCAAGACAATCGGGATGATCTTTGCTCTAGCCTGCATAATTTGGTTGGAAAGTCCACCAAATGGATGTGAAAAGTGCCTTTCTTAATGGAGATTTGCAAGAAGAAGTCTATATGACTCAACGAGAGGGTTATGTAATACTAGGAAAAGAGATGATGGTATGCGAGACTCATAAAATCTCTATATGGCCTAAAACAGCACCCGGGCATGGTACATCAAAATTGATGAGCATCTCATAAGTCATGGATTTGAAAGGAATCCTTATAACCCCGATCTCTACCTCAAAAAGCAAGGGGGAGATTGTCATTATGGTTGTTTATGTCGAGGATCTAGTAATTACGCTGTAGTAGTTCTGTGAAGATGATCGATGCAACAAAGAAGGATTTTAATCGATCATTCGACATGACAGATCTCGGGCTCATGCACTATTGTCTTGGGTTGGAAGTATGGCAAAAAGAGAATCATATCTTTGTGTCATAGTTGAAATACACCAAGACAACGCTCAAGAAATTCAGGATGATGGACTACACTCCTATTGCTACACCTATGGAAGCGAGACTTCAGTTATCTTGTTCCGATCCATCACCACTGGTGAATGCAACTCTCTATCGGCAGTTGATCGGGAGTCTCATTTACCTGACATATACTAGACCAGATATTAGTTTTGCTATCAGCTATTTATCACGCTTCATGCAAGAACCAAAAATATGTCATTGGAAAGCAACAAAGAGAATACTAAGATATATAAAGGGTACAGTTGACCTTGGTCTAGAGTACAAGAAGAATGACAACTTCTTCTTGATAGGATATTCAGATTCAGATCATGTAGGAAACATGGATGATAGGAAGTCAACATCAAGCTTCGTCTTCTTTATGGGATCTGACCGATATCATGGGGAAGCAAGAAACAGAACTTTTTTCTCGCTCTTCTACAAAAGCGAGTATCAAGCTCACAGGTGAAGTGTTTGTGAAGCAATATGGCTACGTCGAATCTTTGGAAGGAATTGGTCTACCACAACAGAAATCTACTCCAAAGTATATGTTGATAATGAAGGAGTTCAAGCTTGTTCGCAATCAAAGTATTTCATGAGAGAACCAAGCATATTGAAGTATAGGTTCATTTCATACGCGAGCATGTCTTGAAGCACAACATACAGCTCCAGTTACATCCTACAATTGGTGAACAGAAAATAGATGTTTTCACTAAGTCACTTACACGTGACAAATTCACCTTTATTCGAGAGAGTTCCTCTCCACTTCATTGGAAACTATGCAAAATTAAGGGGGGGAATGTTAGCATAATTTAGCATAGGCATATTTATTACATTTTATTGTTTTTTCTTTTATTTAATAATGTGCAACATGTGCACTCTAGTCTAGTGACTTGCATTCAATATTGTTATGTTGGATAACATTCAATATTGGTATTAGTAGTAATTACATGTGCATGTGAGATGGGTCTTATCATCTTGTAGTTGGTGTCTGCTAGGGTGTCATGTCTATCCATATGAGGCTGTCTAATATCTATAAATATTACAGCTCTTGCATTGTTATGTAATCGATTGCATGATCAATAATATTTGTGAGGCTTTCATCCCTCTTTGGTCATTGCAATATTATTCTATTCTATCATTTGGTATCTAAGCTATACCATTATTATTAGTACCTACAACCAATACATGGTCAGTCTTAGGACTAGTATGGAAATCCCCTACACCCAAGTGTTAATTCAATGCATCCATCATTCAAAGAAATCAAGGAAAAAGTAGAGAGAGATAGAGATAGGGAGAGAGAGAGGTCATTTCTTCACACATTCACACTTCCACATTCAATTGATTTTTTCTAGTGAAAAGAGTAAGGAAAGGATAGAGAAAGCATAGTATTCATTTTATTTTTCATTCACTATAGCATAACTACATACATCACGTATCCAATTTCCATTTTGTTTCAAATCCATTCACATTTTCAAAACCAGTCAAAATTTTCATAGTTATTTCTACAGAGAGAAAAGAGAAGAGATAAAAACACCATAAATTCTAAAAAACATTCATAGAATAATTTGATCAATTCATACTCTATAAATTATATAAATGATATCTGCAAGGTTACACAAGTATTAGGAATCAAATGGTACCCTCGGAAGGTGTGTTTGGCTGAAGTTACAATTTTCTTAAAGTTAGCCGAAACAACTAAATTACTTACAAATTGGATCTTGAAAAAAATTGTTTTAAGTTTAAAAATGAAGTATGATGATTTCTATTGACTCCCTCATATATAGAGAGTTCATCGCATCTGAAAAAATTTGATTATGACGAGCGGAGGTCAAGTTACAAAGGAAAATTTGGGGCTTGTTTTTCGTAAATGTGTAAGGATCTCTTGTCGCACAATGACCAATGCATTCCAAAACCCTCTTGCAAAAATAATCTCTGAAAGAATTTTTGTTGAACAAACAATTGGTTACAATTATCTTTTTGGAATTATAGAGGTAGGTGGCAGTGTTTTGGTTTCTCTCAAACTAAGCAAAGACCTTTTGGAGAGAAAATTTATCAGTGAAAAAATTGGTGGGTATCCTCTAATGTTCTAGGAATATAAGTCCCTCTACTTTAATGGTGCATATCCATGTTATTATGCGTGTGTTAAAATTAAATTCTGTGGTGGCCTTATGCATGGGAATCCAACATGAATACTCCAATGATCCTCAGAGAAAAATATTGCAATTTCTTGCAAGGGAGGAATTTTATTAGGAGGTAGGAAAGTGGCGGGAAAAATGAGATGGGGATTAATGTTGTAGGTAGTAAATCATATTTCTATAACCATTACTTATAATACTTCAGCACACATAGATATACATAAAACAAGTATGCTTCTAGTAATAAGACAAGATAAGATTATGAACACAAATTTTCCATAATCTCCTTATAAAAAAGGAAAGAAACTCCTTTCTCTTTCATTGATGTTTTCAAAAAGTCATACATAGTAAAAAATGGAAGAAAATAGAGAGGAGAAGAAGAGGAAATAGCTATCTCTTTTGTTTATTCATAATTAGTAATCTCTCATGAGCATAAAAATTTGACAACCCTTAACAACGAGGGTGTCATTATAATATATAGACTTTAGGATGAATCTTCACCTACCCCACACATGACCATTAATATGTTCCTTAGAACATGTGACTTTTCAAATCCTTAGGAATGAATCTAAGTCCCATTTTATTAGTTAAGGGTTACTTATTACAATGTTTGACTATAGTGACATTTACGTGAATAGGAAAAACACCATGATTGCTCACAATGAAGAAATAGAAAGGGGGAGTGAAGAGGAGGAAGAATGAGAGAAAAGAGGGAAGAAGAAATGATTTGGAACATGGGTGAAGATGCCTCCATTTTTATGAAGATACACACCTGAACGAGTTTAAGATGAAAATATTGGCCCCTAATGACATTTTTAACACTATAATACCGATGGGAATCTTTGATGAATTATACTTAGAACACTTTTTTCTTGTTGGATGATGATCACAATATACCCTGGTATATGTTACGAAAACACCTTGGACCACAAAATGAGTGTTTAAAAACACTACTAAAATTTCTTGATGTGAATTCAAGATTACTGCGAGAAGATGCTCGTGATGATCCTTAATGGTCTGTCATACTCCTTTGAAAACTATTTCTCCTAGAATGATGTACTTTCTCATACACACCAAAGAGGAAAGTGATGAGCATTGATGATTAAACTATTCTCAACAATGAAGAATTCCCATTCTATAACATGAAACAACCATTCTAAATAATGAAACACCATCATCCCTTTGTGATTATTTATGTATATGAATGGGAAATTGGAAGAATTACTCGAGATAGTGTAATCATGATAGTTCCACCACCTTAAACATAATGATTACTGAAATTAGGAATCCACCCATATGAGTCAAAATCCAAGTTTCATTCCTCCATAAGCATGAAATTATCATCACCAATCTCATGAATAAATTCCCTAGAGAGATGGTCATCACTTAGTGACAGGTGGAGATTCACATGTGCTTCTGAGATTGGCATTTTCCTCCGAGACACATTATGCTTACCAAATCCATGAAGGCTAGAATTTTCTTGTAATTTAAGTATCGACCTCTGTGAAGGATTGAATTAGTAAGGAATCAATAGGAGGAGAAAATTTGAATTTCATTCCCACCGATGGAACCTTTCTGTACTTGCAATTGAATACTTTTAATATCTATTAAATTAATATTTTCACCCTTTTTCACCTTTTGTCACCTTGTTCATTCCTCTGGAGGTCCTCTATGCAAACTACTTTCGAAAATTTTACTCAATGTGGAAAATTACTAAAAAATAATAAGTGGTCATGTAGAGACTTAATATTTTTGGAAAGTGGCTTTCCTAGCCTTGGATTTTGATGAAATAATATTTTTTGATATGGTTTTTCTTTCTCATCTCACATATGAATTTTCATCACAAACCGATCTTTGGAGTAGCGAGAAATAAAATATTAAAATTTGGTGTAAAGAAACAAGGGTTTGTTCATTGCAAAAAAATCCATTATATGCATAAAAAATCCACCACCTAGGTTTTATGGCCTCTGAAAATGGTGAAAGAATAAAAATATTTCACATCAAACTATGTCCTATTTTTTTAGATACGTTTTTTCTGTTCGGTGGACAACGTGAGTCATTTTGGTGCAAATCAGAGCATGGAACTTGAAATTTTGATATTTTTATGAGAAATTTTAGTGCTAAGATCATGAGAGGATGGAGGAAATGATACAATAGAAAAAATTACAATGGAGGAATCTAGAAAAAATTCACCGAGTTAGGGGAGAAATGGAGAAATGTGGGGGAGAGAGTGAAAAATGACAAAGTGCGGAATATATAGACTTAGCTACCTTGAGGGAGGGGGGGCAAATTTATTTTTCCTCCATGTACCCTTGGAAAGGAAAAATTGTGGCACAAAAGTGCACCTTAAATGTAGGTTACCACTTCTCACTCATGCCCAGGTGAAGAGAATGGAGGAGGGGGTTGAGATTTAGCACTTGGGAGCCACTTTTCGATTATATGGGGAACTTGATGGAAGCAAGGAGGGAGGAAAAAAATTTCCCCCTTTATCCCCTTGGAAAGGGATGACAGGTAAAAAAATGCTTCCATCATCCCGTGATGACACTTGGTACACATGTAAGAGATGGAGCGGGGACTAAGAAAATGGTCAAAAAGAGCTTATCATAGGTCCCAGTGGTCATATGGAATGTCCATGGGTTGCAAGGAAGGGGGGAGAAATTTTTGTCCACAATTTCCCCTTGAAAGGGGAAAATGGGCACAAAATTCTTTCTTTGAGTGCCATAGTGACACATGCCCTTGAAAAGTTTGTCTAACTTTAGAATATGGTTCCTTGGGAAGAGATGTTTAAATGACATATCTTGAGCTTCTGAATGAAGTTTTTGACACTTATTTATATGATATTGACATGAAATGAAAATTTAGAAGGATGGGATGGGTATAATTCCTTTAATATTATTAAAACCCTCTAACAAACATCCTATTTACTTAGGATCCCCACTATTCCTACAAATAATGAGTTGTATAGAAAAATGCATGGGGCTCGAGAAGAATCTGAAATTACCACCATGTAGAGGACTAAAATAGATTTCCATTGTTTTTTTTTGGATCCTAATACATTCTATACCTATTGTAATCGTCTTATTTATATTAGGTACCCTTTTTACAATGCAAGATCATTTGACCTCAAAAACCCTCTTTTGATAAATTTTCTCTCGGGCTTCAAATATTTCAAAAATATTCCAAAATCAATGGAAAATTTTTCTTATCTCCTTAATAATTATCCCTAATGAATTTGGGACCACAAATCCACTATGGGGGTGTGCATGATGCCTCAAAAGAGCTAAGAATAACCATTCCTAAGAATTCTAAAAAGTCTACATTGAAAGACATGGAGGGACATTTTCTTGAGTTTCCTGTCAATGGTAGGAACCTCAAACATTTCTTGGATTGAGCCAAAGGGTTAGGTATGATCATTGTACAATATATAGTTTTGTTTTTTTGTTTTGTTTTATTTCATTTCATTTGTGTTGTTGTTTCCCTTTTTTTCTTTGGTCTACAGGTGACAAAATTTCTTCAATTGTCAGTTCACCCTTCGAATGTTAAGTATTTGTGTAAATGACCGTGTTTGTTTTTCTCATCAATCATTGCCCAATGGATTAGGAAACTGGTTTATCTCGTTGATGGTATTTTTAGGTTCTTATGGAACCCATATTGGGTGATCATCCTCAAGGTGGAGCCGATGTTAGTACTCATTTTGAGCTAGCATCTTGATTTATAATTACTCTCCTTGAATTTTCTTCCTACTTGTAAAAACTTTGTTTTATACAAACTTGCAATTCTAGAATAATATCCTTGAACTTAGTTTCCCCATACCGAATAAAATCATTCTAGGAAATGAGTGTAATAAATTTTTTGAATTGGTCATGTGAAAAAATACTCAATTTATGGGTAAATCATGCTTTTATTGGTTCTAAATAAATTGATATGAAACTCGAGTGAATCAATAAAGAATGTATATATACTTAGTGAAAATGTCTTGCATTCGAATTGATCTGTGTTATGTCCATATAAAAAATGTATATTCTTCCCCACTTTTTGATGATGTGGTGCTTGTTGGGAGGAATTTATGATGGTGGAACCTACATGCTTGTTCGCAATTTGTGTAAAAATGAAAAATTTAAAAGTGGCCCTAGGCTCGATATAGGAATATTCTGGTGAATATTCTCAGGACAGTTTTATAAAATTACACTTTTACAATACACAGTTAAGAAGTAAAAATGTAAAATGAAATCAGGACCCCGTCCCTTAAAAAGTACACATGTCATCATAAGACCACGGGGTGGTGTCAGGCATTTCATGAATAATAGCACTTTGCAATTTAATAGTTCAAGTAGAATGTTCAAGTTACATTCAAACCCCTAGGGGAGACTAAGGATACATGTCACATCACCGGGCACATTGCTCAACTATGCATTTTTATTCTTCCTGTTCAGAACACAAATGGAAAATGCTTCCGAAGTCTCCTTCCCCACTAGAGGAAACACGTGGATGGTCATTATTCAAATGAAAATAAAGGTTAAAATTAATGGTTAGTTTGAATATGACACATTAATGGGTTCCTCCATTAATTCTTCTTGAATGAAGGAATAAAGGTTCAACATTTTGTTAAAATAATTCTACATCATTACCTATCTATGAAAAATGCATTCTTGAACCGTAGAAACTATGATTATGGATTGCAGAATAGAAAAAATTGATTGTAGAAATAAGAGTTTGAAGGAAATCAAAGTGAATAGTGTGCTTGAGCAACTTATGCATTAAAATAATTCATAACAAAAAGTTAGTTCCTTCAAAAATAGGTTGTTATTTGAGCTCCCATTTTCATAAAGGTTTTTCAAGAATTTCCTATTATTTACATTCTTGTTCTTATGCGTGGTTATTTTTGTGATCCCAATACTATCAAAAATAGAGAATTATAACAAATTTGTAATATAATATATATATATATATATATATATATATATATATATATATATATATATATATATATATATATATATAATGGAGAGCTAAAACCCATGTCACTTCACATATCACAAGTAACTTGGATGAAGTGACATACACTAACCTAGGAAACATAGACCTAGTTGAATTCTTACAAAGACTACATGCCCCTAACAAAAGTGATTACATGACAACAATTGATATCAATAATATTTCTTTAGTTGTTGTTTTCCCATACTTTGTACATTACCCGAGAATTAGTATGGGTTTGTGCCAAAAATTACAACCTAAAGAAGAGATATTTCATGGATAGAAGTGGTGATAGAGTTTCTCTCCTTAACATATGAATCATTTAGTTGATATTGAGGTTACCATAGGTTCAAAAGGTGGTAAAATTGACAAGCGCAAGGCACTAAACCTATGGAATCCTGAGAATGATGAATATATAAATATTATGAATTATCAATGGTCATTGAAGAACATATCATCCTCTTCTAGGATCCCAAAGAAGCTAGTTAGATCACACTTTTTGGAAGAATTTGAGGACATCATAACTTTACTGAGTAAGATTACAGGCTTAAAATCAGCCTATGGTTTCAACAATGGATGTGTAGTTATTTATAAGATTATTATGGATAAAAATGATAGTTTTTTTGGGAAACCTTCATAGCCACATCTATTCATGACAAACTCCTTGAAATGGTTGTGAAAATAAGATACAACATCACTTTTGGCTATGAATTCTATATGATGTCATATCTGGTTTACAATATTACATGACATAAGAACTTCCCTGGTATCCCAAAGATAAATAAATTCAATACTCATAGGGTATATGATGTTTACCCTCAATTAAATTTAGATAATTGGAAGGGGAACTTCAAAAAAATAAATGATTCCTTTTTTACACCAATCATATGCCTCTTTAGGAAAAAATGGGAATAATATAGGATATCTATAGAGGCCAAAAGAATAATAAAGGAATATCGGTGTTACATCATCCAATTTAGGTTTTTCACTTACATAAGGGTAAGTGATTGCGAGAGATGTCCTTTCATGCTACCAGTACTGGATGATAAGTGGGAATTCTTACTGAACTCTCAAGGAAAATAAAATAATTACACAAGTTGATAGCAGGAAATCATAAGACAAACATCAAGTTTCCTATCAAAATAGGAAGATACACTTGCCTAACTATTACAAAATCTAAGCTCTTAGAGGATGAGATGGACTCAAACTAAACAAGTTTTAGACTAGACAAAAATTATGATATCATATGGGTTGTGAGTTCAATCCTAGGGATCTCATATGAACATGAGGCCCACTATGAAGATTATTAGATGGATTGCAAAGATAAGGAAGAGGTCGGGTAAAAATTGTTTGAGAATGTTCCTTCAGAAAATCATTGACTACAAGATGAAGTTGTGCCACAAGGTTTAGATGATGAAAAATAGATAATAAGTCAGTATTATTATGAGATGAAATTATCATCACAATAAATTGCACCATTAAATTGAGAGAGAAAGAGTTAACTAGTCTATATATAGTAGGACAACACAAGTGAAGAGAAGAACATTGACATGGTTAACAGTGAAAGGATTAGATATGTCTTTACAAAATACTAAGGTATTAAAATAATACAGAGATATAGGGATCCTAGAAGAATATATCCCTCCTTTAAAGGAGGGAGCTTAATAAATTAACCACTAAAAGGGAAATTACCTCAACTTCGATCTAAGAGGTCAATTATAGGGATCATAGAGGAGTGGGATACAACCACAAGAAGAATAGGAACTCCCATGTCCATCCTGACCCAAAAAGCTTAAGAAATGCTAATGAAACCCAAGAAGGTTCCCCCATTATTCAATTAGTCCCATTATAAGTCAAAGGGGAATTAAATCAAACCCTAAAACTCTAGTAGAAACTTTTCTCGAGATCATCAACTACATGAAAAAGAATGGGTGGAATCCTACTAGATATTGACCCATAATGTAGGGTCAATTTCTCGAGGAGAAATAAAAAAACTTTTCTCAAGTATTTTAAGAAAGATAAAAAGAGCCAAGGTTATATATCCTCTACAAATGCATACAAAAACCTCAGGGACCAAGAACATCTTATCTATGAAAGAGCATAAGAAATGGAGTATGGAGCCCGAGGTTATTAACTGGTCCTTTTAAATGAGGTTCAACATACTCTTATTGCAAAATTGGCATGAAATGTAGTAATGTCACAACTTGAGGTGAGTAATCCCATCTCATCATCCACAGTACAAGAAATTTTTTTTACAACATCAGTTCCTACAGATTTAGTGCCAAGTTCAGCCATAGAAAAGGAGATTGATGATATTCCTATGGACATTCAACTCATGAAAACTTTAGGAGAACATGAACAAGAAGGATTCAAGGTAATCCAATCAGTGTCACAAAGGGGGGAAAGAAAATTCTATTGTCACTACACCTCAAGAAGGAATAACTACACCAATTGAGGTAATAAATGTGGATGAAAGAGAAGAGACCCATGTACTAGGGTTCACTGATCTATTACTTAGATTATAAATAGTAAAAGAATAAAAAAATTCTTCAATGGAAAACCAACTGCCAAAAATTGTAAAACCCCAGGATGGTTAGACAAGCATAAAAATCATAGATGTGCAAGATAGAATTTTAGTGCCAATAGTTGAGGAAGAACTAGTAAATGAAATAATTACAGGTGATGCATCAAGAGAGATGATTATTTCCATAGGGAAGAAGCATCATGAAGATACATGTATTATAATGATAGAGAAACCATGTAATATTGTAATCCCTTCAAAGTAAGAATTGAAAGATATAACTAAGGAAGATGATGGTAGACAAGCGGTTAAGAGAAAGGAAGAGACACCATCTAGTGATAAAGCACAAGAATCAACCAATGCATTAAAGTTAGCCAAGGAACTTGAAGTTGAAAAGCAAAAAGCAGAGAAATAAGGAACAAGTTCTCTTTGTGTTGAACAAAAGGAACTGATAGTACCAATGAAGTACCACATTTGCAAATCTTAATTAAAAATACCTCAAGTTACTTCCATGAAAATGGTGGTGTACTCAAGCACACCACAACCTACATTAGAAGTATCAAGTGGGGAAAATGTCACCACAACAGGGTGGTTGGGAACACTCCTCCCAAGAAAATAGAAAGAGGTGGTTCAAGTAGAGACCATTAACATTGAGAATATTGTGTTTTCAAAACCCACAAGGGCTCCCAAAAGGGCTAAGATATTGTCAACAACCCATGTTGATTAGCAGGGATAAAAATATTAGAAGTTACTGCCCCACAAGGAAATGAATTGAAGAATGAGGTTATAATGAGTGACTACCACATCACACATATTTAATTAGGAAAACCAAATACCAAAAACCTTAAGCAAGAGGCTACAATGGATCTTGGAGGCTTTATCTAGAATATTTGCAAGCATAAGGAAACTAAGAAGTAATTAAGGGAAAAATTTGAAGTATTATCAACTTATGTACTAAATTAGATACAACCCTCTATGGAAGGATGAGATCTTTGCTACAATAACACCATAAAAGTTAAGTACATCAGATAGGTCAAAAGAAATAAGCGATGTTCAATTAGATGCAAAGAATAATTATCCAAGAAAGGGAGCAAGATCATAGGGGATACTATGAAATTTTATAACCAATTGTTTGAATAATCAAGTGATGCAAAGGATCAAAATGAAAAATGTGGGGATGAATTTCACTATTGGGAAGGAATCCTTCCAAAACTTGAAGTAATAACTCGACTAGATGATCAATTGGTGGAAAGATAAGGGATTTTCCCCCCTGAAGAAAAAGGAATGCAACATCCCCTATGAAGGATCTATCAAACTATGGGTAAAAATATGAATTAGGTCATTAAATGAATCATCTTAGAAAAGGAAAAAATAGCAGAGTGCATTGATGATCTTGACAAAAGACTTGGGGAAACAATATCAATACAAGACAGTTCACTTATGGAGATTTGGGTACAGACAACTTGATACAATCCTTTTATCAATACATTAATGGATAACTGAATATTTTTACTTCAAGTTTCATTTATGAAATACTCTAGATATTTGTTCGCATATAGAAAAAAATGGCCAAATTATCAAAAAGGGTGAAAAAGAACAAAGGTGCAATGAATAAGTTTGATGAAATTCTAAAGGAACAAGTACTAATATTCATGTTTCATGATAGACCTGATGAAGAATACATTGTTCAAATGTTCCATAGATATGATGCATACAAAGAGAGGACTTGAAAAAAGTAGAAGAAATCGATGTCACTAGGCTTGATCAAATATAGGCTTGTTCCCTATACTTTCTCTTCTTCCTCGGTTTTTTCTTAATTTTTATACTTTCCAAATTTTGTATTTTCCAAATTAGAAAAAATTAAAATGATCATTCAAAAACACTGGATATTGAACTAGTTAAATCAAAATCCATACATGAAGCATATTGAAATATTATTCATTACTTGTGTTTGCAAAAAAAAGGAAAAATGGGGATTTTATAGGGGCCCTCTCCCTTGGAAACTATATTCACAATATTGTATACATATTATAAAATGGTTCTTATGGTTAAAACATCTTATTAATCAATAATTGTAATTTCCTCACTGAATAAAGGAACACGAGATAACACTTTGTTTTCTTGTGTTCAAACCCCGCATGATTTTCAGCTTGGTACACATAATGAATAATTTTATCTAATTCATGAGACATTCCCATATCCCAGAGTTCCTCAACACTTGGTTGTGGACCTTCAAAAATACTTGATCAATTCTCTCTTTCTTGTATAGAAAGAAACTCACTCCAGTAGATCAAGCCCTCCGAGAAGAAGATGTTTAGGAAGAATTGATTGGTATGTCGGGAGTGAGATGAGAAGACCTTCCAAAATATATTTGAAGAGAAATTACTCTTCTCTCTAATTCAACTAATCTACTATAAATTAATGGTGCAACCCCTAATGACTCGAATCAAATGATACAAGGATGATGAACGAGAATTTCCTTTCTATTTTGCATCGGCTCATTGGTAAAGAAAATTGAAGAAAATCAAGCAGTATCAAAATTAATAGTTGTTTTTTGAAGAAGAAAAAAATTATTCAACTTGTCTATATCTTTATCATCTTTTGGCTGGAAATATTCATAGAGCATAATCTAGAATTGAGAAAAAGAAATTCATTTTTACTAACTTTCTCATAAAGGCTAGTTTGATAATGTTGGGAGTTATTGGTCATTTAGAAACATGTTCTTCAACTGAAAAATAACATCCTGATAAGGATATAGTTTGGGCACTGGAAGTTGTAAAATTGAGTGAAGCATGTTAGAGGGAAAATATTACAATTTCCCTTCGAATTCTACCTCCACCATTTCTCAAGACATAAAATGTTACTTATTTTTCTACAAAAAATATCACAATTAATTTCATAGAAAGCACGAAAATTCATAGCTATGGGTGAAGAATTTATAAAGAGGAAAATTTGATAACAATCTATACAAGACATCAAGGTAAAATTAATTTAAGTATTTAGTTTGATGTGCAACAAAAATTGAGTAAAGTAAAAGAAAAATAAAATCTTGAGAAGGGGCACCCCATTAAATTCGGCTAAAGGCATAACACGAGTTGAAGCACTAAATTCAAAATGTTTGTCAATAATTTAATCATTTCCTAAGGTATGAATTACAAAAAAGGGAGAAATAAAATTAATACAAGAATTGATGTTAGAAAGTAGACAAAGATGATGGGATACAGGTAATAACAACAAGAAGGAAAGGACACAAGCACACCTGACAAAGTATCAATTAAATGTATTGTACACATGGTAGTAAATATATAGGACCAATCCTAAGAAGGCTAAAAGAGGAAAATATATTCTATTTTAAGTTAGAAAGTGTGTATTTCCGCTTAAATTAAAAATCTTTACAAAAAGGGGGAATATTCTCTTACCAAATTGGGGGAAATTGAATTGAAAAAATTCACCAAAATTGTATAAATATGGGGCCTATCCTCATATTATGGGGGTTAGTTTTTCTATTACTGAAAAAGGTCAAAGGATATACTTGTAATATTGTATGTTTCTTTTATGAAATGCATATAGATTTTGGTTTCCCAAACTTTTGTGTCAAGGTGGTTGCAATGTATAACCATTGATAAATGTTTAGAGCATTTTATTTATGTTTCATAGTTAAAAATTCAATATTGGAATGAAATATGTCCGCTTGTGAGCTTTGATTTCTGTATTCTAGGTTTTGTATGTTGAATCTTTGATTGATGAGTTATATTTTTTACTACAATTTTGTGTTTATTGCTTCTCTTTATTGTACACTAGATCATTCCTTAATGGTTGTGTTTTGGTCATTAATTTAATATTGTGTTGTGAGCATTTACTCTGTAATATTGGACATAATTCTAAAATCCTTATTGTAGCCATTTTGTCATAGTGATTTCTATTAGCCTTTGAGTGTATCTTAGGTATAAGAGTAGAAGTATTAAATAATTTATTAGAATACTTGCATGAGCCTTTGTGTTTAGTATTTTAGAGATTGAGTGGGAAATTTGCATTTGTTGAGTATCAATGAATGCAAATATTCCTTTGGAGAAATTGTGACTACTTAATCAAGTTTTTCAAGTACTTTCTAGAATAGCAGCTACTCTAGTAAGTGTTAAATGCTTTGTTATAAGGAATCGACATCCTATAATCCCCATTTGAAGTTAAAACTCCCATAATTGATCCCATCATACTAACTTCTATTTTCTACTATGTTGTTTTGCTTCTAAGTATCACTGAAGGTGCCTTATAGTCTTAATTTTTAATCAAATGAAGAGAAACTAAAATTTATTATCTATAGTAACATGTGTCTAACAAGATAAGCATACACAACATATTTTGTGAAAACTCGTGAGAGTGAATTTTATGTTCATGACCATGTTTATCCTAAATTGATCCATCATTTCAAAGAAATCAAGGGAACCAAGATCCTATCTCCCTATCTACATTCAGGTTACACCTCGGGTCCTCTCACCTTGGTTGAAGGAAGGACCAAAAGTATCGAGAATATTCCATCTCCTTATACGTTCCCATTAATCACCCCAAGGTTCGATCTAAAGGAAAGTGTTAGACACCTCCTTGGCTATAAAATAACTTATAGACCAATCTACCACCATCCAAGCATTCCTCTTTCTTAAGAGAATTGTTTTCACACCACCGTGGTGGTGTACAATTAAGGACCAACATGATCACATCAAATTTATCTTAAATGTTTTATGGCTGATGTATCAAATGTTTGAAATTCTTTTTCGACCGGTATTTTGATTGAGCATTATATTTTTTGGTTGTGTTTAATATTAGATTGAGTTTCCTACAAGTTACAAAGTTTGAAATATAATATCTCCCTCTATATTTAAATCCACCCCTTGGGTCCTCTCGCCTTGATTCAAGTAGAGCCATAAAGTAACATATGAAAAATCAAACCCTCGGTAAAGTTCCGCCCTATCATTCCCATAAGGGATAGTCAAGAGAGATAGATATATCCATCCTTAGATAAAAAATGACACATCAACATGTATATCCTTTCTCATTTCCCCTCTCTCATTTTTTTATTTTTTGGGGTGTTAGATTGGAAACCAACACTCAATTTGTACCAATATGGGGATAGGATTGTCTCATTTAATTTATGAGACATTGTTATGGTTTTGATCTAGATTCTTTAAGTTCTATGAGTTAGAGGTTTTCTTACATGTTCTGTTTTCCCATCAACACCACCAACAATTTATTTGTTTCATTTTTCGGGAACTTCAAGGTTATTTTATCATCCTTATCTTAAATATTTTTTATCAGAAGTTCTCAATCATATTTATACATGGTTATTAGGATGATTTTATTCAAACAAAACCATTAGAAGAAAAAATTATTAGTTCTCAAATTTTAGAGGTTTTACGCAGATTTAATTGTGAGCTCCTAACTAATATTACTTAGGGTTTAGAAGACTATATCAAATAATATACTCATTTATATTGGGTAAAGCTATTCAATCATTTTTCAAGGTTAATCTACAATTTCTAGAGTGAAAAATCTAGTGGTGACTTCAATTTCATTTTTGGGTTAGATCATTGTTTATTATTGTTATCTTTTGTTGGTGATTCATCTTTACAATCTTAGAAGTGTTTAGGTATTCGTTTAGATTAGATTTTGCAGAAGAAATATTCTATGAGTTGGACACTTTGCATTATAGAAGGAGACAAGTTTGGAAACATATTTTCATAGTATTTTTGATCGTATAATTGAAAATTGTATTGTTAGAAACATGGATCCTCTTCCTCCATGATTCCCTTTCAGATTTAATGTCTTTAGACGTATAAATATTTGGTGCATGACAGGGTATCCTAATGAGGTTCCAGATGGAATCAAAATTAGATTGCCTAAATTTCAAGGAAATAATGCCATTACTAGTGAGAAACATATTAGATTGTTTGAAAATATCATGGATGATTATGAATTAGAACATGAAGATGTTAACTTATAAAATTAGATTGATTTTTCCATTGGATTGAATTATTTCTTAGCTTTTGGATCTATTATAGTTTTTTTCTTGTTTGGGGTGGTTCTTTTGTTAGTTTTGTTTTGGATATTTCTTTTATCCAATTTTTTGATATTTGATATTTTGTTGGGATCTTGGGATACTCATTGTATTTTCTGGATTTTTGATCCTTATTGTATCAAGGTAAGGTCCCCGCTAAAACCCTCTTTTACCAAATATAAAAAATATGTTAAATTAAGGTTATTTGTACACACATTAGATAAGGATGCACGAGAATGGTTTAAATTTTTTCCTCATAATTCAATAAATTAGTGGGATGAAATATGGATGTGTTTAGAATTCAATATGGTGATAGGACTGACCCTAGGTTCCTCCTATCTGAATTTGAAAACATTAAGAAAAACCCAAGTGAATGTGTATAAGACTTTAACACTAGATTCAATAAAACCTTGATGAGACTACCAATCAACTTGAGACCAAGTGAAGAATCTTTCTTAATCAAGTATTGTGATGCATTTGATAAGAAGGAAGTCTAATTTTTTAGAGAAAAATATTTTATGAATTTAAGTAAAGAATTTTCTATGGAAATTTAAATTGAGAAAAACATCAAACCAGTTGATAAAAATCCATAAAGAGTACCTAGAAAAAATTGTCAAACTATATGCTATCGGATGGTAGCATACAAATACTATCGCCAATAGCATAAAATTTTTGTTGGCTGGTAGAATTTTTATGCTACCAACCGATAACATACTATATGTTGTCATCCGGTAACATAAAAATATGATACCAATTGACTATATTCAATAATTTTTGTGAATTTCTATTTTGTGGGAATGGCGAATTGACCCCTATAATTAAATTGTACCCAGAAAAATTTGGTGAACTAGTCCTAGCTTGTGCCCTAAATATTTTCCAATTTCAAATTTAAAAAACTGGAATATTCATGAATTATAAATTATTCGTCATTAAAATTTTCCCTAGCAAGAACCTTATTATATGTCCCCATATTCACTTTAGATCTTATTACATCATCTATATTACTGAAAATTTCCTTGTTTTGGCACATATGGTTACTACAAGCACTATCCAAATACCATACTTGCTTATTTCTTTGATCAATTATATTGCAAGTTAGAAGGAAAGTTCCACTCTTTTCCTTCTTCTCTGGTTTATCTTATTTTACATTAGAGAATCTTGCACTATGATTATGATTTCTCAAATCATGTTATTTATTTTTCCATTCACTTGCATAATGTCTAAACTTCTTACAATAATATCACTTTGCACAATTTATTTGTCATACATCTTCGAAGAACCACCGCTTGAAGTGTTTTTGCTCCTTCCTCTTGTCTGTGGCTCTTGATGAATTTGTCTTCCACCTTTTTGTTAGTTACTAAATATTCCTCTTCCTATATTATATGCTCATCTCCCCTACCTCTCTCATTATTTTTTTTGTCTTTAAGGATTGTTCATGCGAGGAGCTTTCTTATTTACTCATCCTTTGTTCATCGGTTTGCAAAGAATCCATCAATCGATCAACTTTAATTTTTTTCAAGTCCTTAGACTCTTCTATTGCAACCAAAACTAGATCAAATATTTTTGTAAGCATCCTTAATACCTTCTCTATGATTATGTATTCTTCAAACACATCTCCATTAGTCCTCATTTGATTTACTATGGTCATTGTTCTTGTGAAATAATCATTTACGGATTCTGTATCTTTCATGAGAAGGGTCTCGAAATATCTCCTTAACATCCATAATCTGACTACCTTCACCTTGTTGCTTCCTTGATGATCATTTTGTAAGGTGTCCCATACTTGCTAAGAGTTCATAGTTGCTACTATTTTTAGGAGCACTTAATCTATGACTACATTCGGATGTAGCTTAAAGCTTTTGCGTCCTTTCTCCTATTTTCCTTCAATGGATTATTTTGTGCTTGTGTCAATGCATTAAATGCATCCTAGTCAGATACCTCTCTATACCCTCCTTAAAATAGTTCCCATAGATATTGAGAAGATAATTTTATGTTCATTTTGATACACCTTATGTCATAGATATTCCCATCAACCGTAGAGCTCATTATGCTTCTCCACCATATGTTGAACTCTTTTCAATATGCAATCTTTAAAACCCAATATGCTTCCCCACCATTTATTGAACTCTTTTCCTAGTGTGTGATGTATACCTGAATACCTTTCTACGTGTACATTGTCTCTTTTAGTTCTTTAAAGGGTGCCAATGGAGGATCTCCTTCAGAAAAGAAAGGTTTCCCATCCATTATTTTCCATATCTCAATTGAGTGTGACCATTCAGAATCCATGATTGATGCTTTAAACTCCATGATGGGTTATTCTGTTGATGACATGGAATTTAAAAATCTTTGGTTTGCTGATACACATGATCTTTGAGTTACCTTCTAGCAGTGTGATTCCAAAAAGGATTTAAATTTGTAGACTTCCTTGATAAGGTATGGAGTGAATGAACTAGACTTCTCTTGGCATGTTTTGTAAGTTTCCATTATTTTTGGAAAATAAAATTTTTCCAATTTGTAAAATTTTGCTAATAATCAATTGAATGTACCATATATGTCTTCATGCGTGTGACCCACTTGAAGGAAACTCATGAACACCGTGTTAAAAACAATTCTAGAATCAAGCAAGATGGATGCAAATGCAAATAGTGAGCGATTTTTTTGTCACTTTCAACATTATCTAGTTGTAAGTACACAATTGGTGGTTATTTTCTAAATGAAATTGAACATCTTCTTACAATATTAGTTGTATGAGCATGCTCATTTTTCTACTTGTATTCCTTGCACTTTTCATATGCATCATTTTGCAACAATGCATCATGTAATGGGTGTTTTGATATCCCACTACTATATAATAAATGACCTTATTGATTTGTAAGTGGTTCTTATAGCTTCTGGATACATAGTGTCAATGATGTTATTGTGAAGTTTTCTCCTCACTCAAGAAAAGGGATACCAAAGTTCCAAAAACCCCTTGTTTTGTGCCCATGTGTCAGTATACCAGTCAGGGTGATGAGGAGATTAATAACATTGCTTATTGATTTTTCTTTTCTAACTATCCTTGGTATTGCAGTTTTCATCTTGTCCATTTTTTCATGCACAATGCTCAAATAAATATTAGGATTTTATTGTGATTGTGCTCTATGTGCATAATAATTTGAACAAAAAATTTGAATGTAATCATTGTGCCATTTCTGGAATTGATCTATTTGTGCCATTATTTTTGGACATGAGGTGGCTACATGTTTGTTCTTAAGCTCTCTACACTCATCAAATTTGGTGAAGACGTTTTTATTCGTGATTGAAACATAGGAGAAATGTTCTTGTCATAGTTTGTTGACATTTGATTGTGAAGTTGGAGGAAGGTCCAATAGTAAAAGGCCCTCGTTACACTTTTTTATGATGTAATAAAAACTATAATAGGAAGGAAACAGTTTCATAATTAATCTAGTACCATATTCTCCCACCGAGCGAGACATTTTTGGTGATATATCAGAATTCCTCTACACCATTTTGGATATCAATACAATAGTTGTGAAATTATTTTGCATTTATTTTTGTTTTCATGTATTTCCATTTACTACCTTTCTCTCACCATTAATAAAAATTATTTGTATCTGTAATAGGTGCTTTGCAGGATTCCATGACATTTGTACAATGCATTCTAACATACATACCTTCCATATAACTTCAATTTATCTATAGTATGTTCAAAAGTTTGACCTTGATCACAACTACTAGCATTTGTGGTGAATGTGTGAAGTACTGAGAGGTTTAGATGACAAGTTCATTCATACCTAGAGTTAAATTCCAATTGTGATTGAAAGCACTTAGATATATATTGAGATACATCCTTCCTTGCAGCAAGGTTTTTATCAACTTTGGTTAGAAAATTGTTCTCTTGTTTTCTTTGGTGTACTAGATGGAGTAGAATTTACCTTTTGGCATTTAAAATGTTATAAATAATTTGTATAAAGTATTCATTACTACTACATATGGAGGATTCATATGAATTTGAGTATACTAGTTGAGAAATGGCTCTTGAAATGCACTCCACATTTTTATTGTCAACTCTTTTGGAATTTATTTTAGCCTTACTTTATAAAGGAACCATCCAGATGGGCCAACTAGTTGGCTAGCCATTGGATGAGAGATCCTTTTGATATGGACAAACCCTTGCAAAATGCCTAATTAATTTATCAACATGCACTCTAAATATATTTCCATCTAATTTTTAAAGTACACAATGTCTCCTTCACATAAATGTGTAATTATTTATTTAGCAAAAAACTTTTGTTATTTTGAATTTTGTTTATCAAATTTGTAGTAACCCCTTGAACTTCAAATTGAAGTCAATGTTTGATGTGGTGTTGTTTCTTGGAGTTTAGAATTTCCATTCACATGAAGTGCGAGTTCTTGTTTCTAGATAAACTACGTTATTGATTGGCACGAAAACTTTGTTGTTGCATTATACACTTGGATAACAATCATTGTATGTAGCTATAATAATTTCCACAAAAATACCAAACTATGTGGGTCCTAACAATACTCCTTAAATCACATGTGGTTCTTGTGTACTAGGGATATAAACCCTTCAAATATGTTAGTTTCTTTTCTCGAGCACACTTATGTTTTAGTGCCATGTAGGTTGTATAAAATTCATCCCTATCTTTAGGAGTTGTGAAACAATGGATATCATTGTTAGAATTCAAACCATCATCCTCATTAAATGTATACTATGAGTCACTACTCATGATGTTTTGAATGCCATCACCCCTAGATGTGAAACTTTTGAAATCAAATGGTCAAATGTTGGTGATTGGACTTCAATGTTTGAGTGAGAATAATTCCACGTTTGAAATCTCGCACTTGGACATGTCGTGATTTCTCATTGTAGTGTGAGAAATGCATGGCCTCATACATCTATGAAGTGTGATTTCTCGCACATAGAAGATCAATCCCTCACATGTCCAAGTGTGATCCATCACACAACTAAGTAAACACATTTTCAAGACAAAGTCCAAGCATTCACACTTGGAATAACAATCACTCGCATATTGAAGGGCCATCACTAACATTTTCACCTTCCATTCTAGTCACAATTTGTCTATCCTAGTGGCCTCTTGAACTTAAATTTAGGGCCATTAATATTGTGTCGAACCAAATCATTCATGCATTTAATTCTCTAATTATATAGCTTTGTTTTTTTGATGGTATAGAGTTCAAGTTTAGTCTTTATTTGATTAACTATGGTGTTATATGCTTTGATTCAATTATGTGTATTAATTGTTTCTAAGGTTTTTATATCTTACGTAATCTTTTAACAATACGAGATTATTTTTAATAATTGTCTATAATATTGAGTAGAAGTAACCCAAACTACGTTTTTTATTAGTAATAATTTTCAATATTAAAGACTTAATTTCAATTAAATATATGTATGTGAAATTTAAGTTTAAAAAAACGTTGAGTTTTAGTTTTCATAAATTAAAGATTATGTTATAAAAATCATACCTTAATTATTTACAATAAAAATTACACTTTTTATAAGGTCAAATGTTACCTAATTAATATTGCACTTCCCTAAACATTAAATGGCCATTAAAATATATAATGCAAAATCATCACTTGAGATTTTTATTTTTGTACTTCATTTAATGTTAATTTGTACAATATTAACTTTTAATCCACACAAGCTCTGTCAACGTCTCGTATTTTAATGCAATAAAAGGAAAATTGTATACTCATTTAAAAGTGACAACACCAAAAAATGAGTACATATTGTTGGTCGTCAAATAGGACTTTTAAGAAGAGCAACAGTCAGGGGACAAGAAGTCCCTCCTCTTTAATGGGAGAGGTTCCCTTATTCAGAAACAAACTTATTTACAAATGTACAGGACATGATTTGTTGGTTAAACTTGGATATCACGAAAGTGTTTTCTATGAAGATCATCAATTACAAAAGGACTGAGGAAATGAGAGTGCGGGACAGAGCAGAAAGGCAACATGCAGAATTATAGATATCAGAGTAATTCTTTATGTATGCGAAGTCACAGTGAATTGAAAACAAGATCATTCGTATAGAACAAATAAGATGTAATTTAAAGACACAAAGTTCTGTAAATAACATCTGCCAGAACACAAAGTTTCTTGACGTAACACAGATTCATTAATCAAGGACACAAAGTTCCTTCTTGGTTATACAAGATCACCAATCGGCAAGACTAACAAACTGGAGACAAATGATCTTCACAAAGAAAATAAATGAAAGCTCAGAGATAACGGAGATCAGATAGACAAAGAAAAGAAAGCCCTTCTGTATTGATTTCTTTATGATCTATTTACACTTTCAGAAAATACGCCAAGTTCTTCCTCCCTTTGGAATGGCGTGGAAAGGCCATTATATAGCTTACAAATCAGTTATTCTTTGTAACCGCTTCTTTAACCGAGAATAGTTAAGGACCGCCAATCGTAACGCCTTAACTTCTTACAAAGAAAACGGAAAAAGAAAGGGAAGAAGAGAAAAGAACAAGGAGAAGAAGACAGGTGGCCAGTCACTGAGAGGGACCCACCGTCTTCGGAAACCGCTGCTTGAATTTTCTTCCACGTATCAGCTATGTCCTTGCCACGAGGGACACACCAGAATTTTCATCTTGAGGATGACAATGAATATCTTTGAAAACTGATGTAACCAGCGTCTTGAGAGCTTCGTCCTTCTGCCAGCTGTCCTTGAAATTTGATCTTCGGATTGATAGCATCAGAGCCGCAACTTAAATTCATATTTTAGCATATTCGGGTCGAGCGGGAAAAACTAAGTATGAATTGCATTAGGTTCGCTTGGGACATGTGAGACGCGAATGCGCGAAACACGCGGTTCGGCCGATTCGGGTGAAACAGGGAGAAGACGCACAAATGCATTTTGGGACATTTGGGACGAAAACGCGCGAAGGACGCGGTTCGGGTGTTTCGGCCGAAATTGGAACAGTTTGCATTTTTTTATTTGGGACAAAGAGCTCTGAGGTACGCGACTCGGGAGTTTCGGCCGATCGGGGAACAGAGAGCAATTTGGAACTCGGGACAGTTGGGACAAAATTGCGCGAAGGACGCGGTTCGGGCGAATCAGAAAATGGAACAGTTTTCCCGATTAACTTTGGGACATTTGGGACATGAAAGCGCGGTTCGGGCGAATCGGCCGAAAATGGAACAAAAGGCCCATTTGAACTTGGGACATTTGAGACAAAAAGTTCCGGAGTACGCGGCTCGGCCGGTTCGGGTGAAAATGGAACAACTCGCACTTTTTGATTTGGGACATTTGGAACAAGAAAGTGCGAAGTACGCGGTTCGGGTGATTCGGCCGAAATTGGAACATCTCGCACAAAAAGTTTTGGGACACTTGGGACAAAAAGTTCCGACGGGCCCGAAAATGGAACAACTTCGGGGATTTCGGCCGATCGGGGAACAGAATGCACTTTCGTACTTGGGACAGGCGGGACAAAAATGTCCGACAGGCCCGAAATACATACAAAATGACCCAAAACACAGATTTTCTCAATTTTCACGGCTTAGGCACTTTAGAGAAAACACTCATAACTCAAAATTTTGAAATTTTACTTTTATCAGAGCAGGGAATTTTGAGTGGACAACAGCTGGCTCCTTCTGGGGATGACTTGGCATAAATTCAAGGAATGAGGCAAGGCAAGAACCTAGACAAACTCGGGGAAAGCAGACCAGTGCCTTATCCATTGGGCCACGGAGTCAAAAGAACACCAATACAGAGGGCAACACACCAAAACAACAAAAGGAAAACACACCAAAAGCAGAGAAGCAAAAACACTGTACAGAATATACAAGGGACTCCCTAATCACCTAGGACTTGAACAACTTGAGATACTGCCCACTATAAGGAAGTGGGAGAGAAGAACCATCCATGTAATCAAGATAAAAGGAATTCTCACCAGCAAAGTGTCTGATCTTGAAAGGTCCGAGCCACAGGGAATCAAATTTTCCATGGCTGCCACGAGGTTCATGTCTTTTGTCCCATAACAGTACGATGTCTCCAACTTGGAAATCTCTGAACCTAGCTTTCTTGTCAAACAGGACCTTTACCTTCTGCTGGTGAACAGATATCCTATCAGCAACCACCAATCTGTCTTCATTCAGCTTGTGCAGGTACATAATTCTCTTGTCCAGGGCATCTCTAAAACTAGTATCCTCGATGGCCTTCATTAGATGCAAGGCCGGCAGTTCCACTGTCACTGGCAATTGAGCTTCTACTCCATATACTACTTGAAAAGGAGACATTCCAATAGCTCTCTTTGGTGTAATCCTGTCTACCCAAAGAGCATCATAGAGCTTCTTGTGCCAGTTTCGCTGAGACTCATTGACTAACTTCCTTATGATAGTCACCAGATTTTTGTTAGTAGATTCTGCCTGCCCATTGCCCTGAGGGTAGTAATCTGAAGAGTGAGCCAAAGAAATACCATACCCATAGCAGAAGTCCATTATCTCAGCTGAAGAGAAATTCGAGGCATTATCTGTTACAATCTTGTTAGGCACACCATACCTTACCAAGATGTTCTCTTTGATGAAGCTGCATACCACTTCAGAAGTAGTGCTCTTGACCGGAATAGCTTCCACCCATTTGGTGAAGTAGTCAGTGGCAGTAAGTACATGAGTGTGACCAGCACTAGAAGTAGGATTGAGTGTACCAATGAAGTCCAAACCCCACTGTTGAAATGGCTCCTCAATCACAACTGGCTTGAGAGGCAAAGAAGCCAATTTAGGTCTTCCCACAAAGGTCTGGCAGGCCTCACATTTATCCACCCACTTGGATGCATCTCTGAACAAAGAAGGCCAGTAGTATCCTCCCCGGAGTATCTTATGTGCTGTGACCGTTGATGAATAGTGCCCTCCACATGCTTGATCATGAAAAGCTGAGAGCAATTTTCTCTGTTGTTCCTTGTCCACACACTTCAAAAATCTCCCATCTAAGCCACGCTTGAACAAAGCATTTTCCCATAATACATATTGTACTGATCTCAATTTAACAGTCCTCTTTTCTTTGGCAGTTAAATGAGAGGGGCATTCCCCATAGGTGAGAAAATGGGCGATGTCAGCATACCATTCATCAACTGAACTCAGGAACAGAACAGTAGGAAGGTCAACTTTCTTTTCCAGCAACTCATGTTTAGCTCCTTCAGCAATGAGCTCACAAAGACCTTTTCCACGAACCAGCTTGGTCGGCTTAATGTCAATGTCATACTCTTGGACCTTAGCAACCCAATTCCCTCTCTTGGATCCAAATTCTTGTTGTGTGAGAATTGACTTAACAGTGGTATCTGGAACCAACACCATGGAGTGAGAGTTGAGGATGTAAAACGAAATCGCTGTGCCTTTGACCACTGCAAAAGCATGCTTCTCCATCATGGTGTATTTTAACTCATGATCCTTCAGAATATAGCTCATGAACGCAATTGGTATCTCATGCTCATCAGAGTCTTCTTGAGTTAACACAGCAGCCAAGGTATTATCTGTAGCATAGCAATAGATGATGAAATCTTTGCTGAAATCAGGACAGGCTAAAACAGGAGTTTTAGCGATAGCTCTCTTAATACCTTCAAAGGATTCATTTCCCTCAGAGGACCAACCGAATGTTTGCTTCCCTTTCATCATCTGAGAAATATTCAAAGTTAACTCTGCAAAATCAGGGATGAATCTTCTCAAGAAATTTATCTTACCAAAGAAGGAGTGCACGCCCTTCTTGCTGGTTGGGAGAGGAATTTGCTGGATAGCTTGTACTCGTTCAGGGTCAATCTTAATACCATCCTTGGAGACAATGTGCCCTAGTAGTTTTCCCTCAGTGACACAAAAGACAGATTTTTTAGGGTTCAGAGAGATTCCATGCTCTCTGCATCTCAACAGAACTGCTTCTAGGTGATCAAAATGATCCGCTCTTGTCTTTGAAAACACTGTCAGGTCATCAAGATATATGACAATACATTTCCCTTTCAAACTCCCAAAGGCCAGATCCATAGCTCTCTGGAAAGTTGCACCAGCATTAATAAGCCCAAAAGGCATTCTCTTGTAGGCAAAGGTACCCCAAGGAGTAGTGAAAGCCGTTTTATGTTGATCATCATTGAAAACCTGCCAGTTATTGGTATTGTCAGGTACACTAGGCCGATGGACCATTTCAATAGTGAACTTATCCTGAGAGAAATCAGGATGAGGAATTAGTAGAGATCCTGAGACAGCTAGTGAGTCAGCCCTGCTGTTCATCTCCCTAGGCACTGCTTCAATGGAGAAAGCATCCAGGAATTCAATAGAATCCCAGACTTGATTCCGGTAATGCTTCAGCCTTCCATTTTTTACTTGATAAAGGCTCCTGACTTGCTTTACAATTAATTCTGCATCACCACGAGCCAGAAGATTCTTCACACCTTGTTCTTTGGCCACTTGCAGTCCAAGAATGAGAGCCTCATACTCTGCTGTGTTATTAGTGTTTTTGAACTGCAACTTAAACGAAAAAGGATGAAGGACACCTTCCGGTGACACCAGCAGAACACCAGCTCCAGAACCAGCCGAGGAACAACTTCCATCAAATTCTAAAATCCAAACCCCGTTAGGATCTCTAGGAGACACTTTGGGGGGTGGGATTTCGTCAGGGGACATAGTCATGTAGTTGCCATGACCCATATCCTCATAGAGTATTTGTGCTCTAGGATCATCTGTTTTCTGCACAATATACTCAGACTGCTTCTCGGGCAACAACTTCTTCATTTGTCCATTGACAGGCACGAGTGCATGCGACCAGTCCATTTGGATTTCTCCACCCACATCTTTGCAGAAGTTCCTACTTAGCAACATCCCGTATGAAGGAGGGATATCTGCTACTAAGATAGTAGCCAACACTTTCTTTTCAGGCAAGGCAGCAAAAGCCACTTGTGCATCTTTAATCCTCCCGACCAGGGGCACTTCTTTACTTTCCATGGAGTAACAGGATCCATAAGTGCGAGTGAGGGTCAGGCCTAAAGCATGAGCTACTTTAGCAGGCATTACGTTATCTGAAGCTCCTGAGTCTATGACACAATTACTGAGCCTATGGCCAGCTATAAGAAGTGTTACATAAAAAGGTTTAATTTTGTCACCAGGAGAGGTGACAGCAGCTACCAGGCTAGGCTGTGGTGCAGAAGGAGGAGTAGGTAGAAGGCCTTTAGAAGTGGTCTTAGAGTTGGAATTAACAAAGTGGATCATTTTGGCAAAGGCTTTGGGATGGGTTTGATAGTACTCAGCTTCTGAGATTTGGACCTTGGTCTTTTTCAGGTGATCAACAATATCAAAGGATCCAGAAGTGGACGGGCCATCATCATTTGGAATTCTAGGCTTATCAACTTTAGGAGAAAAAGAAGAAGCAACTTTGGTAACTGGATTGATAGGACTCACCTTCTGTGTAGACGAAGTAGGGATAGGAGATCCTCTTCTTGCAATTACAGGGATAGTTGCCGACTGCTCCTTGGATTTCTTAGGTGGCTGGGTCACCTTCTCCTCTCGCTTTGTCTCTGTTCTCGAGTCATGACAGCAAAATATTTGTTGTTCATGTCTCGCTACCACTTCATCATAATCATCAATGCCCTCGGTGGTAAAGAAATTCACTCGAGATCCCTCAAGTTCCTCCTCCGCCTCATCATCAAATTCTCTCGCAAACTCTTCGCAAGCTTCGTTATCTTCATCATCATCTGGTTCTTCCACCTCGCAGGTCGCATTGACAGGGACTCTAACAGGAGGTCCTTCAAGTGCTAATCTTGTTTGAGAAGTAGGCAAACGATTCCTGGGCTGGAAATTTCTCCTCGGAACGTCTGCATAAGGAGCGTGCTGAGCCAGTTGTTTCTTTATAGCAAGAAGATCATTCGCAAGCTTCTGAACTAATGGGTCAGTGTTAGGTCCAGGGGTGGAAGAGGAAGAAGCAGCAGACTTAGATTTGGAAGTGTCTCTTCTCAACTTCCCTGACATGATCAAGTCATCCTCGACACTAACAGCCAGTTCTTGGTCCAGAGCTAACGTTCCGAGATTAGCCCTTCTTAGTGCATAACTAACTTTAGGTGATTGGGCATTCAGAAAGAAACATTTTTGAATCCGATCAACAGGTCGAGTGTTTGTTGGAATTTTATTTATCAACCTGTTGAATCGAGCCACAAACTCTCTCATGGGTTCTTGCGAATCTTTCTTTATCTGAGAAATTTGGGCAAGCAAAGCATGCACATCTTCTGCCGGCTTGAAACGATTCTCGAACTGGGTTCTCATGGTGTTCCAGTCGGTGATAGCGTTAGCCGGAAGGTGGTAGAACCAATCAGCAGCATTGTCTTGTAACGTCTCAATGAACAGCCTCACGGAGACGTCTTCATGTTCGACTCCCAGAACTCCACAGGCAACAATAAAAGCTGCGATGTGTTCATCAGGATGCACTTTTCCGTCGCCTTTGAACTTGGGGAAGTTCTTCCGGTTACCTCTAGGTAACTCATGCAAAGGCTGAGTAAGGGCCAGGGGCCCGACACGATGACCCCATGGTAATGGTGCCGCCATTCTTGGAAAAATGGCTTGGAGAGGAACTTTAACACCAGCGAGGATCAAAGCTCGTAGATTGGGACTAGCAGGCTTTGAAGGAATACCACCCGCAGGACTTCTTTCTTGAACAGGTGGAGTGCTCGTCGAACGAGTTCTTCTATTTCTTGTGGAAGGAAGAGGAAAACCCTGCTGCTCCAAAAGCTGAAACTGAGAGTCTTCAATACCAAGGGTCCTTCTCCCTCGAGTAAAACGCGGAGTCGCCAGATCAAAAGATGATCGAAAATTACAGAACTGGAATGTGATTTTCCCCAGCGGAGTCGCCAAAAACTGTTGGTCGTCAAATAGGACTTTTAAGAAGAGCAACAGTCAGGGGACAAGAAGTCCCTCCTCTTTAATGGGAGAGGTTCCCTTATTCAGAAACAAACTTATTTACAAATGTACAGGACATGATTTGTTGGTTAAACTTGGATATCACGAAAGTGTTTTCTATGAAGATCATCAATTACAAAAGGATCGAGGAAATGAGAGTGCGGGGGATGAGCAGTAAAGGCAACATGCGAATTATAGATATCAGAGTAATTCTTTATGTATGCGAAGTCACAGTGAATTGAAAACAAGATCATTCGTATAGAACAAATAAGATGTAATTTAAAGACACAAAGTTCTGTAAATAACATCTGCCAGAACACAAAGTTTCTTGACGTAACACAGATTCATTAATCAAGGACACAAAGTTCCTTCTTGGTTATACAAGATCACCAATCGGCAAGACTAACAAACTGGAGACAAATGATCTTCACAAAGAAAATAAATGAAAGCTCAGAGATAACGGAGATCAGATAGACAAAGAAAAGAAAGCCCTTCTGTATTGATTTCTTTATGATCTATTTACACTTTCAGAAAATACGCCAAGTTCTTCCTCCCTTTGGAATGGCGTGGAAAGGCCATTATATAGCTTACAAATCAGTTATTCTTTGTAACCGCTTCTTTAACCGAGAATAGTTAAGGACCGCCAATCGTAACGCCTTAACTTCTTACAAAGAAAACGGAAAAAGAAAGGGAAGAAGAGAAAAGAACAAGGAGAAGAAGACAGGTGGCCAGTCACTGAGAGGGACCCACCATCTTCGGAAACCGCTGCTTGAATTTTCTTCCACGTATCAGCTATGTCCTTGCCACGAGGGACACACCAGAATTTTCATCTTGAGGATGACAATGAATATCTTTGAAAACTGATGTAACCAGCGTCTTGAGAGCTTCGTCTTCTGCCATCTGTCCTTGAAATTTGATCTTCAGATTGATAGCATCAGAGCCGCAACTTAAATTCATATTTTAGCATATTCGGGTCGAGCAGGAAAAACTAAGTATGAATTGCATTAGGTTCGCTTGGGACATGTGAGACGCGAATGCGCGAAACACGCGGTTCGGCCGATTCGGGTGAAACAGGGAGAAGACGCACAAATGCATTTTGGGACATTTGGGACGAAAACGCGCGAAGGACGCGGTTCGGGTGTTTCGGCCGAAATTGGAACAGTTTGCATTTTTTTTTGATTTGGGACAAAGAGCTCTGAGGTACGCGACTCGGGAGTTTCGGCCGATCGGGGAACAGAGAGCAATTTGGAACTCGGGACAGTTGGGACAAAATTGCGCGAAGGACGCGGTTCGGGTGAATCGGCCGAAAATGGAACAGTTTGCCCGATTAACTTTGGGACATTTGGGACATGAAAGCGCGGTTCGGGCGAATCGGCCGAAAATGGAACAAAAGGCCCGTTTGAACTTGGGACATTTGAGACAAAAGTTCCTGAGTCTGCGGCTCGGCAGTTCGGGTGAAAATGGAACAACTCGCACTTTTTGATTTGGGACATTTGGAACAAGAAAGTGCGAAGTACGGTTTGGGTGATTCGGCCGAAATTGGAACATCTCGCACAAAAAGTTTTGGGACACTTGGGACAAAAAGTTCCGACGGGCCCGAAAATGGAACAACTTGTGGATTTCGCCGATCGGGAACATAATGCACTTTCGTACTTGGGATAAAGGGACAAAAATGTCCGACATGGCCCGAAATACATACAAAATGACCCAAAACACATATTTTCTCAATTTTCACAACTTAGGCACTTTAGAGAAAACACTCATAACTCAAAATTTTGAAATTTTACTTTTATCGAGTAGGGAATTTTGAGTGGACAACACATATACAAAGAGAGGGCGTAAGAACACAGTTATAGAAAATTAAAAGAGGTAAAGCATTATTATTTTGTTTTGAAGAATTTCATTTTATACACCCATTTCAAAGTGATTGTAAAACTGCATTTGTTAGTAGGTAATTAACCAATTTTCAATATCTCTACATGTTTTGATTATGTGAATTTACAGAGAACGTGACCCCTTGTATATTTATTATTAGAAAAAGAAAAATAAATTTAAGTTTAGATAAAATATGAAGTACGCAAATTGTTTCATTTTGAATATTTATAGTAACTTATACATTTGTAAGACATGGAAAAATCACCATTTTCTATTTTTTCACGTTTTGAATCCCAAGTTTTTAAATAAAATCCAAGAAAATATGAAGACAATATAGTTTTTTCAACACAACTAAGAAAATGTCATGTAAAGGACTTCGTGTGTAAAACTTAGATGGAAATAGTGTCTCAAATTTGAAAGAGAACATAAAAGGCACACAGAAATTGGGTCCTTGCATTCCACATTCACAAATCGACCTAAATTCTCCATATATTATTGTTGATTGAAAATTAGAAATTTTTTCAATAACCCATGCTTATAACATAGATAGAAATAATGAGGAGTGATGAACAAATAAATAGAAGAGTTGTGGTCAAAATCTGTTGTGAAAATAGTTACTTCAAAATATGAAGAGGTTTATGAAGATTTAAATCGTATGAAACTCAACAAAAAACATTGGGATAATATAGAAGATGATATCAATCAAGTTTATGGAAAAACATTCACCGGGATCTAATGAAAATACAAGATGAGCAGGTTGAAGAAAACCATCAAAAATGAGAAACAATTGGAAAACACAACATTGGAAACACATTCAACATGGAGTTTCTATGAAGATATGGATCACATTACATAGAAAACACACAAGGTTATTGGTTTTAATGGAAAATATATGGTTAATATAACCACTTCTACTTTTGAAAAAGACATGAGAGGGAAATCAAAAATCCCTTCTATCAACATTGAAAATTTGGAAGGAGAAAACTAGAAACCCCTTTGAATAAAAATAGAATTCAGAGAAAAGGTGTAAAGAGAAAAAGAAACTCTTATGGAGATTTGAAAGAGGCAATAGAAAATAGCATGCATCTATTAGTCTAGAAAATGAAATAAATTGATCAGGGAAGACTTCAAATTGAGCATGAAAGAATGGAACAATAGAGAAAGCTAATGGAGAAAATATTGGATGTACAACTTCAAGTTGCAAGCATTTTTACCCAAGTAAATTACAATTTTTTAACCATAATAATATAATATTGCATCATTAATTCATTTATAAAAGATGGTATACATTGTGTAAGAAAAAGATCATGCATTGGAGTTAGCTAATACTTTTCTATTTTGCATTCTTCTTTTTTATTTTAGAACAATTCCAATGATCAACATTATGGGCACCACCAAGATCATTAACACACACATCCCAAGATATTGTTTGTGTAACAAAACAATTTAAAAATTATGTCAATAAAAAGTATTTTTTTGTTGAGGATAATATGATCATTCAATATGTGAGACATAAATTAAAGCACATATCATTGGTAGTATAGTTAAAGTATGGAATACTTATATACTCTCTATGTAATTTATGGATGATAATATTACAAATAAGCATGGTGTTGTTTTCCCGATAATGTTGATAATATTGATAATATTTTTGTGCGGCATATATGGTTAATATGTGTGTGTGTCATTAAACCAAATGATGTAAATTTTGTGCAATATTTGAAATATGATAGTTCAATATGTGAGGCATCAATTGAACCACATATTATTGGTAGTATAGTCAAAGTATGGCATACTTATATACTCACTATGTAATTTATAGATGATAATATTGGCAATGACCATGGTGTTTTTTTATGATAATGTTTATAATATTGATAATATTTTTGTATGGCATACATGGTTAATATTGTAGTTCCTTAACATTAATTGGGAATAAAAATGAAGAATTTAAAGTTCTATTGGTAGTCTAAATATGTGAGCCTATTGATAGTCATTAAGTTTCCATTAAATATAAATCAACTTAATGGAATATTTGTGTCTTTTTAATTCATGTGCCGAAGAAAGTTGCGTAATTGGAAGTGTCACTTCCATGTAACTATAGATTGTAATTTATAAGTATATTTCTTGGACACTTAAATTTGTGAAGCTTTTGATGAGAACATTGGCGTAAGGGAAAAGCGCATAAATGTAATAATCTATTAGAAAACTGATCATGATTTGATTTTCAAAATTCTGAGCAAGGATTTTTTTCGTGAAAGCATCAAAATTGGTATGTGTTGTTACCTTTATTCCTTCAAATTTTTGAAATTATGTAAATATAGGTTTTTCCATATCTTTTAATGAAATCCTATTTTGTCTTCTTCCAAAGTAGTCAAATCTTCACATTCTATAATGCTATTTTACAAAAACTTCTAAAGTGATAGGGTTTGACATCATTTTTTCATTTTATCTGGTGACCCCTAAATGATTTTTGAAATATGATTTGCAAAATATGATTTTTGAAATATGATTATTGGTAGCGAATAAAATGGGTGTTCTTTGAAAACTCTTAGGAAATTAGATTTTATTTAGTTAGGGTTGTTATTCATTTAGGGATTTTGGACTGCTATTGGTCGGTTTCTAAATCATTTCATTTTAAATTAAAGTAATAAAACAATGGTAGTATCTTCTAGTAGATGAAATAGTAATAGTAACACAAATAATTATTTTCTTGTTTAAAGTAATTGTTTTCTCACATAAAGAAATTATGGGAAATACAATGTTATAAAAACATATCATGTGATTGCTAAAGAGAAAATAAAAAGAGTTTTGTCTATGTAGGTTCCTCCTTGAAAAATAGTGAATTGGGGAACTATAAAACCTATAATTTGAGAAGTCAGGATAAACAAGATTTTGATTAATGTTTCACTTACTAGATAGTTTTGAAAGAAATATGTAGCAATTACTGATTAAAATTAATGGCTCTAGTTGTTTTAGTTAAGTAAACTAATGATATATCGATACTAAAAATTATAAGATGTCAGTGATTTTCTATCTTAATCGATAATAAGCATATGAAAATAGGAGATTTTATATCTTGGGAAATTGTGGTATTTAATGATAAGAGAGATTATACATAGGGTTCGGAGTCTATATGTTCATACTAAAAATACAAAGAGTGTGCTCATTATGTAACATTCAAATTTTAAGACTTTAGAAATAAGGGATTTTTTTACACAATGTTCTCTATTCTAAATAAAACATAATTTAGAACACACATTCCATGCCAATCAATCTTATAAGAGATAACCATATGCAACTATAAATGACTTGGTGAATTACCGATCTCTCATTACATGACTAGTCCCTAACCGATCTCTCATGTTTGTCTTTTAGTATTGAATACTTGTATGTATACTACGTATACTTGGTTTCCTTACCCTAACTGGGCAGTCTTGAGTGACTTGTTAAAAGAACCTATCTGAATATTTATTACCAATATTCATCTGAAATCACATTCTTAAACTAGGTGACATAGGACAATACAACCAACATTTTACGATACTTTGGCTAAAGAATTCTAGTACTATTCATGTTACTATTCCTAGATGGCATATTCATCAAATCAGAATACGTCCTTCACCTCACTCTTCTATTATCTAGAATGGTCTTCACTAACTTCTGTCAATCCACTTGCCCAAGGTTTGACCCTAACCTAGGTTAGCGACATAATTTTTTATAGGGAGATGCTCACAATGACTTAGGGTATATGGGCATACTCGACCAACCTAAGTTGATAGAATGTGCCTAAGTACCATGAGTCATAGAAAGATACTTCCTATTCCAATTCATATTGTTATCTTTACCTAGAGAGAAACTAAGTTCAAGTCTAGATGTGTGTAGATCTAGATGAACTAATGTGGAAGGGTGTTGTAACATGTCAACTACAACATTGTATCCTCATGAATACCTTAGTCTTCATGAAGGTACAGTTAGCATGTGCCAACATCCGACAGAACTACTTCATCATGATGTACATACCCCTAGGAGGTCATTAACATATAATTAATTTTGGATTAAGATTCGAATTACAGCAACCTTTCCAAACCCTAAATCCAACACCCCTTAAGTTCTTCATCCATATTTGATTTAATTAATATTAAATAACTTCATTAACTCATGATTTCTTTTATGTTTGCTAACTTTGACTTTCCTGATAGTTTTCAAAAAATAGAACAACATACATCATAAGGTTAAATTAATGTAACTCAACTGTTCAAATAAGGTGTAGCAACCACACAAGTTTAACTAGAGAAGACTTCATAGAAAATGAAGTCTGAATGATTAACGATCATAAACATCATTCTTTTACTTTACATTCTTTTGAGAGAGGAAGATTATTCCTCTCTACATGGTTAAGTGTTAGGGTTTATCATACCATTTATATCTTTCACACTTTCTATAGTTTAATTGTATATTTAGTATACATCCCATTATCATAATATATTATTTAGATAAAGAACGTCATCTTATGTAACTTAATAAGTTGATTTAAAGTAAGAGAGAGATTGAACTATTTATCTTCATCCAACTTATCAAATGACAAATGAAATAAGAATACAAACAAATATGTAAAATATCAACAAGATAGTATTACAACTTCCATCATGAAATGTAAAAGAGAAGCTACACAAAAATTCAAACTAAACCTCTAACCTTTTCAATTCATCGTGATTAGATACACAATTTACAAGACTATGCATCTCAGACAAATTGCATGTCAATCAAGTACTAAGATCATTAAAGAATACAACTTTTCCTTTTCAATACATCTCAGGAATGAATCGGAGTTATCTATAAAAGAACCATAATTTAAATCAGCCAATACATTATAAAAGTTATTACCTTCTTTAATCACTTATGAAGTCCATCTGCAAAAATTGCTAGCATGGAAAAGTTCATTGAAATGAGCATGATAAGCACTAAGCATTAAAACAAAGTGCATTCCACTAATTGTTCCATTAAAATGAATCTTCTATAATGAAACAAAAAATGTAATCATTCAAATAAAACATAAGTAACAACCATAAAATAAGCACTATTAACAATCTAAATTCACTTTTAAGAAATTATCATAATATAATCAGCAAACTACTGCCTTATATAAGATAAGTATTGTCCCAAACAATTACTTATTTATATCAAATAATAGCTCCGAACATTAAATTATTTCATAATTATTTCTGAATTTGAAATAGAAATTTAACTTCAATATATAAACAAAAAGAGTTACTTTAATCAAAGACCTTCTTGTTATCTTTACCAAGTTTCCAGAAAACATGTGAAGACAAGTTCATTTCAGCATCATTATGTTTTTAAGATGAGTCAACCAACAACTTAAATAAATAAGAGATTCACAATTCAGATGTGACAACCTAATTCTTAGTCAAATAAATATAACCTAGGTTCTTAGATTAGGCCTCTTATTAACAATAGAAAAGTATTTCCCAAGAACAATGTTTCATTTCAATTAACTGAAACAATTATTATTTCCTTAAATATAATTTAAGTAGAGAAGTAATTAGTAACAACTACTAATCAATTACTTAATAAAAGTAATACAAATGATTCAATTAAACCTATGACAGGTTTTATATAAAGAAAGGAGAACGAGCTGAAGAGTAAATAGTTTACAATTTCCTTTATCATTCGGTTAAACCAAATTCTCATATGCATCTTTAGAAAAGAAGAGTCAACATCCTACCCATAAAAATAGTTATTAACTTACTTGCAACCTTAATGAATCTTTCTATATCATTGAAGATTTTAGTCATTGATTCAAAACCATTTGTTCCATCAAAATAAAGTAAGACTATAAAAATATCACCCCTTAATCATGACCAAACAGAGAAGGAAGAAATCATCCGTTGAGTGCACAAAGAAGATTCCATCTGAAAAAATTTCATAATGATGCATGACTCATCCATTGAAAAATAGTCAGTCAAGAAATGGTTAAGTTTTCCTTTCTATAGGACAAAGCTCAGTTAAACACTGTCGTGAATCAACAAGACATTCAATTCCACACAAATAAATAGAGATCAATAAAGCTTATAAACCGGAATGGTTTGGTTGGTTCCATATACAAAAGTAATAGTCCAAAAGTTGATTATACATTCAACAATTCCCATGAACGTACCACAATCAGCTCATAACATGTTAGTTAACAAACTACAAGGAAGTTTCCAACTCGCGAGTAAGTTTTCATCACCTCACCCAAGCCCAAAAAGTACAGAAAATTGAACTTAAGAAATTCAAATAGACATAAGAAGATAAACACCATAATTACTTGGAGAAGGCCGACTACCAGAGTATTTCAAACTTCTAACATGAACTTCAACCAAAAAAACCATCTCATCTTCCAGATTTCAATAAACCAATAATTGGCTTACGAGTTTTGGAGAAGAGAATTCCAAGAATGACAACCAAAGTATAAGACAACTTTCATTCTTATGTCCTCACAAGACCAACTATAAAAGTAATTCCAAATAACAAAAATTACCAAACTCCCATCGAATTATGATTTGAAGCGGTGGATATTTAAACAAGTATAAAATAAGAACAAGATATTTCTTGAAATATCTTATACAAGTTAAGTACTGAGAACACAACAATTCCATAAACCTCAAACACCCATTAACCCTTTTGCTCATGAGTTCAATTTCTTCTTGAAGGGCATAGAATACAAATATAGTCCCGAGAAAAAAATTATTAAAACTTCACAAAAAATATACACTTGTATTCATTTTTACTCCTATCACAAAAGGAAGAACCCCATGTGCACCGGCCTATAACCAAAGAGAATCGAGCACTCACCCGAGGCACGCCGGTGCTTGAGTCTCTCTTTTATGTGAGTTTAGTGGGAAGCATTATCTATTATTAGCGTAAGATTATTTTGGAAATAAGTTGAGACATACAAGAACCAAAGGGCTCAGAATGGCCTCCAAATCCTTGCAGTCACTTTAGACCGAGTGCTTTAATAGATTCCAGAACATATACTATAATAGAAAGAAAGATACAACCATTCATTCGTAGCATGAAAGGAAAGAGAATTCATATGAATGAAATATACATTAAACCCATTGATATTCATATATATTTATAATAGGTAACCTCAATATATTCATTGGTTCATTATAGAGTGTCACAGAGAGCAGACCATAGTCATGCGCATCACTAGACGTATGTAGCTAAGCTAACAGAAAATAAAAATAACAACTCCATGCTTAGTACATCCTTTCCTGAACCAGAATATCCACTTTGCAGTAGTTCTACAGAGCTTCTCTTACTCTCTAACCCATTATTCCCTACGTATATCCAGATGATATATCCTTCTTTCGTGTGTGTATATCTCTTTTCCCGTGGCAAGCACTTGTATTTATCACTTTCCTAGACTTCCAACTCGCCCTCATATCCATCACCAAGTGTCGAATGTGGTCCTCCATGTGAGCATGTTCCTTCAGGCCTAAGCTCTCCATTCCATCTCATGACGATCTTCTAGAATATTCAATCTGGGGCATGCTCTTTCCTGGGCCAATCTGTTACGAGGATGACATCTTATCCACATGTAACCGATCATGCTTTTCATGTGTTTTACCTTGGGCACTCAAATTAGCTAAGTCCCGAACCTCTTTTCACGTGTCACATGCACTTTTTTTCCTTAAGCCTTTCTCTTGCACACTTTTGCCTTGCACGCCATTCTATAATTGGGATCCCACACACCTAAGCGCCTTCATACTTGGTCAATATTCCAGGGGCCCAACATCACCCCACACTATGCCTATTCTCCATCCTCGGAAACATTTTACTTGACCAAGATGCAAGTTGTTTTATGGAACCAAGATGTAGACTTATACTTTACAAAATGAATAAGGAATGAAAGAATAGGGGAAAGAATGAAGAATGGGGGAGCATCAATTCAATAGGCTGGGAAAGTCCTTTTGTAGATCTACCTCCAACTTGTTCCACACTTTGACCTCACCCTTCACCTTCTGGCATAGGTCGCCCACCAGGGTGCTCACTTCATCAAAGCTTAGGCCAATTCCCTGGGCACCCAAAGTGTCCACAATCTGCTCCATTTCCTTACCTAGGTCTATGAGTTTATCCATTCTTCTAGTAATTTGGGGGTATAGTTCCTTCAGCTGGGCCTTAATTGAGCTCCTTAAAGCCTCAATTGCCTCTGATTTCTTCTCTACCTCGGCCAGAACCTTGTCCCTCTCTGCCTGTTCCCTTTGTTCTTTTCTTGGAACTCTTTTAGCTCTACTTCAAGCATGGTGACCAAGGAGCTCGCCACCTTATCTCTATCCGTGCATGTGTCATATGTGGCTTCTATAGACTAGGCAGTGACCTTAATCTCCATGAGTACTTGGCTATACTCAAAAACAAGTGCTACTACCTTCAACCGGTCTTCCTCTTTCAAGCACGTGGCCACTTCTTCTGCAGATTCTAGCGCCAAGGGTCACCTCTCCATAGTGAGGATGCGCATTAGGTCTTCTAAGCATTCCAAAGTTGATGCGTACCTCTGAGGGATTGGTGTTAGGTCTGGGTGCTTTAATATGATGGCACTCTTGATCGAATCCACCTTCTTGTAGACCTCCTACACCTTTACTTTTTCTTCCTTTAACTCGTGCCTTAACTACACGCTGATTAATTCCTCCTATTTTAAAATCTTGGCCTTCTCCACTAGTTCTTCCTCCTTCTTCCCAAACTTCACCTCTAATTATTTGATTGTATCATTTCATGCAAACATCCTAGCCTTGGTATCGACCGCGACTTTATTTGAGCATTGCATACTTGCTTGTCTGAAAGCTCCTGAGCATTTACTAAGGGGTTGTCTCCCTTAGACTCTGGCAATGAGATGAGCGTTTTTGGTAGACTTCAAAGTCTGGCTTGTCAATGTGTGACTCAAATGCCCAAGAGAGCATCTTCTTGGTCTTGGGGTATGCACCATCCTTTTCAAAAGACCCCATGGCTAGGATCCTTTCCGTGGGTATGGTGCTTTGGAACCGTGCGTGTAACACCTTCTTTGTGTCATCCACATAGCCCATTATCTATCTTTGTTTTGTATCCAGAGTTCTCCTACTCGAGCACGCACCTTTGGGGAAGCTAACTGTCAGAGCGGGGCCTCCTAGGCTGTCATGTTCCTTTTCAATGCTCTCCTCCTTCCCTTCCTTAAGCACTATGTCCATGCTGCGCTCTAACTCTTGGTCTACAAGGGATTTGAGCATATTTTTCACTTCTCACTCTGCTACCTCAGTAATCTGCTCTTTTGTAAAACTTATGGCTCCCTGCTCCTTGGCATCCTTCTCATCTACCTTCATGTCTTCAGTGCCTTCCTCATCTTGTGCACCCTTACACCGTGTAAATACAAACTCTTGCTTCTCCTCTCCACTTTCTTCCTCCGAGTCGTAGACACTAAACACATGTGGCTCTTTTTCCTTCTCAGGCTCTTCTTCCTCATCGCCACCTCCTTCACTCTCATCTTCTCCTTCTCCCAAGTACTTCTCCAAGCTGTTGGTTGCCTCCGAGTTAGCTTCTTCATCCACCCTCTACTTCTTCCTGAGAGGTGGCTTCTGATTAGGAGATTCAGCCTTCTCTTCTTCCTTTGGTGATTCTTCCATGGTGGTGGGTTGCTTGGGTGCCTCTACTTCTGGCATCTTCTCCTTTACTAGAGACTTCTTTCTCCATATGTAGGTGCTTGGCTTGGTGCTTGTAGATGGCATGCTCACTATCTGAGTAGTTGGCACACTTGGTGCTCCTTCCTCTCCTCTACCTCTCTTCTTAGATGTTGGATTCTTCTTTCCCAAGGGGTCTTCAGGTATGGAGATTTCATCCTCTAAATACGTGCCCTTTTCAAACTTTGGCCTTATGCACATGTACATGTGCACCACGGATCCTCCAACGATGGGAAGCATCATCGGCCTAGTCATTTGGATCTCATGTGACATGTACTTCTCTATGTACGTGCGCTTACCATCGGGTAATTCAGCTTCTTCCTCATCTCCTTGTGTTCCCGGTCCAACCTTCCTAGTTCTAGCCTTAGCTTCTTTGATTCTTTAAATCTGTTTACTCCCGCTTGGAAGTATTGGGCAAGTGAACATGAAAGGAAGCTTGCACCAAGGGCTCCATGATTCATCAATAAGCTTGAATCTGCCCAAGTAGTAGTGTTGGTACACCGCAAACTCAGCTTCTCCCTCAGTGGCTATTGGGAGTTGTTTAGGGATCCTCCACTCTACCCCAAATGCATTCCTCAAGCACGTATACCACTTTTCCAGCCACACTTTGTGGGGATCTGTCATTGTATCACAAGCATACTTCTCAAACCTCTTCACGGGTGAAGAGCCCTTGGCTAGGTACTCCCACACAAACTTGTCTAATGCATCTGGCACTCTAATTTCTGTGAACACTATGGTGAGCAAGACATTGCCAAAGAGGATCTTGTCCCCTTCCTTCGCACACTTAACAATATCCTCTGCAATGTATGCGGATAAGTTGTATATCTTCCCCTCTGCAATCTTCCTGTAGACATGTAGCCAAGGTTTGTTGACATGTGTCCATCTTTTTTGGCCATTCAACTTAGTCACCAGATGCGCAGCCATCTTCATAATGGGGTCCTTGATGTCTGAAATATCATAGTACCACGACCCTTTCTTATAGGCATACTCAGTGACGGTCTCTTGAATAGCCTCCTTGTCACCAAGGTCATCTTCTAGGCTATCTCCCTCACATATGAGGCCTATAAATTGTGAAATCAACTGGGGAGTCATGCGCATCTTGCGCCTAGAAAAGTGGAAATAGTCTTCGTGCACCCGAGACATCAACCATTGGTACAAGTAATCTGGCTTCCCAAAATAAGGCAACTCATAGAGTTGCAACATCCCTACCTTCACCAATTTAACCTTAACGTTATTGTCATATATGGGCAAACCTTCAGGTGTTCGCTTGTTGGTGGGGTGTATCAATTCCAACTCCATTTCTTTCTCTATGGTGTTTGTGCGATGATTATAAACACTAACAGGTATGCTTCTCAAGTGGGATTCCCATTCCTTTCCCATAATCACTCCATCTAGGTATTGCATCTCTGCATACCATTATTCATTTGTGTCTACTTTGGGTTCTGGTTGTTTAGCCTTGGCTTTACCCTTTCCTTTCTTGGGTGTCATGGTTAAGGTATTTTTATCACTCCTACCCTATCTTTCTTCTCCCAACCTTCGATCTCGGACCCATGATATAACTCTTATAAACCTGATCTCTAGTTTTTCAAACCCTAAATTGGATAAACTCTTCATAAGATAATGCCTTTTCAACTCCTTCCATGCTCGTGTAATTCCTTACGGTCCACAATCTCAAATTGGCTCTTCGTGTTTTAATCACACAGATCTTCCACTCAATCAAATCTGAAAACCCTAGTGCATCATATGGTAAGCACTTGATACCTTACAAGGCCTTATCAGCGATGGCTTGGTACTTTGATACTCAAAGGTTTGAATAAGGTCTTCCGCGAGCTCCCGCCAATTCCTTGTCCGGTGGCGTGTCTCCGAATGAATGTACCATACACGTGCACAACCCTACAAAGTGTAGAATACAACTTATGCACCCGGAGGGATGGTGGTAAAGCTTTTGTGCCTTCTCTCTAGACCCATTCACATTCCTGGACATGGAAAGAGGTGGGCTCCTTCCCATTATAGTCCTTGATGATGGTGGGTACATTACTCCTAGAAAACAGAGAGAGAAATTCTTAACTCATGCCACTCTAAAAGGCTCTCCTGATGTGTGGCCCACTAATGAGCTGTTATGCTGAGAAAGACATAACTCAAAATCTCCCTCCGTTCCTTCTCCTTCTTCCACTAAGATTATACCTCTTGCAGAAAGATCTCGGGAAGGTTCCTCCTGAATACTTGGGAAGTTCTTTTCCTCCAAGGCACCTAACAGTGTGTGCCTTTATTACCTTGCTCACCGATCCTCCCAATTGCCATCCCATTAATTTGTAAGTTCCATGCACCTAATTTTCTCAAGCCAAACTGGTGGTATCACTTACTGATGAGCATCTTCAAACTGGATAACTCCATTAGTAGGGTGTACCATCTCAGGGTCTCTGATTGAGAACATAAAGCTTGTCCAAAACTTCTTCTCCCAATGGTTTAATATAGGGCATTGACTTCCCATCAACCAGGGGTATAATGACCCATTCCTCTTTTTCTCAAAGTTGATGTACCCTTTGTTGAAACGAAGGTCGATTTATTCTTGTAACACTAAGGGCACCCAAGTAGTGCTAGGAAATTTTCCGCCTCGGCGAGCACCAAGACTTTGAAGTCCCCATTAAACTTGGCTCCCTAGATAGTAATAGCTACATCCTTTAAGACACCAATGGGCATTACCTTAGTCTTCTTTGACATATACAACACATTCGAAGATGGATGTAATGCAAGTCTTCCCATCTGATGCCATACATCCAAAGTCAGAACATTAACCTGCGCACTAGTGTCAATGAGTATATTGCTACAAGAAGCCATCCATCTCAATCGCTTTTAATGTAATCTCATTTTCATAGTTGAGGTTGTGAGGGGGAAGGTTTGCATGCAAGACCTATCTCTCATGCTCTTCTCCGGTGCGTGGTACCTTCTCTCTCAACAGGATCCTAGAAAAGGAATGATGTTCTCCTACCTTAGCATTTTACACACCTCCTTGACCTCATCCAGGTCATCCTTTTGCACCTTGATTCTCCTTCCTTATTCCTCCCTCCTGGATTTCTCCTTTAGACACTAGATCTCCCCTTGTAAGCTTCGAATAACATCCATGGTGTCTTGATATATCTCTTTCTGATGCACAAGGTCTGGATACTTTCCATGAATGACCTCTTCTCTTGAAACCAGGTTCTTCTATCTTGGTACCTCCCTTGTGCATACGGCTTCTACCCTTATTGTTACCAAGACAGGCTCCAAACCTTCATCCCATGTTACTTGAGGCATCCATTGTATGTTTACCTTCTTGATGTTGACCATCATAGCACCTTTTTCCTTCCGGTGTTGTTGATTCATATGCTCAAATAATTCCGGGCACTCCTCATACTTATGCTTCTTTCGCACCATGAGCACTGCAACAAGTCGGGCACTCACGCTTGTAATGTTTTGTAGATCCACAGTTGAAACATGTTCCATGTGGGAACTCACTTCTTCCTCTGTGGTTACCTCATCCATGGAATCCTCCTCGAAAACCTCTTCCATGTGTGCCTCCATCTACGCACTCCTCATAATAGTAATCATCATTTTTAGAACCACTGGCAATGTTGGTTTGGTGCACCCCATGATCAATGGCCTCATGGATCTGATCAATGAGCCTACAGTCTTTCGTATCATGGGTTGTGGAGGTGTAAATTTTGCAATAACAAGATACATTCTTCCTGATCGCGCGTTGCAGTAAGGGACATCTACTTACATCATGGTCCCCATGACAGATCTCACAATCTACCATCACTGCGTACCATCCTCTGGGGGAAATTATCCTTAACGTGCCCCTCTATCTCACAATATGTGCACCATAAACTGTTGAGAGTTTCATCGATTGAGTTCGTAGAAATTTTTTCCAACTGTTTGGCCATAACAACAATCTGAGCCTCCAAGAATGGGCTAACGTCAATATCAATACTACCAATAGCCTCGGCACGCAAGACAACTTCTAATGCTTTGTGTAGATCTATAAACATTTTATGAGATAAGGCCCTTCTAAAAGGGGTGATAAATCCTCCAAAAAACCACTTTGTGCATGCTGAAAAGGATGGATATCATATGAAAATTTAGACAAGAGAGTTTTAAAGCACGCATCATACTCCCACACACTCTCTACCGTTCTTGGTGAATCTCCTTCAAAGTGTTAATGCTTTTCTGCTCGAACTTAGGAATGTGGAACTCTGCCAAGAATGCATTTTTTAAAGTAGTGTAGTCCACCACCATTTGATGAGGGTCATACTTTCTATACAAGCTATGCACACACCCTTACAACATGGTTGAAAATTGACTAGCCTTTCATTTTTGGGTTGTGATACCCTTCACGTGCCATAGCAGTTCACACTTGTGAATAGGTTCGTGAGAATTCTCAATACCCCCGTAATTTGGAAAATGCAGAGACATTTGAAAGAATACTTGAGGTGGTGGCTAAGGTCCTTATCCTGAACCAAACCCTTGGTTCCCTATGGTGTTTCCTCCATCACCTGATCCACCAGGTCCACTAGGTCTTGTACCTCTAGAGCCACCGGATCTACCGTAACCACCTTTGGGTTCAATAGGCCTATAGGAGCTGTGTCAAGCACTCCCCCACGGTCCCACTAAAGCGTGCACCGATAGTCCGTGATAGTGCCCCATTATAACTACTTTGTCCCGCACCACTCCTTGATGTGAGACCGAAAACTTGTACACTCACCCCTTGTCCAAAAAATCCTTCGAATACTAGAATATGTGTAGCCATAGAAGAAGGAAATGAAAAATTGTATCTCCTAGGCGTAGATCTATCTCTTCCACTAGTTTCAACTGGATCAATACTTCTTCCTAGTTGGGAAACCCAAGCGCCGGGGCTTGGTCATTGGGTGGGTCCAGGATATACGCCAACAACTCTCCTTTATCCATGCGAAGAGCTCTCACGAAGCCAAAGGGGTACCCTTTATGCATTTGCCAAGATGGGGTAACACAAACTACTCAGGTTCCACATCCTCCACGTGAACCTTAACTCCTTCCCGTAACATTTGTCTCCATAAATCCATCACACTAGCAGCCTTGCATCATCTAGCAATCTACCTTTCTCGTGCTTCACTATACTTGAGCTGTCTTTCTTCCTTCTCCTTCTCTGTCATATCATCTGCCATCTTCGTCCACCTGAGCTTCCTTCCCCATCACTCAGAATGGTTTAGTTGGCCATTGGGATCACCTTTAAACTCATGGTAACCATCAATATCTTCATAGCTAAAGGAATATCATGTAGAAATGTTCCTATAGGTTGTAGAAATTCAAACTCAAGCAACCTCTGGGCAAGAATACGTAGAAATGGCATATTCTAGAGTGTAGCTAGCTAGTACTCCTCTCCACCAATGATCTACAGCATGGGTCCATGTCAAATCTGCATCCTGCAACCTCTGGTAGTCTTCTTCATCCATATCCGTGATCCATAATGCCAACTTGATCTAGATGCATAGGCTGAAAGCCATCCATATAACTCTATTGGGAAGTAACAGAAAAAAGTCTCATACTAGATCATGGTAGAGGTTCTCTTCTACCCATCTACATGTATTAAACTTAAGTCCAGTGTTGAATCTCTGAGAAAATTCATCCTCCATGCTCTTGAACCATGATTCAACATTTTCCAATGTTAACCGATCCATCATTACTCTTTACACAGATCATGATGCATGCTATATCCCACTATAACTTTGAAAAGAGGTCCTAGCAATGGAACCAAGATGTAGTCATTTTTACTCCTATCACAAAAGGAAGAACCCCATGCACGTCGGCCTATCACCCAACAAAATTTGAGTGCTCACCGAGGCACGCGCGCAGTCTTGAGTATCTCTTTTATGTGAGTTTAGTGGGAAGCATTATCTATGATTAGTGTAAGAGTATTTAGGAAATAAGTTGAGACATACAAGAACCATAGGGCTCAGAACAGCCTCCAGATCCTTGTAGTCACTTCAGACCAAGTGCTTTAATGATTCCAGAACATATACTATAACAGAAAGAAAGATACAACCATTCATTCGTAGCATGAAAGGAAAGAGAACTCATATGAACAAAATATACATTAAACCCATTGATATTCATATCTATTTATAACAGGTAACCTCAATATATTCATTGGTTCATTACAGAGTGTCATAGAGAGCAGACTGCAGTCATGCGCATCACTAGACGTATGTAACTAAGCTAATAGAAAAGAAAAATAACAACTCCATGCTTAGTACATCCTTTCTTGAACCAAAATATCCACTCGCAGCAATTTTACAGAGCTTCTCTTACTCTCTAACCCACTATTCCCTATGTATATCCAGATGATATATCCTTCTTTTGTGTGTGTATATCTCTTTTCCCATGGCAGGAACTTGTATTTATCACTTTCCGGGCTGCCAACTCACCTTTCCGCGCCCTCAGATCCATCGCCAAGTGTCGAATGTGGTCCTCCATGTGAGCATGTTCCTTTAGGCCTAAGCTCTCCATTCCATCTCATGATGATCTTCTAGAAGATTCCATCGGGGCATGCTCTTTCTGGGCCAACTTGTTGCCAGGTTGGCATCTTATCCATGTACAACCAATCATGCTTTTCATGTGTTCTACCTTGGGCACTCAAATTGGCTAAGTCCTCGAACCTCTTTTCACATATCGTGTGCGTTATTTGCTTCCTTAAGCATGCCTCTTACTCGCTTTTGCCATGTGTGCCATTCTATAAGCCCGGGATCCCATGCGCCTAAGCACTTTCATACTTGGTCAATATTCCAGGGCCCAACAATATTTTAAAAGGGTATTCTTTGACCTTTCAAAAGCAATCCAAGACAATCGGTTTGAATAATATAGGTTTACCCAATTCAACTAGAAATAAGATATCCATTCCACATTATTGCGCCGAGTTTGTGTTCTTGCAATGCGTTAAATATATACCCATATAGACTATAAAAAGAGTATTACAACTTTTAAAAACTCAAGGATGTATCAGAGAAAAGTACCCATTTACATTCTACTTTCAAAAGAGACTTCCAGTTCGAAGCTCAAAAAAATAACTTACTCAAACTCTTTTCCGAGTAGGCAGTCTGGAATACATATTTCAATCAAAACACAAAAGCCTCAGTAGCTCTAAATGCATTACATCATTTAACTCACTCAGAGAGAGAACCCAAGAATAACATTAACATGCAAGGGTTTCATAACCAAAAAGCACAAAGATTCTTTCAACAAGAAAGTAAATAACTAGAACCAAAGTAGAAGTCTAATTATCTCATGAGAGCAAAATTTTTTTAATGAAACATTTTGAGAAAAGAAAGAGATCTTAATGGATAGGGCCTATCATGCTTGATAGCACTTTTTCCGATTTGAAGAAGACTTCAGCCGAGCTTCTAACACTTCTTCTTCTCCAAGCAAGATCAAAAACCAAAAATCTCTTTCCCTAATGCCTCATATACTTTCGTTGAATTGAAAATCGACCAAGGGAATCAAAAATAGCCATAAAATGAAAATAGAACTGCTATTTCAAAGAACCAGATAGCTCCATGCAGAGAAAAAATTAGAGAGCATGAATGACCAAACAACATCCAAAAAATCCACCCGCATGGTTTCCTAGGTAGTTTTCTCACCAAAAACGAGGCTCATTAATGCCATTAACTCTCAAATTCCCACCTATGTATCTTCGCCACCGTCATCCAAAATTGGCGAGACCCAATTCAACTTCTGCATGCATCACTAAACCTTAGTGATGTCTCCACGTAGACTCCCACCAAATTTCATGCTTCTACCTAAATTGGTAGTACGTTTTCCAATTAATTCAAAAATCAAATCACATTAATAGCTTAGGAACTGTCACAAGGATTACTACTATCCATACGACCCTTAGGTCCCCTTTCCACATTTCATTAGTTTAGGGTAGATTCCCTTAGCTTAAAATATGACCATAGGATAGTTTAGAAGTATTTACCTTAGGTTATAAACATTACTAGAGGTAAATTTCCCTCTTAGGTTAGGTCATATCTCATAACCATTTAGTATTAGATACCGGGTTAGAAATAAGCCTAACATCACCTTAGGTTATTCCCTCACATCCCAATTTACAAAATGCAACCTAGGTTAGTATGTTATCCCAAATGAAATAGGCATAGTTAAAAGATAGGTTCATTTACCTTAGTTTAGAATCCTATTAGGATAGATCTCATAGGCCTAGGAATTAGTTTTTATTTTCCTCCATAGTCCTAAAGCATGCCTCATACCACTTGATGACATTAGCGTCCTAAAGAGATCAATCAAGAATATCTGAGCACATAACATACAACGGAATGTAGGAATGATATTACAAGAAAATAAAAGAATTTGTAAACATACAAGAGTTCAGTCCATTATGTCCTCCAACCTCTGAATGTTAGTTTACCATTTAGATCAGGTAATAAGATTTAAAACATACCTTGGATCAATGGAATTGATCTAATGATTTGTTAATAAAAATATATAAGTTTACAAACTTCATTTTGAGATTATAACTTATCTATCATAAGAAAAAATTGATTCTTTATAAGCAATATCATTTCAAACCAATGAATCCAAGAGCAAAAATGACTCATCCATGGAAAGCATGATTTCCAAAAATGAAAGGAACACTCCTTATCCAAAAAAATCACATGTCAATGCTTGCAATGCAAAAGAGGAAAGATAACAATTTTTCAAAGATGTTACATGCTTCCCTCCTAAAAGAATCATCATCCCGATGATTATCTCCTCAAAACAATTTACATCAAGGACAATCATTCTTATTAACTTTCTTTTCATATGTTCAAAACATAACAAAATTTTAAAATTCCCAAAACAATCAGCATTTACTTAGTTGTTTATTTTAAACAATGAAATATCTTCCCAAAATTGGCAGGTTTATTGTCATAAAATAATTAAATCACAAATTATATCAGTCAACAGAATCAATTCTGTTCAAATAAGTATGGAAAAATAGTTTTCATATCTTCTAGATTTTCCCATGTTGCACTTTCTTCATTAAACTAATCCCACTGGACCTTACATTGACTTATTTCATGATTTCTTAAGTGCAACTGGTTAGTTTCTAGCAAGGGTTTAACCACGATTATTCTTGGGTCTTGGACTTGCAAGGAATTCCAATTTAACACATGTGATAAATATGAAACATATTTCTTAAGAAAAGAAATATGGAAAACATCATGCATTCATGACAAAGCATGAGGTAATGCTAAATGATAAGCTACACTGTTGATTACTTTAACTATTTCAAAAGGTCCCACAAAATGAGGTGATAACTTGGCAGCCTTGCCAAAAGTTATAGAACTCTTTTTCGGTTTAACCAAAGAAAGACCTTCTCACCGAGTTCAAATTTCCTATCAACCTACTTCAAGTCAACATAACTCTTTTGCCTATCTACTACTTCTTTCAAGCGTTCATGAATCATTTTAACTTGTTCCATTTCCGTAAGGATTTCAAGTCCAATTACCTCTCTATCCTCAATGTTGTCCCAACTAATAGGGGTTTTACATTTTCTTCCGTATAATGCTTCAAAATGTGCCATCTTAAGAGAAGCATGATATGTATTATTGTATGCAAATTCAACTAATGGAAGGTACTCTTCCCACTTATACTATTGATCCATATAATATGTCCGTAACATATCCTCTAAAACTTGATTAACTCTTTCAGTCTGTCCATTCGTTTTCGGATAAAACACATGACTGAAATTTAGCTTAGTTCCTAGAGCTGCATTAAGGGTTTGCCAAAACCTTGAAGTAATTCTAGGATATCTATCAGATATGATTAATTTAGGTACTCCATGTAATCTAAAAATCTCATATACAAACCTTTTTTCCAAAACAAGAGAATCATCCTTAAGATTACCAATAATAAAGTGAACTACTCTTGTTAGTTTATCTACAAAAACCAAAATAACATCATGTTTATTTCTTAACATAGGCAACCCTTATACAAAATCCATACTTATTACTTGCCATTTGTACTTGTGTGGTATGCTTTACGAGGATACAATAAACCAACTGGATGCATATATTTAGCTTCAACACATTGATATTCCAAACAATGTGTCACAAAATCAATAACTTCCTTTTTCATCCATTTTTAGAAATATTGTTGTTTTATATCAGCAAGCATCTTTGTAATACCAAGGTGTCCAGAGAAAGGTGAATAGTGAAATTCTGCTAACAATTTCTTTCTTAAATCTTTTAGTGAAGGTATGTATACTCTATTTTCAAATCATAAGATTCCTTCATTGTCAAAGTGAAAACCTTTATATCTCACATCATTTGGTTCTACAAGTAAGTGCCATTTTTACTTTGAAAATAAGAATCAGATTCCATAATACTTTTTACTTCATCCTTAAACTAATTTCTTAATGTTATAAGAGCAGAAATGTGCTTCCTATGACTTAGAGCATCAGGCTACTCTATTTTCCTTGCCTTTAATGTAATTTATGTCAAAATCATATTGAGACAAAAAATCTAACCATCTTCGTTGTCTTTCATTCAGATCTGACTGAGTGAAAATATACTTCAACCCAAGATGATCAATTTTTAATTCAAAAGGTTTACCAAGCAGATAATGCCTCCAAACTTAAAGTGCATGAATAATGGCAGCAAGCTCTAAATCATGTGGAGCATAATTCAACTCATGTAACTTTAGTTTTCTACTTTTGTAAGCTATGACATGATTATTTTGTAATAAAATACCTCCAATACCTTCCTCGAATGTATCTATTACAATAGTAAAGTCTCCATTAGGGTCAGTACAACTAAAATAGGTGCTAAAGTTAACCGATCCTTCAAAGTTCTGAATGTAGATTCACATTTCTCATTCCAAAAAACTTCTTATCCTTTTTTTGTAATGAAGTTATTGGTGCAACAACTTTGGAAAAATATTTTACAAATTTTCTATAGTAACCAACAAGACCCATGAAGCTTCTAACTTCATGTACATTCTTTAGTGCAGGCCACTCAATTATAGCTACAATTTTAGAAGGATCTACAACAATTCCATTCTTACTTATAACATGACCCAAATAGTGCACTTTTTGTCATAGAAAGAACATTTAGATAGCTTACCATATAACCATCTCTTTCTCAAAATTTCCAAAACTATCTTCAAATGCTCATGGTGTTCCTCAATACTTTTAAAATATATGAGAATGTTGTCCAAGAATACAAACACAAATTTTTCAAGTATTCTTGAAAAATATTGTTCATTAAATTCATAAAATTTGTAGGTGCATTTGTTAATCCAAAGGGTAAAACAAGTGAACTCATAATGTCCATACCTTGTTCTAAAAGTTGTTTTATGAATGTCCTCATCCTTAATCCATAATTGATGATATCCAGATCGAAGATATATCTTAGAATATACTGATGCTCCATGCATCTGATCAAATAGATCATCAATTCTAGGGAGTGGATATTTATTCTTGATTGTTGCTTTGTTTAACATTCTATAATCAATGCACAATCTAAGTGTTCCATCCTTATTTTTCACAAAGATTACCGGTGCTCCCCAAGGTGAAACACTCGGTCTAATCAAATCCTTAGAAAAAGTTCTTACAATTGTGCCTTAAGCTCTACCAATTCAATAGTAGTCATTCGGTATGGTGCCTTAGAAATAGGCTCAGTTCTAGGCTTGATTTCAATTGTGAAATCAAATTCTCTTTTGGGTGGAAGACTTGGTAACTCTTTCGAAAACACATCACTGTAGTTTCATAATAGTGGATATCGTTCCATGAAATCACTATTTTCCTCAAAGTGGATTATGAAATTTTTACTGCATATAAGGTACAATATTTATTTTTGGACCTTTTAATTTACATAGCTGACAGTTTCCTAACTAAAATCTCATGTTTCACACCCTGAATCTCTACTATTTTTTACAAGTCATATAAACAACTAATATGTTTTTCAAAATAGTCCACTTTTACTTTATGCTCAGCTAACCAATTAAAAACTATGATTACATCATAAGACCCCAAAGGAGTAACATAAATATAAACTTTGGTGGAAAAACTAGGTAAGTCAAGGACTACCCCAAAAAGACACATACTAATTGTATGAACAACATTATTTCCATAATGTACAGTCCATGTTTTATCCATTTTTCCATCTTTTCTTTTTAGTTTTGATGCTAATTTACTAGAAATAAAACATTTTGTAGCTCTGTATCAAAAATAATAGTTACAGGTATGCCAAATAACTTACCTAGAACTTCTATGGGTGTGACTTGTTTTTCAACCTGTTTGTCAGCTACTGCAGCGTGTATCTTGTGTTGTTGATTACAATCATCCTTTTTCAAAGGAAATTGGTTTGTGTAATGATCCTTTCCATAGCTATAACAACCTCCTACATTTCCCTTTTTAGGCTCAGATATATTTCAGCCTTAACGTTGTCATTCGACCTCCATAGGACTTTTGTCATTATTATTATTCTTGACAAATTTGTTTTGTGGATTTCCAAGCAAACTTATTTTTGTTGTTTTCTTATTATTATTAGCTGAAAACCTACTTTTCATACCAAACTTCTTCCATGGTCCTTTCTTAGGTGCAAGAGATGATGAAGAGGAGTTGGGAACTTTCTTCCTCACTTCCTCCTTATGAGCATAAATTGCCTCTCATTTTGTATTCCTACCTTATGGATTTTACAACAACCCCTTCCATAGTGGTTGGGCTGTGTTCATCCACCTCTCCTCCTATAATGAGATTTAATCCCATGATGAATTTACGTATCCCTGAAATTCTCATCGTTTGATACCGAGGTACATAATTAATGAGTTTAGTAAACCACTACCAATACTCGCGATTCTGATTAGCTTTCCTTGTGCTAATTTTTGAAATTCAGTCATTTTCTAATCATAATAAAGTTGTGGCAGCCAATGTTGCCTAAAGTAACCTTTAATTTGATCCCAAATGATATTAGTTTCATCAATATTCAACTCAGCCTTACGGTTGTCCCACCATGAAGATGCTTCATGGAAAAGCTATTATGCTCCCTAGATTGTCTTTGTTTCTTCCGAGAAGTTCCTTATTGCAAATTACTTCTTCATTTCACTGAGGCAATTCTTAGCTCCATATCCTAATGTGGTGCCATCAAATTTAGGTGGAATTATCATTTTTATATCATTAGTGAGTTCAGTTACCAGCCTAGCCTTTTTGTTTTCCATCTGATTAGGCATGTTCACATTGTTATTATCAACACCCAAATTGGCATTATCCTCAGGAAGTGGCTGATTATTATTACCAGCATCTTCTTCCTCCTCATTTCCCATTACTTTTGTTCAAGTATAGTCAAATGATCTCTTGTGTCTAACAGGGCAGCAAGGATCTCATTGAGTTTTTGAGAATTTGCTACTCCTTCTTCAGGTGGAAGATTATTTTCAACATTTACTCTTGTTCTAAACATTTTCTATTAACAAGAAAATTTAAGTTTTGTCATATTATGGACACAATAGGTCCAAGAGCTGCAACCTTCAACTCTAATACCAAGATGTAACATTCCCATTTTAAGACTTTAGAAATAAGGGATTTTTTTTACACAATGTTCTCTATTCTAAATAAAACATAATTTAGAACACACATTCCATGCCAATCAATCTCATAACAGATAACCATATGCAGCTATAAATGACTCGGTGAATTACTGATCTCTCATTGCATGACTTGGTCTCTAACCGATCTCTCATGTTTGTCTTTAAGTATTGAATAATTTTATGTATACTACATATACTTGGTTTTCTTACCCTAATTTGGGTACTGAGTGACCTGTTTAAAGAACCTATCTAAATATTTGTTACCAATATTCATCTGAAATCATGTTCCTTAAACTAGGTGACATAGGACAACACAACCAACAGTTTGCAATACTTTGGCCAAAGATTTCCAACATATTGTTCATGTTACTATTCCTAGACGACATATTCGTCAAATTAGAATACGTCCTTCACCTCACTCTTCTGTTATCTAGAATGGTCTTCACTAACTTCTATCAGTCCACTTACCCAAGGTTTGACCCTAACCTAGGTTAGTGACATAATTTATTATAGGGAGATGCTCATGATGACTTAGGGTATATGGGCATACTCAACCAACCTAAGATGATCAAATATGCCTAAGTATCAAGAGTCATAGAAAGATACTTCCTATTCCAACTCATACTGCTAGCTTGACCTAGAGAGAAACTAAGTTCAAGTCCAGATGTGTGTAGATCTAGATGAACTAATGCGGAAGGGTGTTGTAACATGTCAACTGCAACATTGTATCCTCGTGAAGACCTTAGTCTTCACGAAGGTACAATTCTATAGTTGGTGTGTGCCAACATCCGATAGAACTACTTCATCACGATGTACATACCCCTAGGAGGTCATTAACTTATAATTAATTTTGGATTAAGATTCGAATTATAACAACCTTGCCAAACCCTAAATCCAACACCCCTTAAGTTCTTCATCCATATTTGATTTAATTAATATTAAAGAACTTCATTAACTCATGATTGCTTTTATGTTTGTTAACTTTGACTTGCCGAGCAATTATCCAAAAATAGAACAACATACATCATAAGGTTAAATTAATGTAACTCAACTATTCAAATAAGGTGTAGCAACCACACAGGTTCAACTAGAGCAGACTTCATAGAAAATGAAGTCTAAATGATTAACGATCATAAACACCATTCTTTTACTTTACATTCTTTTGAGAGAGGAAGAGTCTTCCTCTCTACATGGTTATGTGTTAGGGTTTATCATACCCTTTATATATTTCACACTTTCTATAGTTTAATTGTATATTCAATATACATCCCATTATCATAATATATTATTTAGATAAAGAACATCATCTTATGTAACTTAATAAGTTACTTTCAAGTAAGAGAGAGATTGAACTATTTCTCTTCATCCAACTTATCAAATGACAACAAAAATAAGAATACAAATAGATATGCCAAATATCAACAAGATAGTATTCCAACTTCCTTCATAAAATGTACAAGAGAAATTACACAACAATTTGAAGTAAACCTCCAACCTTTTCAATTCATCATGATTAAATACATAATTTATAAGACTATGCATCTCAAACAAACTGCATTTCAATCAATACTAAGATCATTAAAGAATACAACTTTTCCTTTTCAATACATCTCAAGAATGAATCGAGTTCTCTTTAAAAGAGCCAGAATTTAAATCAGCCAATACATCATAAAATTTATTGCCTTCTTTTATCACTTACGAAGTCCATCTGCAAAAATTGCTAGCATGGGTTAGTTCATTGAAATGGGCATGATAAGAACTAAGCATTAAAATGAAGTGCATTCCACTAATTGTTCCATTAAAACAACTCTTCTTTAATGAAACAATTAATGTAATCATTCAAATAAAACATAAGTAATAACAACCATAAAATAATCACTATTAACAATCTAATTCACTTTTAAGAAAATATCAAAATATAATCAAGTAAACTACATCGCTTATATCGATAAGTATTGTCCCAAACAATTACTTATTTATATCAAATAACAACTCCTAACATTAAATTATTTCATAATTCTTTCTGAATTTGAAATATAAATTTAACTTCAATATATAAACAAAAAGAGATACTTTCAGAATCAAATACCTTCTTATCATCTTTACCAAGTTTCTAGAAAACATGTAAAGACAAGTTCATTTCAGCATCGTTACGTTTTTAAGATGAGTCAACCAACAACTTAAATAAATAAGAGATTCACAATTCTGATTTGACAACCTGATTCTTGGTCAGATAAATATAACCTAGGTTCTTATATTATGCCTCTTATTAATAATAGAAAAGTATTTCAAAGCAAAAATGTATCATTCCAATTAATCAAACGATTATTATTTCCTTAAATATAATTTAAGTAGAGAATTAATTAGTAAAAACTACTAATTAATTACTTAATAAAAGTAATACAAATGATTCAATTAAACCTATGATAGGTTTTTATAAAGAAATGAGAGTTAGATGAAGAGTAAACATTTTACAATTTCCTTTATTATATGGTTAAACTGAATTTTTATATGCATATTTAGAAAAGAAGAGTCAACATCTTACCCATCAAAATAATTATTAACTTACTTGCAACCTTAATGAATCTTTCTATATCATTGAATATTTCAGTCATTGATTTGAAACCATTTGTTCCATCAAAATAAAGTAAGACTATAAAAATATCACCCCTTAATCATGACCAAACAGAGAAGGAAGAAATCATCCATTGAGTGCACAAAGAAGAGTCCATCTAAAAACAATTTCATAACGATGCATGACTCACCATTGAAAAATAGTCAATCAAGAAATGGTTAAGTTTCCTTCTACAGACAGTGCTCGGATGAACACTGTCATGAATTGACAAGACATTGGATTCCACACAAATAAACAGAGATCAATAAATCTTATAAACCGGAATGGTTTGGTTGGTTCCACATACAAAGGTAACAATCCAAAATTTGACTATACATTAAATGATTCCCATGAACGTACCACATTCATCTCATAACATGTTAGTTAACTAAGTACAAGGAAGTTTCCAACTCACGCGAGTAAGTTTTCATCACCTCACCCAAGCCCAAAAAGGAGGAAGAAAATCAAACTTAAGAAAGTCAAACAGACCTAAGAAGATAATCACCATAATGACTTGGAGAAGGCCAACTACCAGAGTATTTCAAACATCAAACAAAACTTCAACCAAAGATAACCATCTCATCTTCCAAATTTCAATAAACCAGTAATCACCTTACAAAGTTTCGGAGAAGAGAATTCCAGTAACAAACAACCAAAGTATAAGACAACTTTCATTCTTATCTCCTCATGAGCTCAACTGTAACAGTAATTCCAAATAACAAAACTTACCCAACTCCCATCGAATTATGATTCGAAGTAGTGGAGATTTAAACAGTATAAAATAAGAACAAGATATTTCTTCAAAGATATTATACAAGTTAAAGTACAGAACACAAATAATTCCATAAACCTCAAACACCCATTTACCCTTTTTCTTATGTGTTCAATTTCTTATTGAAGGGCATAATATACAAATATAGACCTGAGAAAAAATTATTAAAACTTCACAAAAAAGGATATGACTTAGAAGGGTATTCTTCAACCTTTCAAAAAAATCCAAGACAATCAGTTTGAATAACATAAGTTTACCCAGTTCAAACTGAAACAAGATATACATTCCATGTTATCACACCAGTTTGTGTTCTTGCAATGTGATAAATATATACCCATATAGACCGTAAAAAGAGTATTACAACTTTTAAAAACTCAAGGATGTATGAGAGAAAAGTACCCATTTACATTCTACTTTCAAAAGAGACTTCCAGTTTGAAGCTCAAAATAAAAATAACTTACTCAAACTCTTTTCGAGCAAGCTAGTCCGGAATACATATTTCAATCAAAACACAAAAGCCTCAACAGTTCTAAATGCATTACATCATTTAACTCACTTAGAGAGAACACCCAAGAACAACATTAACATGCAAGGGTTTCATAACCAAAAATCACAGATTCTTTCAACAAGAAATCAAATAACCAGAACCAAAGCAGAAGCCCAATTATCTCATGAGAGTAGAATTATGTTAATGAAACATATTGAGAAAAGCAAGAGACTTAATGGATAAAGCCTATGATGCCTGCTTTAGTGCTTCTTCCGATTTAAAGAATACTTCCATCCGAGCTTCTAACACTTCTTCTTCTCCAAGGAAGATCAAAACCAAAAATATCTTTCGTCAATGACTCGATACTTTCCTTGAATCGAAAATAGACCAAGGGAATAAAAAATAGCCATAAACTGAAAATAGAACTACTGGTTCAAAGAACCAAATAGCTCCATGCAGAGAAAAATTAGAGAGCATGAATGACCAAACAACCTCCAAAAAATCCACCCGCATGGTTTCCTAGGTGGTTTTCTCACTAAAAACGAGGCTCATTAATGCCATTAACTCTCAAATTCCTACCTATCTCTCTTCACCACCGCCATCCAAAATTGGCAAGACCCAATTCAACTTCTGCATGCATCACTAAACCTTAGTGATGTCTCCACATAGACTCCCACTAAATTTCATGCTTTTGCCTAAACTGGCATCACGATGTCCGATTAATTCAAAAATCAAATCACAAGTAATAGCTTAGGAACCATCACCAAGCTTACCACTTGCCATACAACCCTTAGGTCCCCTTACCACATTTCATTAGTTTAGGGTAGATTCCCTTAGCTTAGGATATGTCCATAGGATAATTTAGAAGTATTTACCTTAGGTTATAAAAATTACTAGAGGTAAATTGCCCTCTTAGGTTAGGTCATAGCTCATAGCCATTTAGTATTAGATATCAAGTTAGAAATAAGCCTATCATCACCTTAGGTTATTCCCCCACATCCCAATTTAGAACATGCAACCTAGGTTAGGATGTTATCTTGAATGAAATAGGCATAGATAAAATATAGGTACATTTACCTTAGTTTAGAATCCCGTTAGGATAGATCTCATAGGCCTAGGACTTAGTTTTTATTTTCCTCCATAGTCCTGAAGTAGGCCTCATACCACTTGATGACATTAGCGTCCTGAAGAGATCAATCAAGAAGATCCGAGCACATAACATACAATAGAATGCAAGCACGATCTTACAAGAAAATAAAAGAATTTGTAAACATACAAGAGTTCAGTCCATTATGTCCTCCAACCTCTGAATGTCAGTTTACCATTCAGATCAGGTAAGAAGATTTAAAACATACCTTGGATCAATGGAATTGATCCAAGGATTTGTTAATAAAAAGAGATAAGTTTGCAAACTTCATTTCAGATTACAACTTATCTATCAGAAGCAAAAATGGATTCTTTGCAAGCAATATCATTTCATCCCAATGAATCCAAGAGTAGAAATGACTCATCCATGGAAAACATGATTTCCAAAATCAAAGGAACACTCCTTATCCGAATAATCACATTTCAACGCTTGCAATGCAAAAGAGGAAATATAATAGTTTGTCAAAGATGTTACATATTATATTTATATTCATTATACCATGGCCTTTGATACTTCATTTACTTAAAAATTATAGACCACCATGGCTTTTTTGATTTCATTTATCATTAAAATGTGTAATTTATATATTCCTTTCAATAACTTATATTAAATAGTATGACAACTACATAATGCTTGACCCCTCTCGAGGGTATGTAGTGTAGCACTTGGCTCCACAAGAGATATTACAATCAATATAGTACAATTATAAATAAGTAGAGATTCTTGGCACAAGATAATTTCAAAATGATAGGAAGTTTTGATTTTTTTCTTGGTAATGATGCCTATCACCCACTAAGCTCAAAATGTTACATTGTGGTTGATCCTAATGGTAGCTAGGATAATAATAACGTATGTCTTGACTAATCTAAAGGAAATTATAATCATCAAAATTTTCCTAATCCTCCTTAAATATGACCATGTTATAAAGTGTTATGAGACCTTTCCAACGGTATATAAAACTCCAAAAATGGAGTTCAGATTCAAAAGATATCGTAGGTCAAAGTTGGGTTTGGAAAGTGGTCAAAACTGGTCAATAGGTGAATAACATGTTGACACATGTCAAATTGGCAAAAATTAAAATGTTAAGCGGCCTTACCCACCTTCCACTTTTTGAGAAGTGATATAATATGAGATCACTTATATTTAAAGGGACTTTTGAGGTTTGTGTGTGGGCAAGATTGACTAGTTTGTAGAAAACACCATTTTTGGAGCACTTCCACTCAAAACAAGAGCTTGGAGTGAACTAGGGATTTGTTCGAGAATTCCAATAATCTCTCAATAATATAATTATTTTCCCATTTTTGATATTTTTATGATGTTTTTAGCTCAAAATGCACAAGAAGGTAAAATTCCCGAGGGAAACACATCTACAAGTGAATCAAGAAGGTGAAAGACAAGTTCGAGATACACCAAAGTCCTTTCAAGCTCGATATCACAATTTTTTAGGTTTTGATTCATTATTTTTTAATTATAAAGGTTAATCGTATTTGTAATTCAAACATTATTAATGGATCGGTTCTAATGAACCCGGGGATGTAGCAATTCTGAATCCCGTAAACAATGTTTGTGTCTTTCTAATTTTGATTTTCAATTTTTGATTCTTTTTAATTAATTAATTTCATAAAAGTAATATCGATGCAATAATAATTAGTATTTGGCAACTTTGGAAAATCAGTTGAATTAGGAAAATATGAATTTTGGGCTTTGATCAAACAATTAATTTTGAATAGAATGGAAATTAAATTTAGTACATGATTAGTCCTTAATCAGATTTTTAATCGATTTTGGAGTAATTTAATTCCATAAAGTTGATTAAAATTTTATGATCCTTGGAAACAATTAAAAGTGAAAATTAAAAAAACACCCATTTTGGATCAAGTTTGGTATCGAGCTAGTTTAGCTCGATATTTAGCTTCCAATAAATCTAATTAAAAGTGTGATTGCTTCAACTTGGTATAGTTAGTTCAGTGTGGTTGAATGATACAAAGGTGCACTATGGTAGAATTTCTATAGAGGATAAGATCAAAGAGTTTGTAGCTTACAATCACTAGATCCAAGGAAGATAAATCTCTCCCGAGATCTAAGTATTTCTCATTAGAAGAGGAGAATACTCGACTGGAATTGGAAATACAAGACAAAGATGAGCTCTTGGAAAGATTGTAAAATGTTGAGAAGAAAAGGGAGAGACCCTTGACTACAAATGCATAAACGATGATAGAAGAATACTTTGTAAGTATGTCACAATTATATTCCTCATCCCATTCTTATTCAGAATCGGGTAAAATTGTTTTTGGTGGTTTTGAAAGATACACTAGAGGCATTGGATCTAAATTGTTAGATAAAATGGGTTTTAATGGAATCGGCCTTGGTAAGAACAACCAAGGAATGGCTAACCCAATATAGGTCAAGGATCATCCTTGTTATGTAGGTTTGGGTTATTCTAGTGCAGGAAAGGAAATTAGAGAGACATCTAAGAATGTTGAAGGAAGACAAGCTTCGATAGTAAAGTGTATACCCCACTAGCACAACAAAATGGGAATGGTAAGAAAGTTTAGAGAAGAGGTAATGAAATTCCACCTCCTATTTCTTATCATAATAATAAGAGTAGGAAATAATGTAAACCTTCTGAGGATTCACTCTTTCATTTAAAACAATATGGGTTTAATATAAAAATTATGATGAATGTTTTTCCATGTACATTTTGTGGTGGAACTAATCCTTTTGTAGCCTTTTTTGAAAGAGATAATCATTCGTGCAGAATTATTTTCTAGATGAGATGAAAAACCAATCTCCTAACGATTAGGCAAGAAAAGGTAAACAATATTACTCACCCAAAAAGGAGGAAAAGAGGAATTACCGTACTCATTGTCAGATGAGTGGACATCAGGTTGATAAATGCTGGAAACTTCATCCAACAAACCATCCAGTGCATGGTAAGAAAAAGTTGGAATTTAAGGTAAAAGAAGTTTTTAAACCACCAATTAAAATTAAATCAACCTTAGATCTATCCACTATAGTACCATTGCTGATTTCATTTTGTTTTGATATGGAAAATGTAAACTCATGTGAGTTGGATAGATTTGTTTTTCACAACAATAATTGTTGAAAGCATGCCAAAAAAATTTAGAGCATTTGTGGGTTTCCAATGTATGTTGAAGGGTAAATTCACATGTTTTAATTGCTTTGAAATTAGAAAAAGGGTCCACATGTTAAGAAGATCTAGGGGATAGGTTAAACATACATAGATTTTAACTTCTTACGTGTTAAGGATGATAAAATGATATTTTTATTTTTAGCAAAAGTATATGAAGATTTAGTGGGCATGTGGAATAATATTTAATTTTGGAAATCCTTTTTTAATTTATTGTTGTTAAATGTCATTTTCCAAGTCTCGACTCCTTTTAGATTTTCTAAGTAATATACAAATCTTTTGTGCCTATTCAAGGTAATTACACATTCATGAAGACCCTTATTTTTAGGGAATGTATTTGTAACTACCCTATGAGGTTGCAAATGGTGTTTACATTATTTGCACTAACAAAATGGTATGTAAGTATTGCTTGGTGATCATGTGTACGAGTTAGCGATTCACCATTGTGGGTAAGCATACGAGTTTCTTTCCTATCCTTTTACAATTCATTTTTCGGGGATAGATTTGAAAGATTCACGTGGATTCATTTTGACTATAATTATTTTTGGTGTTGATGGTATAATTAATCTAGATAGTGATGTTTGCATTGTTTTACTGATTTCACATAGACACTTGATGGTAACATAATTGTGGGCAGTTTAGATGTCTCGTTATATTGAGATATTTTTATGGAACTTTAATTTAAGTAATCGGTCATATCACAAGCATCGGTTGAACACTAGATTTCCATTATAGAATGGGTGTTATTATCTAATCGGTTGTTTGTGATGGCATTACAATGGGATTTTATGGTTCACAATTATATGTAGAGTTGATAGGGTTACAACGTATCAGTTGGACACTAGCTTGAATGGGTGTTATTCTCATATAGGTTTTATGTGACTAGATAACCAACTATTTGCATTTGATTAACCCATAATGATATATCCTGGTTCTTGTATGTGATTATGCAATGCAAGATGAGTTAGCACATTTTTTGGGTTGATAAATAGATTTTTGTGGAGAAAAGGAATTTCTATTTAGGAGGAGTGATCCGGAGGACATTTTGTTTGTCAAAGTTTCCCAAACCTCCTAAACCATGACCATGTTGTAGAGAGTTTTGAGACCTTTCTGATGGTATGCGGAGTCCAAAATGACGTATGGATGTAGAAGATATCGTAGGTCAAAGTTGGGTTTGAAAAGTGGTCAAAACTAGTCAACTAACAAATAACACGTTGACGCATGGAAAATTGGAAAAAATTTAAAAGGATTAAAGTTGTGTTTTCGAGCCACCACTCTTTGACACATGAAAAATTAGTGGGCCCCTGTTATTTGTTAGTTGGGGGCCTTAGCCGGAGTTCGACTCACTCTTTTAATGGCAAGATGCTTTAACCTCCGACTCATTATATTGTTGTTATGATATCATTTTTATATGCCACATTTTTCTATATATTGTGCATGTGGGATTTTGTTATTCTGAGCAATCATTTTGTATTGCGGGATTATATTATGTAGGGTATAGTTTGATGAACTATTTCTCAACTTAGCGAGTTAACCCTATTTATCCTCCACATTGATCGGGATTCATTCCTTATATGACAATGGATATACCTTATAACTTAGTTGGTCCATGTAACCCATCAATCCCACCAAACTCCCACACAATCCGATATTATATATACAACTCGGTCGGGATAGATATTACATTGGTGAATTACCATACAACTCGGGCTTAACATTGGCTGATTGCCCATTAACAACCAAGCTATATTTATCCAATGCCTACCTACTTTACAATGCGAGTTAAAAAAATGTGGCCCAAAGCCAAATTATTTAACTAACCAACCTATTATTAAACATTGGTAACATTTTTCCCCAAAGGATGTGGGATGAAAGATTTAATTTGGCTATGTATGGAAACTCAATGCACTTCCTAAGGAGTGGAACCCGTGACCTATGTTAAAAGTTTAAGTGGCCTTACCCACCCACCACTTTTTGACAAGTGATATATAATGAGATCACTTATATTTAAAGGGACTTTTTGATGTGTCCGTGTATGGGAAGAATTGACCAATTTGTAGTAAACTCCATTTTTAGCACTTCCACTTAGAACCAGAGCTCGAAGTGAACTAATGATTTTTCAAAATTATGATACACTCTCATTAGTATAATGTTTTTCCCATTTGGAGATTTTGTGATGCTTTTTGAGCTACATAAGTCACATGAAGGTAAAATTATTTAGGTAAACACATCTGCAAGTGAATCAAGAAGGTGAAAGACAAGTGTTGAGATACGATAGAGTCCTTTGAAGATCTTATATCCCATATTTTCAGGTTTTGATTCATTATTTGTTAATTCTATTTTCAATTCAAACATTATTAATGGATTGGTTCTAAACGAACCGGGGACGTAGGAATTCTGAACTCTGTAAACAAAATGTGTGTCTTTCTGATTTTGATTTTCAGTTTCGAATTATTTTCAATTAATTAAGTTCATAAAAATAATATGGATGCAATAATAATCATTATTTGACAACTTTGTAATATTAGTTAAATCAAGAAACAATGATTTTTTGGCTTTGATCAAATAATGAATTTTTGAGTAAAATGGAAATTAAATTGATCATGATCAGTCTAAATCATATTTTTAATTAGTTTTGAGTAATTTTATTAGAAAGTTGATTTTAATTTATGATCCTTGGAAATTATTAAAAGTGAAAATTAAAAAAACACTTGTTTTGGATCATTGACCCCTCAAGATTGCTTTTGTTTCAGGATTTTTCTCTTTTCATTAAAATTTTTATTGTTAATGATGCCTAATGACCACTAAGATACAAATATTTCGTTGTACTTAATCTTAGCGACCACTAGGAACCAAAGTAAGTATGTCATGACCCCTTAATATTGCATCAAATACCACCTGAGCTCATTACATTAATATTTTTCATGTTAATGTTTATTAGTGACCGTATGAACTCTAAATATTTGAGAAGATGGAGGAAAAACTATGAAAAATGAAATCCATTGTTATCACTTCCCAATTATTAATATTCTATAAAATTAGAAGTTTTCGTAGTCTTATCAATAGAACCAAACTCGTGTCCTTCAAAAAGTCAATTATGTCCATGGTACCTATTATTTCATGCATTTTAACAAACAATTCCCACTTCAAATGTTTTGGCATTGTTTTTCATTCAATAAGATGATCCTTAAATGATTATGTAATATGTGTATAGTGTGCTAGTAAGAAATGTGCAAAAAAGTTATGGTATTATTTTTCTTGTAAGAGGACTAAGAAGCTGTTTCCTAAAATAATTGACATAGACAACAATGATTTATGAAAAGACGAAAGGAAAATATATTTTTGTTTGGAAAGGGAAACTTTTATAACTTACCTTAGAAAAAGGAACATATGAATGCTATGGATTTTATTAACCAATAAGCTTTATATATTTTCTTATTAATACATTATTAGTTTTCATGTTAATGATGTGTAGTGATGATAAGCTATAGATATATTGTTGTTATTAATCATAGTAAAAAGTAGGATAAGAAGTACATATTTATTATTTAATGATTCATATCCACCGCTAAGCACTATGTATGTATGTACTTCTACCATGTTGAATAATTAAATGAAAAATAAATATGTACTTACCAAAAAAATGTAACATGGCGGAAAGTACTTGAGACATATGTAGTGCTTAGCCGCCAAAGACACTTATGCTTGACAAAACAAGTTTGGGTTTCAAAGATGAATAAAAAGAAGGACAAAAATAATGAAGAATCAACTTGCATGGAAAATTTTAGTGAAAAATATTCGTAATTTTTAGAATATTTCATATTTGGAAAGTTTGAAAAGACAGTTCCTTTTTTTTGAGTATGTGTTGGTTAAATTTTATGCTTGGCTAAACACAAAACCTATGAGTCATGGGATAAATATCCTTTATTTAACGACAAATCTCCCTTGTGAGTTATTCATTTATTATGTGGCCTATTTAAACTAAATTTTAGGTATTAATTTAATTGAATAGCTCATGAACCATAGCTAAAAAATTTATAGGAAGTAAGAAAGCGTTACGAGTAAGTAGAATAATTAGGTATGGGAAGCGGGAACTATGAGAAGATATGAGAAAGAAGTATATGGTTGGCACCGGTATGTATTAGAGCAAGATGCAGACACACGAAATAAAAAAATATTTAATGATTTCTATAACTTTTAGAAAATGAAAAGAAGTGTACTCATATGAAATTTAAAGATAACACAAATTTTACCATTTATCCTTCATAGTTTGCACAGTAAGACTTTAGTAGACACAAATTTCAACCAAAATCCTCCTTTCTTCTTATTCAAATTTCAACCATTTACAATATGGACATCTAATTATTTCAATGTAAATTTTAAAACAACCATGTACAATGTAAAACAATAATTTGCTAAAAATTCTCAGATCCTTGACCCATAGGTCTCCTCCTCTATTTATAGCCATCATAAGGAAAATACAAAATCGATAATGTCCATTACACTTTCATAAATATATAACTATAAAGCTATGAGGATTTGAGCACTTGCTTCCTTAAAATCCTCATTGCATGCCACATAGAAGTTTAGAATTTTCTACTATTAAAATTGGAATAATTGTCTAACCACTATCAAGGATCTTGAATTTTTCAACTAGCTTACAGATTATGGTGATTAGCCATTGAATTACTTAAGTTTTACAATGAATATACTTAAGAAGTAAAAATAAGAAGAATAAATAGAAGAAGAGGAAGAAGAAGAAGAAGAAGAAAATATTCCAGCTAAAGAACTTCATTCTTTCTTTTCTCCTTTTACGAAGATGAATTCTTCCTATACAACATTAAACTTAAAAATAACTATTTCCTAGAACTATTAATTTCATCTTTGGAAGTGTTTTTTCCCTTTTTCTCAAAACATCCCTTTCTAATTTTAGATTTCATAATGTAGAGGATGCCGAGATATTTCTAAAAATTCCAAGATCTCAAAAAATTGATTACCGGAGAAAAATTTATGGTCAATCGAGTTTTTACACCCCATTACTACTTTCCAGTGTATTGTGAGTTTGAAGAGTTGCATTAATGTTTCACACTAAGCGTTGCATATTTTTTTGGCATTTTATCCCACTTTCTCCCACAAAATTGATTCTCATGATTTCATGGAGTAGAGGACATCCAAAGATTTCCAGAAATTCTAAGATCTCGAAAAACGGAGCACCCGGTCAAAATTTATGGCCAATCGGGTTTTTGACACCCCCATTTCTACTTTTGAGTATATTGCAGCATTTAGCGATTGCATTACTACTTCACCCTAAAATGTAGAATTTTTTTCCATTTTATCCCACTTACTCTTACCAATAACTTTTTTTATGATTCCATTATGTTGTGGACATCGAGATATTTCTAGAAAGTCCAAGATATCGAAAAATAGAGCATTGGAACAAATGTTATGGCCAAAATGAGTTGTTAAAATTCCCTTCTTTACGGGAATCGACTCCCCATTACTTATTACTTGTAAATGTAAATTCATTTCTATTTGTATTGTAAGGATTCTACAAATAATTTACTTAGTTACTTTGTGAAGTAAAGTAACTCCATTTTTTTGCATTACTCTCTTATTTTTCCTTTTTTGCGGCTTTTTAAAACTGCTTTACTTAATTACTTTATGAAGTGAAGTAACTCCATTTTTCTGCATTACTTTCTTATTTTTCCTTATTTTTGGTTTTTTTCGACTATTTTACTTAGTTACTTTATGAAGTAAAGTAACTCCATTTTTCTGCATTAATTCTCTCTTTTTTCTTGTAATGCCAAAAAATTTTGCAAACTAAAAGAATGTTTAACTTTCATTTTTTTGATAAAGTAGACACAACAAAAGAAATACGGTTTTGATGCAACATGCATGATCACACTTTGCATATTTATACACAACAAGGCTTTCAAATATAAACATGAACTAAAAGAAAACTCTCATGTTTTCAAATATTGATATTTCAAGATTCTAGCAACAATGAAGATAACAACTCTCTTAGTAACAACCAATGTTTACAAGAAGCAATAATTACAATAATGGTTATTTACAAGAGTGTATAGACTTGACAAGTCACATTCATTTACAAAGTGATGGCAATGCCCACAAAAGAAGAGAATGACCAAGATGGCAAGAGGCTTCAACTATCTCCAACTTGAGCTCCAACTCCAATACTCCTACAAGAATCCAACTCCAAGAGAACATGGCTTGTTTACCACCCAACCAATAGGCATCATCACATGCCTTTCCATGGTTGGAAGTCATGCTAGCCTCCCCCAAGCCCATGGGAGAGAGGAACTAGCTTCCACAATGTGCACAAGTAATAATGGGGTTTAAACACACAACAAGAGAAAACATAAGACCATTCAACTACTTAGACCTACTATACAATGAAAACCACACATGAGGAGAACAATGTCAACCTCACAAGGGGGAAGAGAGGAAGAAGGATGCCCAAATCAAGGTGTCCAACCATAGGAGCACCAATAAATACACATATATAAAAAATCCTTATACCTCCTAATCATACATCCTCCTTATTCCTCCTTAAGCTATAGAAATCCTTCTTGGGAGGATTTTCAAACCCACATGGGTTTCCTCACCAAGAATGGGGAAAGGATCAAGCCATATGAGCCTTTCTCCCACCTCAAACCATATGAGGGGATGAGAAGGGACCTTCATGGCTTGACCTACAACCATGAGGTTTGAGAGGGAAATCCCTCTCTCTTCCCCTACATTCTCCAAAAACCATCATTCCAAATAATGGTGGAGAGAAAACAAAGAAAATAATAGGAACAAGCAAACAACCACATTCACCATACAAATTCACAACACATCATTTCACACACTATTTTATTGCTCAAACATAGTTTACAAGATAAGTAAAACTAAAAAAAAAAGGGTGAAGAACCCTACCTCTATAATGCTTTCCAAGACTCTAAGCTTTTCCCCTTTGTCCAAGCTCCCTTCCAAGCTCCCAAAATTCTCCAAGTGCTCCAAAAAAAATGAACCAAGAAGCCCCATTCTTCCCACATGAGAAAGAATAAAAAGAGGAGCCCAAAAGTTTCCTCACCAATGGGAAAGTGACAAGTGTCACCCCCTCTCCTCTCAAGAGTCAAAGATTCCAAAAACAAAATAAGTAAGAGTAAACTCACCTTTTATCCCTTTTCACCCAAAATACTAAAAACTAAAATAAAACAAAGTGGAGCAACTTTTAACACTTTCACACAATCCAACCATCTTACATGGATGGTGACTAAAGAGGGCTAAATGGGAGGGAAACTCCCTCCAAACCTTGGAAATAGGTCCCCCTACCTATTAGGTAGGGTCCAAGGGCCCATTTTCATGCTAAGGGAACCCCCAAACTCAAAAGGGGTCCCTAAAATTACCCAAAATAACCCAATTTCGGGTTTGGCATGCTTGGGCACAAGGGTAGAGGGTGTGGGGTTCACCCAAGGTTCACATGTGGTCCCCAATCCCTTCTACCAACACACACACTTTTCCCAAAACCAACACTTAACTTAAGATAAGATCATTAACCCCTAAGCTAGTTTACTTAATAAAACACACCCTAAACATAATTAATTTTACAAGACATAATTACATTACAAATTGAGGGGTTCACCCATGGTGCCCAATTAAATACATCTAATCTAAGGCCTCAAACAATTTAGCATGGTTAGGACTTAGCCCATGGGCCGCTTGTGCACAATTGCGTAGCTGCCCTGAAACCCATGCTCTCCTATACCTGTCACCTGCACACTCATTGCACACATTAACCACACTTTGTCAATATAATAAACATCATCTATACATCACAATCTCGATCAAACTTATAATGTCCGAACATAATTTACAATTGATAGTGCAATGCATATAATTCCACATAGTTTGCCATGAATCATCCACAATTAAAATTGCAACGACATATACTTAGGTTAGCATGAAAATCACCATCATTAAATCCAAAACACTATATCATCAATCAAATTAACCACAAGAGACTAACATCTAACCGATAAGTCTATCATATAACCCTGTTAGTGTCATCACATCATACGAAATATATCAGTATATGAATCTAATCCAATTGGCGCTACGCGCCCAAAATGCCATAATGTCCATGAGGATAAAATATCATAGTAAAATGTCCAAAGTCTATCAGAGTCTCAATCAAAACATGTCTAGAAGTAAAGGAACCAACAGATAACTGGAGCTATAAAAATGTGGGCACTACATCCCCCTCTCCTAGAATTAGACTTCCTCCTGGAAGTCATTGGAAGAGATAGGGATATCTAGCCCTCAATGGTGTAGCATCCTCCCAGGTAGTTGATGACTCATCGTATCGATCCCACTGCACTCTAACCTGGTCCAAATCTCGACCCCGAAGGGCCAACCTCCGGTGCTCCAGTATGCGTACGGGCTCCAATCTCCACTGCCCTCCATCCTCTACCTGTAATGCCAACCAATCCAAAACATGAGAAACATCTGGTACATATCTACGTAGTACAGAAACATGAAAAACATCGTGGGCCCGTGCAAGGTGTGGTGGAAAAGCTAGATGATAGGCAACTGGACCGATGACCTCAAGAATATCAAAAGGCCCCACAAAATGAGGTGATAGCTTAGAACCCTTTCCATAACGGATCGGACTCTTATGAGGACGAACCCTCAAGAAGACTTTGTCACCCACTGAGAAGTGACGATCGATCCTCTTGGTGTCCGCATACGCCTTCTGGCGTGCTCTAGCCTGCTCAAGATGCTGCCGAATCAGAACAACCTGCTGCTCTAAATCCTGAAGGTAAGCTGGCCCCAAAATAATCCTGTCATCAAGTCTATCCCAGCTCAAAGGTGTCCTGCAAGGTCGTCCATACAAAGCCTGATAGGGAGCCATGCCAATGGAGCTATGATAACTGTTATTGTAGGCAAACTCAACTAAATGCAAATAGTCTTCCCACTTCTTCTGCTGGTCCATCACGTACATCCTCAACATGTCCTCTAGAACCTGATTAACCCTCTCTGTCTGCCCATCTGTCTCTGGATGATATGCCGAACTGAAATTAATCTGTGTACCCAAGGCCTCCTGAAAAGAAGTCCAGAAAACTGATGTGTAGATGGTGTCTCTGTCATTAATGATCGTCTTCAGAATCCCATGCAATCTGACAATGTCCTCCATGAACACTTTGGCGATGGCCTGTGCATTATAGGTGACCTTGGTTGGTGAGAAATGCGCAACCTTGGTCAACTTATCCACAGTGACCATAATGGCATCATGACGATAAGAGGACATAGGAAGTCCTACTATGAAATCCATGGAGATCACATCCCATTTCCACTCGGGAATGTCATGAGGGTATAAGAGTCCTGCGGGATGAGAATGCTCTGCCTTGACTCTCTGACACTCAAGACAACGTGCTACAAAATCTGCTATGTCTCGACGAAGACCCAGGCCAATAATATAACTCTCTCAAATCGGCATGCATCTTCTTCACTCCTGGATGTGCTGCGTATGGGGCTCGATGAGCCTCAGTAAGGATGAAACTACGCAGATCACCTGCCTTAGGCACATAAATGCGCCTATGGAACCGAAGCAAACCATCTGACTCTAGCATGCATCCTGAATATCTGCCCTCAAAAGAACCCTGAGAATCCAACATCTGCCTAGCACCCTCATAAAACCTGTCCTCTGGAAGATGCTCAAGTATCCTGCCTCTCAAATCTGACTGCAGTGTCAAAGAAGCAAGCACATGCCGTCGTCTACTAAGTGCATCTGCAACAACATTTTCCTTTCCCTTGATATACTGCACCTCCATGTCATACTCACAAAGGAACTCCATCCAACGCCGTTGATGAGCGTTGAGGTTATTGAGAGAAGATATCTTTGAAGCTCTGATGATCTGTCCTCAAGATGAAAGGTCTACCCAAAAGGAAATGTCGCCAACGCACAAGCGCATGAACAACTGCTGCAAGCTCTAAGTTGTGAGTAGGATAGTTAAGCTCATAGTCCTTGAGCTTACGAGACTCAAAAGCAATAACCCGACGCTCCTGCATAAGAACTGCTCCCAAACCCTCTAGTGATGCATCAGTGCAAACAAAAAAATCCTCTGTTGGGTCTGGAACTGCTAAGATGGGCGCCGTGGTTAACCTTTCCTTAAGCAACTGAAAGGCCTGCTCACATTTTTCTGACCAATCAAACTTCTTCCCTTTCCTCTGAAGAGAAGTAATAGGGTGAGCAATCCTAGAAAAGTCCTGCACAAACCTGCGGTAATACCCTGCTAAACCCATGAAGCTCCTCACCTCAGTGACTAATGTGGGTGCTGGCCAATCCAAGATAGCCTGAATCTTAGAGGGATCTATGGAGATACCCTACTTTGAAATGATATGACCAAGTATCTTGAATCTTTATCGAAAGAAGCTGCATTTTTCCAAGTTCCCATACAACTTCTGCTCTCTCAAAACCTGAAGTACCTGCCTCAAATGCTCCTCGTGTTCCTCCTCGGAACGAGAATATATCAATATGTCATCAAGGAACACTAAGACAAAGTGATCCAGAAATGTCCTGAATACTCCATTCATGAGGCTCATGAAGACAGCTGGGGCATTAGTCAAACCAAATGGAACCACTGTGAACTCATAATGCCCGTAACGTGTGCGAAATCGTTGTCTTATGAATGTCTGCATCTGAAATGCGCAACTGATGATATCCTGACTTGAGATCGATTTTGGAGAACACTCTAGCTCCCCGCATCTGATCAAACAAGTCATCAATCCTAGGGAGCGGATAACGGTTCTTTATTGTGACTTTGTTGAGCTGTCTGAAATCTACACAAAGCCTGAGAGAACCATCCTTCTTCTTCACAAATATGACTGGTGCTCCCCAAGGAGATACACTAGGGCGAATGAGACCCTTCTCTAACAACTCCTCTAACTGAATCTTGAGCTCATGAAGCTCTGAAGTCGTCATCCGATAGGGTGCCCTAGAAACTGGTGCAGATCCAGGCACTAAGTCAATGGTGAAATCCACCTCTCTACTAGGTGGTAAACCTGGAAGCTCTCCTGGAAACACATCTACATACTCCCTCAAAACTACGTGATCATCAAGGGGTGAATGCTCTGGAGTACTGTCGAACGATCACTGATAGTGATAGCAAACAACTGGCAACCCTTACGCATGCTCGCTTGAGT